>OZ023312.1:17007066-17247579 GCA_964007375.1 Ophion obscuratus | reverse complement strand
AACTGTCGACGAACAAAAAACGTTGAGTGTCCCCGATTTTGCGATAACGCGCGCGCGGCGACTCACCTTCGAGGATGACGATATCGAGTAGTAGCGGCACTGAAGCCGTGGCAAAAGCTCGCAGAGATGATCGAGGGCCGGTTTCAGGCTCGATATATCCTCGAGAACGTGAACGATGTTTCGATTCTCTTGGACGATCCAGCGTTGATAGAGGGCCTTACCCTCGGGACTCGTAGACGCCATCAGCTTCAGTCTTTCCTTGTCCTCACGATCACTCGCGTACTCTATCAACTCTTTGAGCACGTGCGTTCTCGGATTACCCGTTATGTCGAGATAGTGCGTGAGGGCCGTTCTGTACGAGCAGGGACACGGGAACGGATGCTTCTTGGTCGATTCCTCTGCAACGGAAGATCAAGAGAGAGAGAGAGAGAGTTAGAAGATCAGAAGAAACGCGATTGGCGCGTTATCAGCTCGAACGAACCATCCGTATTGGTCAGAGTAATTATCGAATCCAAATCGACGCCGCAAATTTTGCCAATCTTCTCCACCAATTCCTCGTTGTTTACGGGATAAATGGCCAAATGGTCGCCCGCCTCGTAACGCATCTTCGATTCCTGAATGTCGAATTCTATGTGCATGCAGGAACGATCGGACGTTGGACCGTGGAGCTCGCGATTCACGATTATCGGTGCGAGGTAAGGATTTTTCGCGTCGTAAGGCCTGTTGAGGATAAGAAACGTGTCAACGTATGCTCGATGCTGGAAACAACGAGAATGTACGGGGAACTCACGGTCTTTGGTTCTTGAGCGAGTGCAGACGCGCTATTTCACCCGTGTAGACGCGCTCTTCCGGTAAATCGAGATGTTGCGTTAGCTTGTACTGGCGAATGCTCACGTCCTCGCCGGCACCCTCGATCCCGAAGAATTCACAAACCGCCGGCCAAAATTTGTCCTTCCACGTTATGAAGTCGTCCTCGATGCTGCTCCCGACGAGGTGAACGAGAAAAACGGTAAAACGGCGATCAGTCGCTGTACGGCGTTACGAAAACGGGAAGGAGTGCGACGATACTAGAGCTTGGACTGTCGGAGCTTTCTTTTATTACCGGTATTATTTCGATATCAACGAGTTGTAATATCGGAATACCGGTATTTCGATATTTTCCTATATTTATGGGAAACCTTGATTCAAAACGTCGGAAGCTTGAAATTCAATATGGACGTTGTAGAAATAACAGTGTACAGCTAAGTGAACCCACAGGATTTATTAAACATCAACGTCTTTGGTTTATTATATATTTCTGAGCGTACTCTGCTATGTTCTTCAATATATCCATCCCAAAATGAAATAGGTAAACAAAAAACAAAAAATAGGAACTTTTATGCAAATAAAAAATTATAAATTACAAACAAAAAAAATTTCGCACTGTTATTTTAAAGATGTGCTCAAAATTTGGAGTGAAAATAATGAAAATTGTTGGAGTTATACTGTGTGTCTATTGAAAAATTGTGTTCCGAGAAAAACGTTCGACGTCTCGCATGTGCGCCAGCCACTGCCTCCGCAGACCCACACGGGCCTGCAGACCTTTGCTTTACAGGTACCATACTTCCCCCCCCCCCCTTATTCTAGATGGTTCAAAGCATATCTTGAGCCTATTTTTAAAAAATCAAATTTGGAAAATTCTACAGTGGTGTTACGGCTCAATGTAGGTAATAATATTTCAAGGCTGTTAAGGCCTTAGGCCACAGTAACGGGTATAAAATCATGTGCGAATTTAACAATCTTTTTCGTATGAAAAACTGATTCACTCATAAAATTTATTACACATATATTTAGTATGAATATCAAGCTGTTAGAAAATATGTACATTTTTTTCGACGTACAAAATGGCCGACTACTCGAAACTTCTCGAAACAGCTTTTTTCCAATTGGCGTGACAAATAACTTCAACAATTTTCACTCGATTTACTTCAAATTTAAAAGTTATGTTCCTAATTGCATTTCGGAGAGAAGTACGTACGGAATTTCGGATTAATCGAAAACTCTTCATTTTATGAGCAGCTTATGAGCAGTTATAACGAAATTTTTCACTGAAAATTCATTTCTTGCCTTCAAATACCTACAACTTTTGAATAAAACAATATTTTTTTTTATTCCGTACGTACTTCTCTAGGTATTCTAATGTAGATTGACGAGAATTTTTCTGTTTTGTTCTAGGTAAAAAATTGTGCATGCTAGATGTCACGCCGCGGAGCGTCGAAAAAAAATATAAAAGAAAATATTAGTAGTCGGCCATTTTGTACATAAAAAAAATATATATTTTTCAACAGCTTGATATTAATACTAAATAGATGTGTAATTAATTTTATGAGTGAATCACTTTTTCATACGAAAAAAAAAAATGGTTAAATTCGCACATGATTTTATACCCGTTACTGTGGCCTAAGGCCTTAAGGCTATTTAAACAAAAAAAATTTTGAAAATTCTACGGTGGTGTTACCCCTCAATGTAGGCAAAAATATTTTAAAGCTGTTAAACGTAGGAAAAAACGAGTAAAAGTAACTTAAATGGCAATAATAACAATTATAATGTTATTTTCATGTTTTCAACTCCGATATCGAAGTATCCGTATTATTCAAGACGATACTCACTTGGCGTCATCGTCGCCGAGGCCGAGCTCGAAAACTCGCGTTGCTCCGAGCTGCTCCAGCCTGTGATCCACGTATATGGCCACCTCGTTGTAATGCTCGTAAGTCTTGTTGCCCAGTCCGAACACCTGCGACAGCGGAACAAACGGTATCAAAGGAAGTCCTAGTCGCGTCCTAGTCCTATTCGCGTCCTAGCCGATATGTACCGCGACTATACCGTTCGGAAAAGTCGATGCGTTCGAGCTTGTGCGCTCGATCTGTCGCAGCAGGGGCACCGCCAATCCGATGGCCAGCCTCTTCGCACTCTTCAGTGAGACATTCATCTTAACGGTATTCCGTTAAGATAGCAAGAGTAGCTATTTGGAGAAGAGCTGCGCTACGAAAAAGGCCGAATTTATGCTGTTCAAGTTTGCATCGTTGAAATACAACGAAAGTATATTCTTTCGCGTTCCCGTATGTATTTTTTTGTACTTTTAGACTACGACACTCATTTTCGAGAATCTTTATTAAAAATATATAACCAACAGCTGCAAAAAAGTGATTCTAGTTAACGATAAAAATAAAAAATGGAAAAATGAAAAAAAACTTTCATTGTGTTCCAACGTTGCAAACTTCAACACCATCCGAATATTCCAATGTAGAAAAAGAGGGAAATACGACCAAGTGCAGTTTCACAAGTGCGTGGAATTTGTACTGTGCTTCGCAATGAGAAAAATATCGCGAGGGGACACAGTTTCGACTCGCATCGGTTCCCTGGGAGAAACAATTTTACGCGTCAACATAACCTGTAAAATAGCTTTCGATCGAATGTGTATTTAAAAATGATTTAGTCTCGTGCGAATTGCACAGATCTCACTGTGCTTTGGCGCTGCATTTTATTGTGAGTACACGACTTGGCGTGACTAATAAAAACGTGGCCTCGAATTCGCAACGTTGCTGTCTTGGGTCGGAGTTTTGTCCTCGCAGACTAATCGCTGCCGTTAACTATAGAATTCTCGTTGAGACATTCGGTAATAGGCTATTTTTTGTCAATGTCATTTTAATCGCCGAATTGTGAGGAATAGTCAAGCTTCTTGTCCCTGTATCAATGTCATTGCGAAATATGAATAAAAGTGAACAAAATAACTATCCCGACGTAAATTCTAAGGAATGTCGATACATCGGCTAGCTGGATTTATTCATTCGGCCGGATAGCTGATAACCTTGAGTTTTCTTTTACACACGCACCCGTGTGCGTTATCAGTAGCATGCAAGCGTCAGCAGCGACCTCGATGGAGTACGCGGTCGTGCTAACTTGAGGGCATGTACACCTAAATGTAACCTCACATTTAGGAAAGACAAAGCATCAGGTTCTGTGAAATTCACTGCACGCAGAGCTTGACGTTTTTCTTTTCGTCTAAACATTATTTATCTTTGAGCAATCTGTGTTCGAAAATCGCAGCTATCTCTCTCGGAATCATATCGTCACGTGGTACAGCTTTTAAGGTATTCCTTTCGCGGAGGGCCGTATTTTGTGGGGGCGTAAGCAGGGCCCTTCTGGATAATCGGTAAATAACAGTAGCGCTTAATAAAAAATAAGTTACGATCAATTATTACACCCAATGATAAAGTGGAATAAAAAATGTCCCGCGAATTTAGTAGATTCAGACATTTTTACGTTTTCTTCTGCTGGTCCCATTCTTTCAAGTTTTTATTGTCGTTTGGCGATCTTTAGAATTTCTTGTGTTTTGCGAAATGTGGCTAGCGTGTAATCTTGATAAAGTACAAATCAGACGATTTTTTGTTAAAAGCTCGGTTACTTGGCTTGAAGTTTTACCAATATGGTGGCATGTATTTTGACTTCGTTGTAGACGAAAATCAGCTAATTGTTAAGGTAATTCTATCGCTTTACACTAGTCATACCATTCATCATACTTGAGACTTGTACAATTTATGTTTTAAACATATGCAAAAAAATAATTTGTAATAACTAAAAAATTTCACGTGTAAACTGTTTAATGAATGTTTATATTTAATTATAAAAATGAAAAATCATTATTTCAACGATTCGCGCAGTATTTCTAGGTTTGATATTTGGCAACATTGGTTCTATTTCCGTCTCTTTTTAGTCAACCAGGCGAGTTTAACCTCCATCTTTTTCAACGTCAATCTGTCAAAACAACGTCGGGTGCGGGAAATACAAAGAACTGCATTCGGGCCACGACTGGTAAAAAGCGCGGAAAATGTGAAATTCGAATGAGTAGTTAAAAATGAAATATGTGTGGAAATTCGAATGAGTAGGATGAGGTTAGGACTACAGTCAGCTGTTGCCTTGCTGTCACGTCTCTTTATCGTAGCAAGTGGTAATAAATCCAATACCGGAAGTTCAAATTAAACTTGATATTACATAAAAATTCGGTCAATAAGCTTAATTTTTTTCTGAGTGCACTGGATTACTACAAGTGTTACGTATGTAAATCTGATTATTTTTAAAAATCTGACGGATTCTCACTATTATATACACTTTTGCAGCAACCGGAAATTGGGTTTTTGTATGTCGTCTCGGAATTCCTTCACAAAAATACGCAATTTTAATATTTATTTTCTCTGTAATTAGGTCGATAACCGACCCTGAAATTTTACAGAAACGATTATTAATATATTTAGTGAAACTCATCAAAAAATGAAAATTCTATGGATTGAAGCCTGGCGATAGGATTACCTTAAATATTTGGGTTCGTGAAAAGAATATCTCGGGAACGTGTACAAGGCCAACATAACCTCACAAATGTTCGAACAGCGTTTTCTCATACATGATCAAGTTTCTCAGGAAAAACGAAGCTCTGTAGAATTCACTCCGTAGAGCTTGATGATTTTATTTTACCCCAAATACTATTCATCTCTGATAAATCTCCGTTCGAAAACTTCAGCTATCCCTCTCGCACTCGTACCCTGCCGGTTTTCGAACACTTCAGATAATTGCAAAACTTTCGATCACTGGATCATTGCCGAATAATGTTAGAAAAATATAATTCATTTAATTGACTATATCACGAAGATGCTATATAGCTCTATATAATGAATTATATTATTCGAATATAATTTTGCAATTATGCAAAGTGATCGAATGTTTTGCATTTATCCAAAGTGTCCAGAATCTTTTAACCGGTAGTGTATGTCACGTGGTACAGCTTCTACTTCGCCTCAAGGGCCCGTACAAGATCAACATAACCTCAAAAGTTTTCAAGCATAGTTTTCTCATAGATGGTTACGTTTCTCATAAAAAAGCAAAGCATCAGACTCTCAAATATTATCTCTCCGAAATTCCTATTCAAAAACGTCAGCTATCTCTCTCGCGCTCACATGTCACGTGGCACAGCTATTTCGCCGTGAAAACGCAAAAAAAAAATGCTTATCGCGTGCGCGGGGGCAGCACGAGGCGAAACGGGAGCAACTGTTACCGCTATTGCGTAACGATTGCCAATAAGGAGGAGAGCGGGGCAAGATTTACCGACCGGGTCGCAATGTCGCGTAACTCGCGCACGTGGTCCGCCGTCGCGCACACGGCGGAGCTCACAATTTCCTTCGCTGATACGATAAACGAAATGGCAATGACGCGCGTATCGCGAGCAACGCGGACGTTGTACGGGCGCGAAGGCGATTTTGCGGAGAGAGGTTATCGGCAGGATCGACGAGAGGACATCGATGCATTGAGCGACGGGCTGGGGGGCAAGCGCAATTGTGAGACTCGCGTGTAGACGCGCACGCGCACAGAGATAACTCGGTGTCTCGCGGCTGGTGACCTATCGCCGAGTGTCGGGGACGCTCGGGTGACCGTGAGAGTGGGAGGGGGAGGGAGAGAGAGAGATGTTTACTTCGTACTCCGGAACCTAGGTTCCTTAAGGGGCTATACCAGTGTGACACTTTCAAATAATCGATTTTTTTGCCTTTTTCGACAGTTTATACTTTCAAGAATATGAAATGAGATTTTTCAAATTTGCTGACATTGTAACTCAAAGAGCAATTATCCGATTGACTTGAAATTTACACTGAGTCCTCTTGAATATATTTACTATACAATGACGTAGGATATTTTTGATTGGATGAAAATTGACGATTTGGCATTAAAAAAACGATCATTTTAGAGGCAAGAAAACAGACTTTTTTTCATAACTGTGCTATTTTGTTAGATTTTGATATTTTTCGAAAATCCTACGTCATTGTGCAGGAAATATCTTCCAGTTTAACGAGATCTTTTCTTTTTTCGGTTTCAGCTACTCAATCGGCCGGAATCATGTCAGCAGTGGAGGAACTTTTTTTTTAGCGCCTCCGAAGGCAGCGCATAAGTCGTTTGGATCTCAATATTTTTCTATGAAAAAATTATGTAATATAAGGGCCGTCCATATATTACGTCATCGATTTTTTGCTGATTTTCGACCCCCCCCCCCACAATCATCCTATCGTCATTTCCTAATGACCCACCCCCCCCTCTCGCAAAATTGACGTCATTACCAGTTTGGCAAAATTAAAACATTTGCGGATTTGAGAAAAATTGAGTAACATTAAAACATTTTGTTATAGAATCATCTTTTATTATGTTGTACTTTGGCAATGTTTATTAATATAATAATATTATTCTTCCCTATTCTTTAGTTTTCTTTGGATAGCTCCCACATTTTGTTATAGAATCATCTTTTATTATTTTGTACTTTGGCAATTTTCACTAATATAATAATATTATTCTTCTCTATTCTTTAGTTTTCTTTGGATAGTTCCCACGGAGTTTTCACCCATTCTTGCAAATCCTGGATCACGGGTAATATCTCCGTATCCTCCCCATATTCATTTCGGCTCGATCGAACTATTTTCATAGGTACGCTGTTATTTGAAGTTCTCGAATATAATGTAGACAAACCTTATGTAATAAATAAATAAATAATGAGTTCAATAATTAATACCATTAGGTACTTGCAAAATATTTTTCATCATTCATGCGGGGAAACCACTCTAGTTGTACAATATACTATTGTACATTTTGAAGTAACTGGTATCACAAGAATGACGTCAATTTCAAAACGCCCCCCCCCCCCCCCCTCATCCATCATTTACCGTCATCCGCAGACGAACCCCCCCATTTTAAAATGACGTAATTTATGGACGGCCCCATAGGTCAAATATAGCGATATATATTCTTAATTTTCCGAAATATTGAATT
Source organism: Ophion obscuratus (assembly GCA_964007375.1). NCBI lineage: Eukaryota > Metazoa > Arthropoda > Insecta > Hymenoptera > Ichneumonidae > Ophion > Ophion obscuratus. Next base: position 17,239,740 of record OZ023312.1, on the reverse strand, counting down.
GGGTACTTTTATTCCAAAACATTCCCGAAGATCACACAAATTTTCAGCGTTCACACTATGCCAGTGTGCACACTATAAAGGTGCACTTACACGGACTATTTTTCGAGCAACAATGGTCGCCAGATGTAGTGGAGCAATTTTTTCGACATTATTGCATCTAATTGCTCCCTATATTCTCTATTTCTAAATATTGCCACTATGGATTGTCGAAGATCCAGTGGGTATGAAAAATTCAAGGCCATTTTGTTTCTATCTCGTTTGTACGTATACTCTGACGACAGTTGCTCAAATAAAATGCTGGTGTATGTATCTGTTCCCTAATTTACTCAAGTTGCTCCATATCGCTCGATATGTTGGGGCGACACATCCAGCAACAATTGCTCCACATCGGAATCGCAGTAAATTGCTGGATTTAGTCGTGACGTCATAATTGGCCAATATTGCCGAAAATATTGGCGAATTAAAAATATCATATATTATTAAATATATAGCCCAAAAATATTGACCATTGTTTTACGCTATGTAAGAAAAATACTAAGAATGTATACATAAGGTAGTTTTCGCAATAAGCAATCGAATAATGTTAGTTTGAATTTATAAAAACACAAAACAAATGTTATAATTCATTTTTTTTAATACTTTTCTTATCTGTTCAACGAACATGCGAAACGGTAGCCGCCATAATGGATTCCGACGTGACGTCATTGACATAGTAAAAAAAGAAAGCGATAGACGTATTACTCTCTATCCTGTGAAGGAAAGCGTCAACAACTATATATTCTCGTTTGTCATAGTTAATTGCAAATTTTCAAATAGTCGTCTGTACGTCAAAAAGAGCTAATGAGTTTTTTTTTCGGACTATGACTTTGGATCTCTTCTCCCCAGTTTTAATCAAGTCTTCCTCATATTTGTATCAATTGGCATTTTAAGGGGCTATACAAGTGTGAAAATTCAAAAAATGGATTTTTTTACCTTTTTCGACAGTTTATACTTTCAAGAATATAATTATAATTTATATCATTTATATCGATATCATTTCATCTTGCAAAAATCTATAGTTACATCTTTAAACGCCTTTTTCTCGAAATGAGATTTTTCAAATTTGCTGACATTGTAACTCAAAGAGCAATTATCCGATTGACTTGAAATTTGAACTGAGTACTCTTGAATATATTTACTCTACAATGACGTAGGATATTTTTGATTGTATGAAAATTGACGATTTGGCATTGAAAAAAAAAACGACCATTTTATAGGCAAGAAAACCGACTGTTTTTCATAAGTACGCCATTTTGTTAGATTTTGATATTTTTCGAAAATCCTACGTCATTGTACAGGAAATATCTTCCAGTTTAACGACATATTTTCCTTCTTCGGTTTCAGTTACTCAATCGGCCGGAATCATGTCAGCAGTGGAGGAACTTTTTTCTTTGGCGCCTCCGAAGGCAGCGCACAAGTCGTTTGGATCTCAATATTTTTCTATGAAAGAATTATGTAATATAGATCATATATAGCCAAATATATTCTTAATTTTCCGAAATATTTAATTGAGTACTTTTCTTTCAAAAAATTCTCAAAAATCACCCAAATTTCCAGCGTTCACACTGGTAGAGCCCCTTAAGGGGAGATATACACCTAGATGGTCGAAAAATTCAATTTTTTGCATTTTCTTGAAGTTTGAGTTCTCCAGAATATCTGGTGAAAACGGCAAGTTAATCGATGGAATCGATGGTTCCATGTAAGTTGACAAATTTCATTATTTATTCATTCCCCAATTTTCAAACGCGTTTTTCTCAAAACCACGTTTTTCAAATCGGTACCCAAAATGTCTCGAAAACCAATGAACCGATTGCCTTGAGGTTTTTTGTGGTTATTCTATACACCATTATCTAGTACTTGTAATAGGATTTTTTTTTCCCGTTACTCAGTTTTTGTTTTATAGGCAAAATAATAACTAATTTTTGGCCAAAAAATCACTATTTAAGTGCAAACGTCCGCCATTTTGTCATAAACCGATATTTTCAAAATCGGCCATGACAAGTACTACATTATAGTATCTAATTTAATAATCTTTTTCGTTTTTTTTTCAGATGATTTTTGAAGAAACGCCAGTGGTTACCGTATACGCAGATTTTTTTACGACGCTCCAAGGATCATACAATATCCTTGTATATTTTTAAATAAAGAAAATTAAACATATTTTTGAATGTATATACTTTTTGATAATTAAAGCCCCAATCCGAATTTTCAAATAGTTTTCCTTGAAAAAATTCACAAAAATGACCTTTTTTCCGGCTCCTAGATGTATATCTCCCCTTAATCCACAACTTTCCCGGTCTTTTTACAATAGTATTCTCACGTTTAGGAACAACACACCAATGATAGGGATTGTATCTGACTTTTAACCGGATAAATTACGCATTCACAATTGGCGCAGCGTCGATGTTTAAGGGGTAAGGCCACTGTAAATTTTTTGAAAAATCGATTTTTTTTTATTGGCTTAAAAAATAGTTTAAACCCTCTAGTTTAAAAATAGTTTAAATCCTTTTAACTTCTTTTTTAAATTTTTTCCAATAAAAAACTATTCGCAAAACTTTAAACGCGTTTTTCTCGAAACATGGTTTTTCAAAATGGCACGCAGCATAACTCGAACAATTTTCATTTTTTTTACTTGAAATTTTAACCAGATGTGAACATTTACATTATCTTGAGAATGTCGATCGGAATTTTCAAGAACTTTATTTATTGATTTTTTATTAACAAAAAACTTGCCGTTTTTTTCGTCAAAAATCAATTTTTTTTTCAAACGCACGCCAAATCCACAAAAATTGATACTTTTTAAAATCCGATCGACATTCTCTAGCTATAGCCCTCTAGATTAATGGTTTTTTTTTTTTGTTCTAGATTCAAAAGTGCACCAGTGGTGCTGCGTGCCGCGGAGCCCTAGAAGCAAAACATGTCCCGGGAAGATAGCTGTGGAACCGCCATTTTATTTTTTTTTTACTGTAAAAAAATTTTATAATAAAGTTTAATGCATGCCCGATAACACCATTAAAAGTTTTTTTTCAAATACCTTCAATTTCGGGAGCAAAAAATTAGTGAAAAAACCTTTTTTTTTGGGCCGTTACAGTGGCCTTACCCCTTAATACGCAATTGACGGTGAGCGTTTTCGCGCGGGAAATTTGAAATGCAAAATTGAAATTCATTTTTATGGCACTTATCGATTTCATAAAATAGAAATAAAAATTATATTAGTTTATTACCGATAAATAATGAAATTGAGACACCTTTCAAAAAAGGGTGTAATGCTCGATCGAGCAATTTTAGTTGCTCGTGGAAGCGCACCTTTCGAGGACCATGCTCTACGAGGAGGGGGACAGACGAGATGGAAGGAGGGAGGGAGTCAGCGGAACGGCACATGCGCGCGCATAAACGTATCAGCGCCGCCGACGTTCGCGCGCCCAGACACACACACGCGCGTGACAAAACGCGAAAGCATTTCCGCAAGTTGTACCCAACGCTTACCGCGTAATTTAATCCTGTGAGATTGGCCTCTCCGTTCTTGAGCCAATCAACGAATTCCATCGCATTGTCGGTCGGATCGCCCTCACCGTACGTCGCCAAACAGAACACCGCCATACTCTTCGTTATGTCCTTCAAGTGAACGAGCTCCTCCTGCGAACGAAAGCAAACCACGCGATACGGTATCGAGTCGGAACGAAAATAAGATTGAACGAAAAAACAAGTCGCGTTATTGTACACGCGTGGACGAGTACGAGAGTAGAAGCGAAGAAAATAATACTCAATGTAAAAGTGTACCATGTCGCACTCTTCGGGATCAGCGACCATACCCTTCATCCGATACCTCAAGCCCTCTTTGGCCAGACGTCCCGCGAATTCCTCTCCCGTTCCGGTCTGGCTACCGTAGAACACCACCAGACTGCGACCCGAACTTTTCAACTTTTTCACGAAGGAGTTTTCCGAGGGAGTCACCGCCGTGTACGAGGTTGGCCTGTTTCGAGCAGTCACGCAGATTTGCGGATTAGTCTTGTCATCAGTATTTTACTCGAGGAAAACCTGCTTTTAAGGACTTAAGGGGTAAGGCCACTGTAAATTTTTTGAAAAATCGATTTTTTTTATTGGCTTAAAAAATAGTTTAAACCCTCTAGTTTAAAAATAGTTTAAATCCTTTTAACTTCTTTTTTAAATTTTTTCCAATAAAAAACTATTCGCAAAACTTTAAACGCGTTTTTCTCGAAACATGGTTTTTCAAAATGGCACGCAGCATAACTCGAACAATTTTCATTTTTTTTTACTTGAAATTTTAACCAGATGTGAACATTTACATTATCTTGAGAATGTCGATCGGAATTTTCAAGAACTTTATTTATTGATTTTTTATTAACAAAAAACTTGCCGTTTTTTTCGTCAAAAATCAATTTTTTTTTTCAAACGCACGCCAAATCCACAAAAATTGATACTTTTTAAAATCCGATCGACATTCTCTAGCTATAGCCCTCTAGATTAATGGTTTTTTTTTGTTCTAGATTCAAAAGTGCACCAGTGGTGCTGCGTGCCGCGGAGCCCTGGAAGCAAAACATGTCCCGGGAAGATAGCTGTGGAACCGCCATTTTGTTTTTTTTTACTGTAAAAAAATTCTATAATAAAGTTTAATGCATGCCCGATAACACCATTAAAAGTTTTTTTTCAAATACCTTCAATTTCGGGAGCAAAAAATTAGTGAAAAAACCTTTTTTTTGGGCCGTTACAGTGGCCTTACCCCTTAAGGCGATGCGACTTAAATCATGTGCGAATTTAACAATTTTTTTATCGTATGAAAAAGTGATTCACTCATCAAATTAATTACACATCTATTCAGTATGAATATCAAGCTGTTGGAAAATATATTTTTTTCTTTCGATGTACAAAATGGCCGACTACTCGAAATTTCTCGAAACAGCTTTTTTCCAATTGGCGTGACAAATAACTTCAACAATTTTCATTCGATGTACATGTATACGAGTCCGTCTTTTTCACATTAGAACCGCCCTCGGATGCCAATAGGTTTGAACCTGTCTGTGAGTCGTCTCCGCGCAATTCGGTTGTGAGAGGTGATTTTATATTATTTTTGGTGTCAAAAGTTGGAAAAACCAGCTGAGTTTGTATGTTTTTTTGCTTCTTTACCTATCGCAGTTATGTTCGAAGTCATTGTTCTCCCGCAATATACAGCTATATTGCGGTATTTGAGCATTGTGTTGGTTAACCTAACAAAAATAGAAACTTGACAGTACCCGCTTTAAAAAAAAAGAGAGGCTCGGTACACAGTGGCTTAATTTTTCGAGGTTCACCGAGGTAAGTCATAATATGAATATTTTCGCGTTGTGATTTAGATAGGTACTGGTACTACCTCATTAGGTAGGTACAAATGGTTGATTAATATTCAATAAATGATTGTGATTGATCTCGTAATATGCTGGCTTTTTTTTAAATTAATTTTTCAATAGTTTACTGTCCAATACTACCCATTGTATAGAGAAAAGCACTCCTTTAGCTACAAGTGTACAGTGGATCAGGGTAATTTTCTTCAAATTTTGCTTGATTTTGACATTTTGTTTGACTGTGAAATTAGGCATGTTTCACTGTGTACACCCCCAAGGACACAGTGCATCAAATCCTATTGCTTTAAGATGGTTATTATCTCAATATCTATTGGGTTAGGTCGTTCAGTGTCTTTTAACAAAATGACGCCGTTGAACACACCTCACGTTTAGTCAAGCTTTCATTGGGATCGCGTGAATGGTTAGGCAGCTATAGACCTGAAAAAAATGACCCACTGATCCCACTCTGACCCTAAATTAGTTTTTTTGTTGAAATTTTCAATGTTTGGCACTGACGTACATTTTTTGGTATACAGTAGAACCTCGTTTATCCGACCTTCGATTAACCGACGTTTCGCATTATCCGTGTCACCTAACTCATCCGAGTCCGTCGCATTATCGGAGGTGTATCCTCGGATAATACGGAGGATCTCGGATAAAACGGAAGAATCTGCCATGCGTGGAGTAGTCCCATATTGCTACGGTTTTTCGTATTATCCGAGATTCCACTTATCCGAGGTACCCTCTCCCCATATGAGGTAATATATTTTAAGGTATTTATATTATTCTTCATTGTACAGTAGAACCTCGCTCATCCGACGTAGGATAAGCAAGGTTCTACTGTACAATGAAGAATAATATAAATATTAAAAATGCATACAAAAGTTTATCTTTGCACCTTTCGGTTTTTTTTAAAGTCGGTTTCACTTTTCGTAATTCTTGCAAAAAGTAAATTCGGCAGAAATTCCAGAGTATTTAAAAAATTCTATGTCTTTTCCCTGATTATTCTAGGAGGGAAGAAATTCCCTGAGTTTTCCCGGTTTTCCCGGTTTTCCATATTTGCGTAACAGCCATGAATACAAAAATTGTTAAAGATACGTAAAATCATACTCTTCCAGGTAAACATTGTTTTTTTAAGTGAAAATTAAATATTAAAGGGAATCGTTTAATAATGACTTCGAATGCACATGTTTATCTCGTGAATCCCCACTCCAGTGTTTTCAAAAACAAATATTTTAAATTGCAAATAGACCCTTTATCCAATATTCTTTAATTCGCAAGGTAAAACATGTCTTGTAATCTTTTTTTCGACATTAATATTTAACTATAAATTCACCATTCTTTCCAGGATCGTTTTATACAAATCTTTTAAGGGCGGGGTAAAGTATTAAAAAATTTTTTTCATTTTTTAAATGAATGCATAATATATTAAGAATATTGTGTTAAAATTTCAAGTCGATCTGAGTAAAATTGACGAAGTTATGAGTATTTGAGCGTCTATTGCTCCATGCCGTTCTCTTCTCTTCTGCGTTTTTCAAATCGTTTTTCTGAGACTTGTCATATTTGAAGTCCGTGTGCACGATAACTCAAAATCTACTGGACCAGTCGCTTTGAAATTTTGCACAGTACTTCTTCACATAATTCACCAGGTATTGTCGAGAGCTTTTTTGTTTTTTTTAATAATTACTAATTTTTCAACAACAAATTAGCCGATTTTTTTTAGCGAAAATCGGGTTTTTGGCTCCCAAGTGCTACGAAAAAACGAAAAACCGAAAAAAAACCCCCGTCATTACCTCGAGAAACATCTCCTTTAACAAATGCATTTTGATTTTTTTGTTTCAAATGATTCTGTTGCGAGTTATGGTGCACACCGCAAACCAACGTTTTTTCGAGGCGCCTCCGGGGTTTAATTTTCACTCGCTCAATTTTGAATATTTTGCAATGCAAATTTAGGAGAATGTTGTTCAAATGTTACTTTATTATATGTAAATTTTTCAATAAACAAACACTATTCGTTACGCCAAAAAAATCTTAAAACCATGCCTTTTTTTCGCCGAATTAACTTTACCCTGCCGTTAAGGGATCTCCGTGAGCTTGAAATATTAAAAAAAAAAAAAAAAAAAAAAAACGATTTTTTATTGCATAGTTTTGGGGCTAGGTTGAAATTTCGAACTTTGAATGCTCCGACATTTTAAAATTCCGAATTTTAATGTTCCAAAATTCAAGATTGGGCCGGGTTTAAATTCCGAACTTTGAATGGTCAGAATGCTCAAAACTCCGAAAGAATTTTACACAAAAGACCAAAACTCCGAAAATCTTAACACCGTCAAAATAATTTGGCTATGGAAGTTTTTAAAGTTGCAAAATTTTCAATAAATCGACGAATCATTTAAAGAATTTTTTTAAATTAATAAGCGATTTTGCGTCAATTTTGAAATTTGTCTAGACAATGTTATACGTTCTACATAATTTACAATCAACCCTGTAGACTTTCGCTGGCATAATCTTGACATGAGGGCCAGGTTGAAATTCCGAACTTTGAATGCGCCGACGGTTTAAAATGCCTAATTCCAATGTTCCGAAATTACAAGGTTCGTCAAGATTATGCCAGCGAAAGTCTACACAGTTGACTGTAAATGATGTAGAACGTATAACATTGTCCAGACAAATTTCAAAATTGACGTAAAATCGCTTCTTAATAGAAAAAAATTCTTGAAATAATTCGTCGATTTATCGAAAATTTTGAAACTCAAAAAATTTCCATAGCCGAATTATTTTCACGGTGTTCAGATTTTCGGAGTTTTGATCTTTGGGGGTAGTATATTTTCGGAGTTTTGAGCGTTCTGATCATTCTAAGTTCGGAATTTCAATCCGAACTGTTTACAACATTTTTTATTTATGATTGGACGATTTTTTTTCTATGTTTATCCATTTGTCAACAACAAGTGATTAAAGTTGTTTTTTGGTAGAAAATCGTACTTTTTTTCTACAGCATGCCATTTGCGTAATTTTCAACATTTAAAAAACGTATCCGGTCTTCCGAAAGTCTTATTATTATACTAAAAGTATATTTTTTCTTTTTTCAACGGAGCAAAAGTACAGCGACAGCGGCACATTGTTCGAATAATAATAACTTCATTGTTGATCAATGATTTCCAATAAAAAAAGAGCTTATACTTGGCAAGAGTGTTGTGTATTAATTGTGTGTAAAATCTCGACAGCGTCACCCCATTACTGTCATCGGAAAAAATATTATAAATCGACCTGTTTGTTGGGCCTCAACCTTATGCAGACCCGTTAATGTCTAATGTACCAAAGATCCCCTCGTTGAAGAAAACAATACTTTTCAATGACAACTTTTATCATATAAACATTACTCTCGAGAATGAAAAAGTCTTCTCGAACTATTGGACATTTATATATAAACCTGTGTTCTCAACGGATGCCTTCATGTTCCTTCAAATTTATTTTATATGAAAAATGTCACATCATTACATAATGCTTCTCTTATTCATTTTTGATAGTATTTTAATATTAATTATTTGTAAAAAAACTGTCCATTCCAACAATTTTTTCCATAATTACTTTGTCTTACAAAAATAACTATAAAATAAGTAAAATATTATTAAAAATGAGTTTTATTCAGAAGATTAATTTTTTTATAATTATTTCACTAATAAAGAAATCCACATACAAATAATAACTCTATCAACGATATTAGAGGGCGAGAGAGAAGCGATTGTCCCGTACTCTGGAATCGAAATGCCCCGGAAAAACCGTGCCAAAATGAAGTAAAATACATCGCAGCAGTGTGTAGTATAATAAAATGACAAAAACAACACAAAAGAATACAAAGTAGACGAAAATAGAATAAAAATAAAATGAGGTAAAATAAAAATGAAAATAACGTTCGCAAATAAAAATAAAGTCTGAAAATAAAAATAAAATGAGGTAAAATAAACATAAAAATAACGTTCGCAAATAAGAATAAAGTCTGAAAATAAAAAAGCAAATGTGAAAAAGAGGCGAAGAAAAAAAGATACTCACTGTATCGAGTAAGATTTCACGGTCGGCGTGAATTCGTCATTCTTGTTACGTCGCAGGAGCCACCATACAGCGGCAAACAAGAGGGCGCTCAAAAGTACTATGTCCAGAGTACTAAAGAGAGGTTCCTCGAGCTCGTTTGCGTCCACCTCGACGATCGGTGGCGACGAACTCGCCATTCTCACCGCCTGTGACGCGTCCGCCCTCTGTAAATACACGCAAGCATTTCCGTCTCATCGTCACTTTCTCCATACATGCGAAATAACATTGAGGCGTTACGTCTCAGTGAAACAAAAAATTCTAACCGTTTTTGTTTTTTCATTGCCTTAAGGGATCATCGCAGTGTAAAAATTCCAAAAAAATCGATTTTTTGGATTACCCGATCGTATGACGGTTATAAACATGCTGTTCATTTTTTGGGGCGGAATTCGAAATATTCCGGTGGCTACACACGGTGGCCTTACTCAAAAAAAAGGGATTTGACCAGCTGCGTGAGGACTGGTGCGGACGGACGCGTTTTTCGCGAAATGTCGTTTTTCAAAACGGTGTACACTCTCAAAGGAAGAGTTTTCAAGCTATACGTCTCAAATTTTGCTATGGAAGCTTTTTTTTAATCTTCATTTTTTTAACGAAAAACTGTCGAAAAAATAAGCTAAATTCGATACTTTTTTTCAAAGCGCCGCCATTTTGTCAATTTTGATTTCTAAAAAATCTCCATAGCAAGACAGCGGTTTTCATACTGCTTAATAATCTTTTTACAAATTTTGTTTCCGATAATATTTACGGCCACAACCGTGCACAGCGTGACAACTCTATTTTTTCAAAGACATTTTCAACCGTTAAAATATTGTTTTAAAAATATCAAAATAAACGTTTAAATAATTATTTTCTGTTCTTCGTGGGTGCTGAGATTTGACATTTAAGAAATCAGATTGAGGGTATTTTAACCATCGAAAAAAATCGCGAAAATCAGCTATTTTTCGACCCGTTACACTGTGATGATCCCTTAAGGGGTCTTCTCACTTTAAATGCTAAAGTAATGATATTTTCATGAATTTTTTCGATAGGTTTATATTATAGATATTCATATGAAAGTTGTTACACTTCAAAAATAAACTTTCGAAAGACATTTAAAAAAAAATTTAATGTATTTATGTAACCCAAACAAACTTTAAACGCGTTTTTCTCGGAACAACGTTTTCCGACGGCTTGTTAATAAAATCTTAATTTAATTTCAACCACATATTCTTTACAACTATAACTATAGCGTATATCAAGCATTTTTTTAAATTTTGATATTTACTATTTTTTGTGCCATAAACGGTGAAAATGTTTTTTTTGTTTTTTCGAAAAATGTCCGCCATTTTGTTATTTTCGTTTATATAAAAAACCGTATGATATGCGCTAAGCCATTAACATACTAAATCTAAAACCGTTTGATTTTTTGGTTTCGAAAGATCCATTTCCGAGATTTCATCAACAGCGCAGACCTATAACTTTTTAGGTCATTTTTTTACCACCATTTTCGTCTATAAATAGTGACTTAAATAGTTAAATACATTTTTTACGTATTTCGAAAGTGTATTCATTGAGTGTAACAACGTTTATATCAATATCTATAATATAAACCTATCTAAAAAATGCATGAATATAGCGTTTTTTGCGTCTAAAGTGAGAAGACCCCTTAAATCATGTATAAACATCACAAGAATGAAAAATAAAAGGAATTATATGCGAAGAATTAAAAAACGAATATTTGAGGCTCATTTTCCGCAGTGCCTTCGAGCGCTTCGGAACGCACGAAACAGCCCAGGCGGTAGAAATTAGCAATTTGGAGTTGTACAAAAAAGTATAAAACGAGCTAACAACTGTAGACCTACTATTAAAATGCCTCCGTGGGTACTCGCAGAATTCAAACGAGAGCTTCAATTTAGCCGTGGGGACGATGGCTCGTAAATCAGTTTCGAAACTTCAAGGAGGCTGGAGCATTAGCCACAGTCCAGGATTGAATTCGCGAAAAATATATGTTATTGTCTGGACCAGGGGTCGGGAAGTATTTTATAATGGGTTCCGGATACACTTTTTATCGAGGTCTAGAAAAAAAACTGCGATTATCATTTACAGCAAGCAGGTTATTGGTGTTTCTAAAAAATAATGTGGCTTATAAAAACACCCATTATTGGTGTTTATTTTTATTTTTCTCTTAAAAATAATATACTTTACATAAGGTCTTAATGTGAGAAATTACACCTCCGATCTTCAGCAAATTTTTTATAATTTGGTTCTCGCGAGGAACAACATACGCTAAGAGTGTTTTTAAGGTGGAATTCCGTTACCTCGAACGATATTTATTTTTCAAAAAATTTATTTTTGAGAAAGACGCTTCGCGTATACAGGGTGTCCCTCTTATCTCTGCCACCCGAAATAACTCGGTAGTTATCGACGTCGCAAAAAAATGTTCCAGACAAAAGTTGTACGGTGTGAAGGGGGCCATCAAACGCGACCAATTTTTTTTATTTCGGCGGAGGCGCTGACGCACAGTGAAGGTCACCTCCACTTTTTCAAATGGAATGGTACATTTTTTTCAACCATCTTGCGAAGCACCTCAAGCCGCATAAAAAACATTAGGGGGTCAAAGTCATTCAAGGTCATTCAAGGTCAGTATCGATTATACAAATATCTCGGATCACTACCAAATATTTGGTAGTGATCCGAAATATTTAGATTTGTATTTCATTTTAATATGTGACCTCGAACGACCTTGAAACTATTAAGCCGATTGAGTTCAAACTCGGTAGAAATATTGATAACATCGGTACCTTCTACTTGACGACAAATGTTTTTGAAAAATTGAAAAAAAAAAAACTACTTTTTTCATCCACATTTTACAGAAATGTTGCGTGAAGTGTTGATTTTTTTTGTAAATGTGTGCCAGTTTCTTAAACTTGCATTTTCTTAATTTTAATTATCGTTGCATAGAAACTATACGTGTTCTAACTGAAAAAATGTTCGAACTTTTTTGAAAATTAAAGTCTACGGGAAGCTAGACTGCACGCCGATTCGCACTCCCGCGGCGACCTTGCTGTAACACTCTGCCACAGCTCCGTCATTTTGATGATGAATTAATTAACAAAAAAATTGTTTTGTATACTTAAGGGGATTGTCTAGTGTGTCAGATCAAAAGAAAAGAAAACGGCCTTGCATGAGTTCTTTGAAGAAGAGCAAGGTGTACTCTATGGTCCAGGCATAGCAGATTGATGGTGAGACGATTTTTTTATTATGAATTATATACAACAACTTTCAAACGCATTTTTCTGAAAACACGATTTTTTCAAACTGCTGTCATGATATCTCAAAAACTATTTGATTGATTCTGCTCAAATTTATACAGCATCTTTAGTACATATATAACTACAAGTTGAACTAAAATAATTAAGATTGCTTCGTTAGTTTTCTTTTTATCAGCTATAAGAACCCAAAAAAATACGAAAAATTGATTTTTTTTTCCAAAGCGTAAAAAAAATTATTTTTTTTGGAATTCTAACTTTATTTTAGTGCCATGTAGAGTCTCAAGTCTCACGATTAAAATCGCGTTTGGTTTTTTTATTTCAGATAAGCAGAACGGCCGGAATCATGGCAGCAGTGGAGCACCTCTTTTTATATATGTGTTCCTGTTGGCCGGTGTATCTCCGACTATATTCTATATAATGACTTCAAAAAATTCACAAAGTAGGTTTAAATGTTAATAAAAATGATACACAATTTATAAATTATTTTATTTTAATGTTTTGTCAAAAAAAAATCCCGAAAAAAGCATTAAAAACGGCCTTCACCTAGACGACCCCGTTAAATATACTATTAAAGTATACCTAAAGTTCGATAATTGTAGAATAATTATTTTTTAGTTTAAAAAATCCCTCAATATTGCTTATTTTTTCCTGTCTAAATGTGTATCCGGCCGTAAGAAAAAAATAATAATAATCAGCTATTTTTTTTCGTCACCCCTAAAGGTATCTCCTCCCTCACAACGCGTTTTTCACGAAACTATGTTTTTGAAAATGGAATTGACTTGAAATTTGGTACACTTATTCCGTGTAATAGTAAGGGGGCGTACACAAATTACGTAACGCCAAATTCCCCAATTTTTCCCCAAAATATTCGTACTTTTCAAATAAATAATACGTTTTATTAATAAATTAAAATGTCAGCTCACTTTGAGACGCTCTATAGTAGCTTAGTCTAGACCGACGTTTTTTTTCTTCACATTTTTTTCTCATTAGTTATTAAAAATAATGATGTCATTTTTCTTCGAAAAAAAAACGAGAAAAAAAGTTCGAAAACTTGTTTTTGATTATTGAAACACGATAACAAAAAAAGCTCCGTCAAGTCTTAGCCAATATTATCTACTTTTAAAAAACTGTTTTTTTTTTTCGTTTCGGATCAACCGGTCGCCAACATAAAGTATACCGTTGAGCTCCTCACGTTCAAAGGTCCTGTACGAGATTGTTTATAACTTCTTGAATTATTAACATATTTTTACAAATTTCCGTACACAACGTTGTTGACGTAAATACAATTAAAAGTCCAAACGATGTTTAAATCATCCTATCCATTCCTTCAAAATCAATTTTTTCCTCCAACCCCGATGTTCTGGCCATCGCAGTAGCCTAACCTCTTACGGCCGCGTTTTTTTTACCTGAAGAAAAGTATCCAAACTGAAATGTAAAACTAAAAGATACGATGAAAAAAAAAACCATTTTTTTCATCGTACGCACTTATCTAGCAAAACTGACGTAAACCCCGATTGTTTTTCTTCTACGTGCCAATCCATAAAAGTTCTGCTTCCTTCCGCAGAGCGCCGAAAAAAACCTCCAGTGTAGCTGCCACCGTACCGCCATTTTGTATTCATTTTCAGTTTTAAAAAGTTGTTTTTTGTATACGCCAAACCATGTAAAAACCCACCAAACCTCATTGCGATTGCTTTTTTTACTTGCCTAAAAAAAATGCCCAAAAAAGTCTAATGTTTCGGTGAGCCACGTAGTGTGCGCCTAAACGACACTTATATATCGTAATGGACTGTATATGCGTCGGCGCGAATGATCGAATCGCCCGCGAACGTCCTTGCGCACCGTCCCGATATTATGCACACGCGCGAGCCGAAATTTAATCGCCGATCGCCGTAATAATCCCGTCGTCATCGCGCGGTCGGTTGTGACGCAACGATACGAGGCCAAAGCATCACCGAGTGCACACGATCACTGGAATCACGATGGCATCGCTCCGATATGCCTAGCCGTACCGTATACATATATATATATACACACACACACACACACACACACACACACACACATATATACATATATATATATCATGAAGATGGTGCAGCGTATTTGTCGTGCTCGAGAAATGATAAATTAGAGGTTACCAGTGCATAATATTACAGTCACGCGCATATCTACGCGATCGTATGCGCATAGGTATATATCATGGTCCAAGCGACCGATACGCGCTCTTCCTTCATTCGTCCGCACACCGCGCGTCTGCGCGCGATTACGAGCCACTGAGTGACACGACGAGCAATAGTTGCTGACTTGCAATTTGTCGATCGATCGATCGATACCTGGCTCTACGGCATCGCCGCCGTGCACTCTGGACGCCTCGGGACGTGTCTCGATCGCGACGAAATCCGTCAACAATTATTTTTGCCCATTACTTTGTTCGCGCATGCGCGCTACGGGTGAATGTATCGAGATATAATCGCACTCACCGGTATATCCATGCCACTGTGTCGGTAAAAAAGGCGATAACAATTATCTTCCGGGAAACGTGTCACTCGGAAGGACGTGTGATTTTTCTAGTGTATATGAATATACATATATTTATATATGTGTGTAATTGAGTGAATATGCGCGCGCGCGTAGCAGAGCGCGTTCGTGATACAACGTTGGAACCGAGGGGTCGCGCACCGACTGTTATTGCGGTTCGTCCGCTTGGAGTGGCAGGATGCGCGTCGAGCTTCGTCCAACTGGCATCGTCCTCGTCACCCCCTCCCCCCGCCCCTCTAGCTGTCGGGCGGCGCACCTCTTCGTCTTCCTCTTGTGTTCAAGACGCGCGCGCGCGTGCACGCTGGCTCAAAGGAAAAAAACGCTGCCGAGTGGCCCGCCGCGATACGCGAGCGTTGGAAAAGTGACGAGTCATGTAAAATGCGCTCGTGTTTCACCGCTCCACTACTGTTTTCCTCAAAGATCGCTCTATTTACTGGCGTCATCGTCGCTCCTCGACACGAGAGCTCGCGCGTCTGCGAATGACGCGCCATCGTGATTGGTAAAACGAATCAGCGGAACAAAAATTATACACCAAACGCGTAGCTGATTTTTATTGGCTTATTTCTTCTTCATATTTCGATTTGTATGTATCACGTGTATGATCGACGTGACGAGACTCCCTGAAAAATCTATTTACGTTATCTCTTAACGATCATATCGTTGCGACATGCGGGACTCGCGATAAGTAGTAGATATTATTTCTCTAAGCTACGCGATATTATTTATGACTTGAATGTCGATATCGGACGAGGAAAAAATTGTATTACGCAGGTATGAGCGAGGCGAGTCTCGAAGTATTTCCGGGTGAGGCAACAACTATTAGTAGTATTTTCTAACCTGTCGGAATTGGGTGAAAACTTTTTCTACACAAGTTGCATAGCTCGAAGGGGGTCCTCGAGTGGTGGCTGCGAGGTTCGTCCAGGTAGAGGCGCTTTAGAGATTTCAAGGTCACTTCGGTTTTTAAGCGGTTAGGCCACTCTAGAGGCCGAAAAAATAGGTTTTTGGGATTTTTTTTTTCAGAAAAACTACAAAATAAATCAAGATTACAGAAAAGGGTGTTTATTATACATATCAGTGACTGTATACAATAATTTTTTTGTAGCGATTAATTTCAAAATGGCGACTGTGCAGCGTTTATCTCAAAGCTGCATTTTTTATGCATGTTGAATATATCTTGAAAAATACGTGGAAAAACGGAAGTACGTAGGTTTTTTTCTATATAGCATGATTCATTTGTTATTAACAATTATCTGACGATTTTTTAGGCAAATTTTTCACGTTCCCAAAATTTGCCTAAAAAATCGTACAGTCACTGATATCTATGATAAACACCCTTTTTGTAATCTCGATTTATTTTGTAGTTTTTATGAAAAAAAAAATTCCCAAAGAGCCTATTTTTCGGCCTCTAGAGTGGACTAAGGCCTTAAGGAGGTTGGCGTAATCCAGTCGAGCCAAATGACGTTTTATGAAGTTTTTTTTTCAATGAACTCAAAAAAATGCATACGAGGTATCGATTTATTCTGTAGATGCAACTTTTTCATAAAATGTATAATTAAAGGAGGAAATTATGTACTTTTATATTTTTTTACTACGTAAATGAGAAAAACTGTCACTACCGACTTGAAAAAGTATAATATTATCGATGATTATTAGGAAATAACTGTGTCAGCAAATAGTTCATACAAGTTAGAATGAAACTTTGAGCCATTTATAATGATACCTATTTATAGTTTTGTAATATTAATTAACATTAATTAATATTAAGTGTTGCCGAAATCACGCCAACTTCGCGGACATTGTGATGTTGGCAGCAATTCGCCAGCCGACACTCGTAATCTTTTATCAAACCTTGATGGTTCCATATACGTGGTACACGGTGGGCAAGATGGGTTTTTTCTGTAAAAGTTTACAAAGGTTTAGTTTGAGTTAATCCGTTGTTAGAAATGGTTTAACTTGGTGCTAAATAGCCAAAAAAAACTCGTGAATGCTTGCCCGTCTAACCGCTCGCAAAATTACATACATTAAACTATTATTTTTTGTTTCTGGTGTTTTGAGGTGAAAGAAATTCGAAAAATTCGAAAAGGCTCGGTAGGGAATTATATATAATATAATATACAGTCTGCGAGCGAGCAGGATGGGTCGAGACCCTCGAGGGGAAAGAGATAATTGAGAAAATGTGCGAGATAGTGAGTCAGCTGGAAAAGATAGCGAAGAATAGGGCAGAGGCGACTGAAAGAGAAGGGGAAGGAGAAATGTAATTTTTAACTTAATTATATATATATATATATATAAAATTAAGTTAGTTTGGAAGAAAAACCGGAAGTCAAATTGACAAACTCAACGATTTTTATTTTTTTCTTTCGAGTGTTTAAAATACATCGAATTTAATCTCATAAAAAGTTTATTTTTTAAAAGATTGAAATTATTATCAAAATTGTTATTTTGGTACCCATTAGAATGTAAATTTATGATGATCTTCATAAATACTTACAATCGACATTGGTTATTGAGCACTCGGTTGATCATTATCGACTTTACTAGTGGGTTCATGTTGTAAGCAGTTGGCAACGCTACATAACCTCACTTTGGAAGAATTAAAACATCACCTCTCAACGACTCGACAAATGGCAAAACATGGCACAATTACGTGTAAGTGGCCGTTTCTTTTTCTACAGAACATTGATCTGCTTTTGTTCACGCAGATAAATAATAAGCGATTGATTGGGCAGTTTTTAAAGTTTCATCTTCAGGTAAATATACAGAACGAAAACGGAAAGAAATTTTTACGTTTTCTAAATAAAAATGTTTACAGCCGTTCTTCATATGTATATTTGTATACGTACTAATCAATTAAAAAAAATAAGATCTACAATCAACATATTTTGATTCATTTTCTATCCTTCGTTTTATTATTACCTTTATTCTATTCTTATTGTATTTAGCATGAACTGCAGCGTAGGCATTCGGCGACATTCATATCGCATCCTGCGTGAATTGCCGTCTAGGAATTTCCCCTAGCAATCACAGCTGACGCTCCGATCGCCGCTTAGAGAGAGACAGATGCCGCGTCGCGAAATTTAATAAATTATTGTGAAAAAATTACGCGGTCGATCAGCTACAATCTTTGCAGGTGAATTCCGTATTAATCGAAGATTCGAATAAGAAGTTTTGTTTGTTGGGTCAAACGACTAAGTTTTACGTAAAGTTATTATTTCCGGTTTTTTCGGAGGTCACGTTTGAGTTCGTGTATTTTTCGCCAACTTTCAACGTTCATATCTCGAAAATGGTACGGTGGAGTGGATTACATTTTTTTATTTCAACGTGGTTAATGACGTAATATCTCTTTCTCACAAAAAAAAACAGGTTAAACGTTAGTCGATTTTTTAATTGTTTCTTCCGAACCACTTTAAGTCTTGGAGGTCGGAACGTTGTTCCGACCTCCTTGAATGGGGCCACTATTTTTTCCAAGATTTTATCAAGGAACTAAAAATAAGTTCACGCACCAAATTGCAAGATGATCGATCGAGATTTAGTATGAAAAATTGGCAAAAAAAAGAAAGTTCAATGTTTTTAGGTTAGAATCGATGAAAAAAGAGTGGAAACCGTTGCTCCTATAAAAGGTGCTGAAAGTGATAGCCACCACTTTCAATGCACGCTTGCAATCTGATTAGCATTGATTGTATTTTCTTATTAATCACGTCAGTCCGTATTAAGACACAGGCTCTAATTGAGGTTTCAATAGTTTAATATTAAAGGGCCTAGAGGCCGAAAAATGAGGCTTTTTGGGGATTTTTTCTTCAGAAAAACTACAAAATAAATCGAGATTCCAAAAAAGGGTGTTTATCATACATATCAGTGACTGTATACAATCATTTTTTTGAAGCGATTAATTTCAAAATGATGGCTGTGCAGCGTTTATCTCAAAACTGCATTTTTTTAAGTTGGCCGTAAACATAACTCAGACAATTTTCAACCGATTAACTTGAAATGTTGAATATATCTTGAAAAATACATTGTCTATGGAAGTACGTAGGATTTTTTTTATATTGCATAGTTCATTTGTTATTAACAATTATCTAATGATTATTTAGGCTCGTTTTTCACTTTCCACAAATTTGCCGAAAAAATCGTCAGATTAATAACAAATGAAATATGCAAAATAAAAATAAAATCCTACGTATTTCCATAGACAATCTATCTTTCAAGATATATTCAACATTTCAAGTGAATCGGTTGAAAATTGTCTGAGAAGATTGTCGGCCAACTAAAAAAATGCAGTTTTGAGATAAACGCTGCACAGCCGACATTTTGAAATTAATCGCTTCAAAAAAATTATTGTATACAGTCACTGATATGTATGATAAACACCTTTTTTGTAATCTCGATTGGTTTTGTACTTTTTCTGAAGAAAAAAAAATCCCCAACAAGCCTCATTTTTCGGCCTCTAGAGTAGCCTATGGCCTTAAACCAAATCCAGGCAAGTTGCACGGCTTTGTTTACATTGTTCGCATCTGAGAATCTTATCAACGCGTTTTGAAAAGCAGTGAGAAGTTTGTGATTTCTACATTAAGGGGTGTTCTCTTCAACGAAAAGTACTGAGACAGAATTTCCTTCTGTCAGTACATAATTGGATTGTCCGCAAAATGTTTCCTCGTCAAGAGCAAGCTCATGTGATCTTCATTTACGAAGAATGTCACAAAAATTCAACGCTATCAATGGAAATCAGATTGCAAGCGTGCATTTAAAGTGGTTGGAATTACTTTGAGCACTTTTTTTTATAAGAGTACGCGTCTGCACCGTTTTTTAAACAAGCTACATCTACCTAGGTGGGTCAAAAAATTGGATTTTCCAAAAATATTTACATTCCATAGTATCACCTTTTAGCTAAATTCCCTGAAAATGTTGTTGCAATATTCCTGAAATTGTACGAGCTACAGCTTCTAACAGTCGGCCGACTGAGCGGTAGCAGTACGATACTTCAAACTTTGAACGCGTTTATCTCGAAACACTGTTTTCAAAGTCGATGGACATGATATCTCGGGAACCGCTTGATGGATTGTTTCAAAATTTACAGAAGATACGATGAGAAATACTTAAAGGTCGTTGACTATCTCACTTTTTTAAAATCGTTCTTCATTTTCTGATAGCTACGTACAAATTACGAAATTTTTTTTCATATATATTGTATGCTCGAGTTTCAATTCGTCGCCACGGTGTTTAAAAAAAAAGATTCAAACAATCGACGATCGTCGACGATTTATCGTCAACGACGTATTTATTTTCACCTTGAATAACTCGTTTGATTTTTAGATTTCGGATAAACCGTTCAAGCTAGAAAGTCCACCGCTAAACGTCGCGACTAAATTTCATTATCCGCCGATAGCCATGTTTTCGTTATTTGTCGGTTTTTTTGTCAATTTTTTTAAGGATCTCAATATATGTAACTTGCTGTTAAAAAAATGCGTTTTTCTTGCACCAACCGTTTACTAGAATAAAAAATTGGAATTTTCCCATTTCTTCGATCCTCCGGGTAGCTGTAGCCTCTTAAGGTAGTAGTCTCGCCACAGTCACCTCGAAAAGTTTATTTTCCGCCCAGTCGATGAAATCTTCGAAATATTGCGAAATATACTTATAATATAAGTTGCACATCTTAAGACGGAATGACATCTCATCGCGGTCGGTATGGTAGAACAATTATAGATTCCCAAAAACCACTGAAACGGCTCTTCAGATCCCGTCGAAACTTTTCCAAACGACGTCAAATAGATAGACGAACAGCTGTCTGCCCCTCAAATTTTCTGAATTTGAGAAAAAAAAATATAGATTGGCTTATCATGACCCAATCTAGTTTTTTTTCTCAAATTCAGAAAATTTGAGGGGCAGACAGCGGTTCGTCTATCTATTTGACGTCGTTTGGAAAAGTTTCGACGGGATCTGAAGAGCCGTTTCAGAGATTTTTGGGAATCTATAATTGTTCTACCATACCGACCGCGATGAGGTGTCATTCCGTCTTAACGGGATGTAAAAACGTATAAAGTAATGAAGAAAACGCCTAATATAATGTTTAGAGTTGAAAAAATAACAAGGTTCCCTCCATCACTTAAGGAAGATACGATTTTTTTTCAACTTCCACCCCCCTGTAAGGGTGAGTTCCGGCAAACGAAAATCGCTCATTCTTTTTTCCTAGTCTCCTTTACGGTTCGTTCACCCGTAACGTCAATAAAAAAGACGGCTATCTCCATACTGTGGGAGATACGATTTTTTAAACAACTTCCACCCCCCTATAAGGGTGAGTTCCGGCAAACGAAAATTGCTCATTTTTTCCTAGTCTTCTTTACGGTTGGTTTACCCGTAACGTCAATAAAAAAGATGGCTATCTCCATACTATGGAAGCTACGATTTAAAAAAAAAACTTCCACCCCCCTATAAGGGTGAGTTCCGGCAAACGAAAATTGCTCTTTTTTTCCTAGTCTCCTTCACGGTTGGTTTACCTGCAACGCCAATAAAAAAGATGGCTATCTCCGTACCGCGGGGGCTATGATTTTTTACAACTTTCGCCCCCCGGTAACGGTGGGTTCCCTTTTCCGAAATCCCTCAAAATAATTCGTATGATCTTTTATAAGCACCCAGAAGCGAACTGCGCATCAAATTAATGGAAAATAAAACATTTGAAGAAAAAAAATTGCGATGCGAACTTTAGACCCATCATATCATACGATTTTTGATATACGCAAAAATAACAAAATGGCAGACATTTTTCAAAAAAGCAAAAAAAAACGTGTTTTTCCACCGTTTTTGGCGAACAAAGAATAGTAAATATCAAAATTGAAAAAAAGCTTTGATATGCGCTAGAGCTGTAGTTGTAAAGAATAGTGGTTGGAATTTCATAAGAATCGGTTCAGTACTTTCGAAGATTTTATCAACAAGCCGTCGAACAACTTTGTTTCTAGAAAAACGCGTTTGAAGTGTGTTTGGGTTACATAAATCCATTAAAAAAAAATATAATGTATTTCGAAAGTGTAACAATTTTTATATCAATATCTATAATATAAACTTGTAAAAAAAAATCACGAAAATAGCCTTTTTTAGCGTCTTAAGTGAGAAGATCCCTTAACCCTCACTTTTGTATAAGACTATTCATTCCAGCTACTAATACGTAGACACTCTGCGTCCACTCAGAAAAAAGGATTTATTATGTTCTAATAAATTGGCATATTAGAACATAATTTATTGAAAATTCATAAATGTTTACTCGCACGGAGACAGTTTTTGTGATAATGTGTTTTTTTACGTGCCGATTTTTCACATAAATTAAAAGCCACATTTAAAATAGAACGTTTGAATAAATATTTCCTCAAACCAAATAAATACTACTTCCCAATCACGAAAACCTCTTATTTCGCGACTATGATACTAATGCGCGCATGCGCACTTTGCCCTTCAACGCGACGGGCCCGACAGCAGGCCGCTTGTCAGAAGTAGCTCACGCATACGCTTACCATGTAGCTTCTTCCTATGCCAATGCTTTTGGCACAAGCGTCAGTGTTGCGTTTCGGAAGTGAGAAATTCGAAAGTGAGCAATGATTCACGTGTAAGTAAGAATATAAAGTGAAGAAAAAACGTTCAAGTGAGAAAATAATGACGGACGAAATTACACAACTCGTCGAAAAAAAACAGCTGGGGGATTATGAAGAATCCTATTGGATGTTAAGAAAAATTCTATTCGTCGGATACAAAACACCTATTTCTTCTAACTTATATATCCTGTTAGATGTTAAGAAAAATTCTTGGTAAATTTTAAACATAAACTTAAATAAACAAATTTCTTAACTGTTAATAAAATCGTAGAAGACCGACATACGAATAAGAAAACTTATTCGCAGGGAGACAAACTTCTTTCTCCTTAACCCCCTATAGTCACACCTTCTAAAAATAACCTTATAGTCACACGGGGTGTATTACACCCCACCCACTTTGACGAGTGAAAAAATCATGCAAAAATTGCAAAAAAAGGTTTAAAAAAATTCTACAGTCTATTTTCAACCTTTTTTTGCAAGACTGCATAAATTATTTTCCAATCGCTTCTTTTTTTCTGATAAAAAAAAATTATTGAAAAAAAAAAATTCGGAAAAAATGACTTTTTTTACAAAAATTCGTATAACTTTCTTATTTTTTGGCTAAAAAAAAAATCATTTGATATACCTGAAAGATCATCTTTTAAGGTAAGGAAGGTGGAATAATCGTCCGCTTCAA
Organism: Ophion obscuratus; assembly: GCA_964007375.1. Taxonomy (NCBI): domain Eukaryota; kingdom Metazoa; phylum Arthropoda; class Insecta; order Hymenoptera; family Ichneumonidae; genus Ophion; species Ophion obscuratus. The sequence continues at coordinate 17,216,237 of OZ023312.1, read as the reverse complement.
AAAGTATATTTATTTAAACATCTGAAGCGCGGACTTTTCTGAAGAAAATTATACTCCAATTTTATTCAATTTATTGATATTTTATTATCGAAAAAATTTCAAAAAAATTTCAAAAAAATTTACATGATAACTACAAGTGTTCTTAAAGTTATTTTATAGTTATTTTTTTTTACTCGATGCCCATCCCGCAATCAATGCAAATGTATGCCCTATGCCTGTCGCACATAGCTCGTTCGCACGATGGGCATTGCATACAACTTTTTCTGTCGCTCCCTCGGGGACATAAAGTACATCTCGATTGTTTATCCAATCTGGGACGCTTGTTATCAGTGTTTCTCGCTTCCCGAACATTTAAAATGGCATTAATACCGGTTTTTAAATAATTTTGGAGTGAGCTGATGGTGCACCGTTCTTGCAGGTGCGGTTTTATCAGGTCCATATACAGCGATTTTAAACATTGCTCCATGGTTACTTTCTCAAGGTTTCGCAGATTATAGGCCATGTCTATCGAATATAAATCAAATATAATAAATCGAATATAAAGTGAATATAATAAATCGAAAATAATAAAAATTACTGAGAAATTTTGAGAAAAAAAAAATAAAAACATTACAAACATTTTTTTAGTTACTTACTGCGGTAAATTGACACAAAATATTCACAAAAAAAACTCGCTCCAAAAACAATTTTTTTAGCACAGTAGTCACATGGGGTGTGGCGCACCCCAGATTTTCGCACACTCCGCTTCAATCAGCTGTTCAAACAATACTAACGGGCCCTTTCAAATAGGACCGACTCGGCGCCCTTCTTGAAGGTTCAAATAGCCTGTAGATGGCAATACTAGGCCCATTTTCGAAAAATTTCGGACCGGAATCCGAGGTTGAAAATGGGCTGGGGTGTGTTTTACCCCGTGTGACTATTAGGGGTTAATAAATCTTTTTTCTGAGTGTAGAGTGGCCTAAACCCTTAATAGTGTTCTGAATGTGTTCTCAAAATGAATAAAATATCGACACCGAGTAATAAAAAAAAAAAAATTGACGCCGTTACGCCACTGGCGAACTGACGACACGCCGCGACGCTTTATACAGTAAGATCGGCTTTTGCAGACGACTTTCAACTTTGTCACGACATTACGCGAAAACGCGGCATTAAACCGAAATTCTAATGACATTTTACCAATGTAATGTGATTTTTTCCTATACATCCTACGCTTAAAAGCAAGCAAATTTATGTTGTGTCGATTTTTCATGCTAAATCTTGATCGATCACCTTGAAATTCGGTGTCTGAACTTGATATTGATTACTTGATGAAGTTCTGAAGAAAAAAATGAGTGGTCCCATTTATAAAAATGGAGGTGACCTTGAAATCTCCGAAGCGCCTCCACTCGATGATCCCCCTCGAACCATGCAAATTTTTGTAGGAAAAGTTGTCTCGTAAGTCTCATAGGTTAGAAAATATTTATATTGCTAATATTTGTTGCCTCACTCGGTATATATATGGGACATTCCACGCCATTTTGCCTTGCCCGTGACCTCGGCCATTTTTGGTATTCCTGATTTTTTTTCTGTAAAATTATATACCCCATGAAAGGAATGTTTCCACACCAATTTTTAGATTTTTATCTCTTCTCTTTTAGGAGTTATAATTTTTCAAAAATGTCGATTTTGGAAGTTTTGGAAACTTTTAAACGCTGATAACCCCTGAACTAATTGAGATATCGACAAATATCACTATATAATTTTCTTTCATTTTGAAGCATACTTTCGTAAAAAAATGTGAAAAACCTTCTCAATTATCAATGTCAACTTTTTTTTAAAAGGCCTTTTTAAATTTTTTTTCAAAAAATTCTCTAAAATAGTTATCCATTCTATAATTTTTTAAACTAGTCTCATAATGGGCCCATTTTTCCTTCTTTTTTTTTCGAATTAATCATATTTTTTAGAAGATTGTTATCATGTTAATGTCGAATAAAAGTATTGTGAATAAAAATCTTTTTTTATGTTAAATTCAGCACAAATAAAAAATAAACCGTTTTAGGCCTGACGAAGCTGAATTAGAAATCTAAAAATCATTAATAGCATCATTGGAGAGTAAAATGATAAAAATCTTCTAAAAAAATATGATTAATTCGAAAAGAAATAGAAGGAAAAATGGGCCCACAATGAGACTAGTCTTAAAAGTCATAGAATGGGTGACTCTATTTTAGAGAATTTTTTGAGAAAAATTAAAAAAGGCGATCATCTTTGAAAGAAATAGATTTAAATTTAGAAGAAAAAAAACGTTGACATTGATAATTGATCATTTTTTAATATTTTTAAACGCAATTATGATTCAAAATGAAAAAAAATTACATAGTAACTTTTGTCGATATCTCAATTAATTCAGGGGTTATTAGCGTTTAAAAGTTTCCAAAACTTCCGAAATCGACATTAAGCAAAAAGTTATAACTCCTAAAAGAGAAGAGATAAATCTAAAAATTGGTGTGGATATTCCTTTCATGGGGTGCAATTTTACACAAAAAAATCAGGAAAACCAAAAATGGTCGGGGTCACGGGCTAGTTGAAATGGCGCGGAATGTCCCATATATTGAAGCGTCACCGCAAAATGCACGTAGCCTGCTCTCCAGCGACCCACGTATCGGGAGTGTGTATACGCGTGCGCGCGCGCGCGAGCAGGAAACTCACGCTCGCGCATATATTCGGACCCAATAAATGGAATATTACAGCAAAAGGAGTCACAATAAATAGGACCTGCGATAAAGTGTTTCGTCGTCCAGTGGCGACTGTGCATGCGTACACGTAACTCGCTCGATCGTTCATTTGCAGTGGCGCATCACGACGTGCAGGACAGCGCGGCGGGGCATGTACGCGCGTACGAATTTATAATGACAGGAGTTCGGCGGGGCAGTCGTGCGGGGACAGCGGTGAGTACGACGATGGTGGTCCGCCGTGACGCGTCCCGCGAGACCGTCGGACGCGCTCTGCTGAGCTAACAGTACGATCATTGGGTTCAAGACCTTGATCCGGCAGAAATGAATTATGTATTTATCGCGACCCGATGACTAGCAACGTGTGTGTGCGCGCGCGCGCGCCCTCTGAGCCGCAAAGTTGTAGACTTTGCGCGACGGGGACGCCGTATCAATTGTTTTCGCGATATGGCGAGCGACGATTATTGACAATTTCAACATTAATGGACAAATTCTGCTCGTCTCACCTTTGACTCGAACGTTGAATCGCGAGGATGGCGCAAGGTTGCACGGCCCGCGGTACCGTCCAGCGACACGTCGCTTGTATCTCGGGAGCAGCGCACGTGACTCGAGTGCTCACCGCTCGCGATCGCATGCGACTGAATCGACCGAACCAATCGTAGCTCTTTTCGCGCACGTGGCCTGCTATTATTTCCACGAGCGGCTGTCGCTAAATCTACGTGCGAACGCGTACGTTTTCAGCCACCGACTTACCGAGGCCGATTGTTTTCAAAATAAACGTCCGCCGAGCGATTACCGACCGTAGGCGCTCCGCCCTCACCCCACGCCGCGCGTTGCTCCGACGTGACAGACGAGTGTCGCGACTACGGCGACGCGACGGGGAGCGCTCGTACTATCGTACCGGTGCGCGCCGCCACGGACATTCGAGAGTCCAAACTGGTTAAAACTCGAATTTGAACTCGTCAGGGGGGGCTATCACGGTTCTCGAGTAAATAGTTTCACGTTCCGCACTTTGAACTCACTTGCATTTTGTCCACTCTATTACGGATAAGTTGGGTGAAGATATGACATCACTTGGAACTTCCGGCTCTTGATCTTATATTTTCACGACGCGTAGAAGGGGTATACTAGCACGCCCATGGAGACAAGAGAGCACGCCAATCGAGCCCAGCCCTAAACAAAACAGGTGTGCATCAACGATGACCTAACCTCTTTACCCGGATAAACAGATAGTTAAAATAGAATACAAGTTTGCAACATGGACGTTACAGAAAAACAAAACAAAAATGTTATTGAGTTTTATGAAAAGAACATAAGGCAGATTGCGGTACGGCAGTTACAGTAAAAACACTAACAAGTGTTGAATCATATCAAAATATAAGGGGATTCTTATAACACAGTGTCAGAATTATTGTTTATTATTAATAAATCGAACGATTATGTTATATATCAAGGACATAATTTGTCGGTCGCAATTTCCACCTATTTAAATTCGGTCGGGAGCGGATCACAGAAACAAGCCGAAGAATGACAAACGCATAATCATCATCGAATTGTTCATTCTTATCGAATAATAATACTTTACTGTCTGCAGTATAAAGTTCAAGTTGCTAATTATTATTAAGTATTTGCGACGAGATTTTGCCGTCTGTGAATAAACTATCTCGTAGTAATTTGTTTTATTATACAGCTTTGGATGTGTCGTCGCTGCTTTGGGAAAACGCTCACGCATGCGAACTACGATTTTTGACACGAAATTTTGTGCCGAGTAAACACGTCAATCAGCTCGCATTTTCACTAGGGGAAAAGAATTGTAATAGGGTGAGCTGCTCACTTTAGTCATTTACACGCAAATTGAGAGCCGTAATACATGGGCATACCCACGGGGGAAACTGACCCCCCCCCCCCCGAGAAAAATTAGGTTTATTATCTTTTGCCCCCCTCCCCTGCGGCGAAACTAATAGGAGCTGCCCCTCCAGCTTAGATCCTGGCAAAGACCAGATATTACATGGAGGCTAGAGTGGAGGAGTCCGATCTCTTATGGAGAGACTTGAAAAAAGTGGCTACAAAAAGTGGACTAACCGGGATGGCGCCACTATCGCTAAAACCTCGAAACACGAGCTGGGTGTGACAGAGACGGAACAAGTAAATAATGAGAAGTGAGCTGTGCATGAGGCAGAATGAAACTTGAGAAGTAGGCTGCGTGCAAGAGAGATGCAAAATGATATATAGCCAGACGCGCGCAAAAGTTACCCCCTCTCTAGCTCTTACGCGCCCATCACACAATCATAGTAATGCGTGTCCGTGAGCGAGCGACGCTCGGACATCTTCGGAAAGAGCCGAGCGCGCCGAAGTTTCCCGACCGCGCCTTCGGCACCTACACCACCATGGACGCCGAGCTCGTTCATGTGCGGCCAAGCCGAAACGAAGGTTTCGAGGGAAAAAGCAATCTGAGCAAGACTCGCGCGTGACGTTACCCGACGGAACGCGCGAGGCTTTTAGATGATTTCAATGCTTATTTAGCTCTTGATTCTCTGCGTTATTGATGTATACAAAAAAAATGTATCGCGCACCCTGATCGCTCATTTTTTTAGTTCATACGTTAATTTAAATATAATAATAAATCCAAATTACAACTTATTTATCTTCTAAAAATTGTTTACGCTTTACTCACACCCGTCCTTATGCCAAATAAATTATAATTCATAAAAGTAAGCGGAAATATATTTATATTCGTATCATTATATTAATTCTCATACTTTCATCAAGCGACAAAGCATTATCCCCAAAAACAAGCCAATCATTCATCCGGCCGCGAATCGTCAGTACCAGAAAGTGCATATTCTACAAGCGATGAGATGGTCCCGTTGGTAACGTTCCTGGCTTCGGTCCGCAGGGGCGCGGGATCGTTCCCCGCGCTCAGTGCTTTTTTTTAAATTATTATTACCATTAATTCTTATTTGATTAGTTATTTTTATTAGTTATCATTATTATTTTAATTAGTTATATTTTAGTGTCGGAAAATTTATCACGCACTCCAACGGCTTATTTTATTACTTTGTACGTTAATTTTAATGTAATAATAAATCTAAATTACAAGTTATTTATCTTCTAAAAAATTCTTTGCGCTTTACTCACACCCGTCCCTATACCAAATAAATTGTAATTCATAAAAGTAAGCGGAAATCTATTTATATTCGCATTATTATATTCCTTCTCATATACTATCATCAAGCGATAAAGCATTATCCCCAAAAACAAGCCAATCATCGATCCGGCCGCGGATCGTAACTTACGAGAATGAATATAATTATAGTCATATTTATAATACGACTATAAATATATTTCCGCTTACTTTTATGAATTACAATTTATTTGGCATAGGGGCGGGTGTGAGTAAAGGGCAAACAGTTTTTTAGAAGATAAAGAAGTTGTAATTTAGATTTATTATTACATCTAAATTAACGTACAAACTAATCAAATAAGCGGCCGGAGTGCGCGATAAAATTTTCGACACTAAAAGATAACTAATAAAAATAACTAATCAAACAAGAATTAATAGTAATAATAATTTAAAACGCTACCAACGGGACCATCCCATCGCTTGTAGAATATGCACTTTCTGGTAAGTACTGACGATTCGCGGCCGGATGGTTGATTGGCTTGTTTTTGGGGATAATTCTTTATCGCTTGATGAAAGTATGAGAATTAATATAATAATACGAATATAAATATATTTCCGCTTACTTTTATTAATTATAATTTATTTGGCATAAGGACGGGTATGAGTAAAGCGTAAACAATTTTCTAGAAGATAAATAAGTTGTAATTTGGAGTCATAATTATATTTAAATTAACGTATAAACTAAAAAAATAAGCGATCAGGGTGCGCGATACATTGTTTTGTATACATTGATAACGCAGAGAATCAAGAGCTAAATAAGCATTGAAATCATCTAAAAGCCTCGCGCGTTCCGTCGGGTGACGTCACGCGCGAGTCGTGCTTAGATTGCTTTTCCCACGAAACGTTCGTTTCAGCTTGGCCGCACATGAACGAGGTCGGCGTCCATGTGTTGGTGTAGCTGCCGAAGGCGCGGTCGGGAAACTTCGGCGCGCTCGGCTCTTTCCGAAGATGTCCGAGCGTCGCTCGCTCACGGACACGCATTACTATGATTGTGTGATGGGCGCGTAAGAGACTAGAGAGGGGGTAACTTGTGCGCGCGATCTCGCTGCACTGCTTGCTGGGATGCGTATTCGATCCTCTTCCATCTCTCTTACACGACATCGATACTCAGCTTCCGCTCGAGGTTTTAGAGATAGTGGCGCCATCTCGGTTAGTCCACTTTTTGTAGCCACTTTGAAATGCACAGATCGGCCTCCTCCCACTCTAGCCTCCCTGAGATATTACATGGAACAACACGGCTTATGGGACGATTTGGCAAGATTTCTTGGGGGAGTTACGTAGTTACTCCCTCAACCACCTAAAGCGCTGCCTGTGTCGATGTGCACGCACACATCCGCAGGCGCGCTTGGCTCCACCCAGCTCCACCTCTTCCTACGCTGGAACCAACTACGGTGAGGTGATTTCGCGTCTCGCTCGCTCTCTTGCAGATTCCAATGTTAACAGCAGCAACGGTCGAGCGGTCTAAGGCACGTGCTCGTTCTGCCTCGGAGCCCCGGCTTTAAATCGATCTGTTTTCGCTCCTACTCTCTCGCTCCTTTCCATCTCACCCGTTCCATCTCTTTTTAACATGCCCCTAGCGATTTCTTCCAAGGAACGTGCTACGCGGCACAAAAATCTGTTGCTACTTTGCTTACATCTGTCAGAAATTTGACAGGACTCGGACGTATTCGTGATTATTAATACTCAATATCAATCTAACTAGTTAATTAATCGTGTATTCGTGTATTTCGCGCTTTTCTGTTAGACTCTTTGCCCACGGAAAATTGGCTGTTTAAAATTGTTTGTGAGTTGTAACATTGTTAACGATGCCATCGTGTAGCAGATGTGCCTATAATGGATGTAAAAATGTTCCCAAGACGAGTCCCAACCTGAGCTTCCATTATTTTCCTAACAACGACGACACGTAAATGTTTAGACGAAAATAATTTTTAAGGGGTTACGTGAGTTTTTAAGCCAAAAAGCATATTTTCTTTATTAAAGAAAATATAATTGATAAATGATTTTATTCCAAATGATGAGCACATAAAAGAGCAACATTACAATAATATTTTTTTTAAATGTCATTAAAAAATTTGGGATATTCAACCGGTGGGACCTGGTTTTCGGTGACCCCTCGGAAAAACGGTGGACACGATTTCTCGAAAACTAATGTATCAATCTTATTGAAATTTTGCACTTTTCTTCAAAATAGCATTGACTAGTGATAAAGCGAAGGTTTTTTTCGATTACAACTAACTTTACAAGACTATGCGTAGCGTAAATTGTACCAAAAATTGAACTATTTTGCATAGAGAGAGAGAGAACCGCGAGAGGCGTGCCTTGAACCTCTATCATTGCGTGTGTGGCACACCGATACATCGCCGCGCAGTCTACCGGCGGAAATACTAACTACATTTTTTCTGCAAAATATTAACACGGGCCGTGGAGTGCCATGTAAAACGCCTGATACACGGTTGACAACCGACGCCCGACAGAGGTGACCCGGGTAGTTTCCAATCATGTAGACAGCGGTTTGCGACCAAATTTCGGTTGAGTGAACCCAACCCCCTGACACTCCTATGACTTCCTATATGGAACCTCTCTTCGTTCTGTGCGCCGTAGTTAGTTCGCACTGCGCGGCGCTGGCATGCTTCCGCGCCTCTACTTCCTTGCCCGAACCCCCCGCCGGCCGTGAAGGCGATGACAGGTTAACCGGCTGATGCGGCTTGATGGGTCTAATGCACGGTCGTATCTACGACCGTGGTCTAATGCTACAGCACGGACGGCGCGGAGTACTGTCAGCGCCACGTAGCGGCTGGCGTCATCGAGAGACTAGCCAGTGAGCTGAGTGCCAGGGGGCTGAGTGAACCGAAATTTGGTCGCAAACCGCTGTCTACATGATTGGAAACTACCCGGGTCACCTCTGTCGGGCGTCGGTTGTCAACCGTGTATCAGGCGTTTAATATCTGTTCTTTGATCCTGGGTACGCCCTTGTCATAATAGCCCCCCGGAATTACGAACACTGAAGACAGTGCTGCCGTCTTTCGGAGCCAATATGCGATTTACGTGTATGTAAAAACATAGTCTTAGATACACGGCTGAAAACTACAGCGTTTTTGAGTGCCAGGGAGTGTCACCGTTAGTAAGGCAAAAAATTTAATTCCTCCTCTATCCGCTGGAAGCTCTGTCACCTAACGGTCTTGTAGATACAGTTATACAGCAATATATAAGCTCCTTAAGGGGCTATACCAGTGTGAACGCTGAAAATTAGGGTGATTTCGGGATTTTTTTGGAAGAAAAGCACTCAATTAAATGTTTCGGAAAATTAAGAATATATTTGGCTATATTTGACCTATATTGCATAATTTTTTCATAGAAAAATATTGAGCTCCAAGCGACTCATGCGCTGCCTTCGGAGACGCCAAAAAAAAGTTCCTCCACTGCTGACATGACTCCGGCCGATTGGGTAGCTGAAACCGAACAAGAATAAAATGTCTTTAAACTGGAAAGTGTTTTCTGTACAATGACGTAGGGTTTTCGAAAAAAATCAAAATCTAACAAAATAGCGTAGTTATGAAAAATGTCTGTTTTCTTGCCTATAAAATGGTCATTTTTTTCAATGCCAAATCGTCAATTTTCATCCAATCAAAAATATCCTACGCCATTGTAGAGTAAATATATTCAAGAGTGCTCAGTTTAAATTTCAAGTTCATCGGATAATTGCTCTTTGAGTTACAATGTCAGCAAATTTGAAAAATCTCATTTCGAGAAAAGACGCGTTTAAAGATTTAACTATTGATTTTTGGCGGGCGAACGGAAATTTCTTTTCATTATCGTTTCGTGGGGTGGGCAAACTGACCAAACACTCTACGATCGTATCTTCGTCGACGAAAGAAAAGCGTGCACTTGCATTGTTAAAGTTATTCCACCCAAGTGTATTTTTAACCGTCCCAAGTACACCAAGTGTACCAAGTACACCCAAGTGTACTTTTAACCGTTTTAAGTGTATTGTTACCGTCAGGTACAAATGTTTATTAAAAAACTACTAAAATGCTCCGAAATTGTTAAAAAAATAACCGCGAAATCGCTTCACGGGAGGATTCGATACAATACATTCGTTATTGTTGCATCAGTTCAGCGCGCCAGTATTCATTCCAATGATTAAATATGCCTGGTTTGCGTCGAAATTAATTGATGAAGGACTAATTTTTTTAAATTTCAACGACCAGTGTTTTCCGGTATCGCTGCTAAAAAATCCGTGTGCCTGTAAAGAGGTAGCATTTATTAGGTGTGCATGGTCTGAAATCTGGTCATAGAAGTCTGCGCTTTCAGTGTTTCTATGATAATTATCATCCGGAATTTTGTACACCATTTGTAGAGCGAACAATGAGCGAATACTGTATTATAGTTAATTATTTCCTGACCATTTATTCTACCGTTAATATTGATTTTTTGTTTGTGTGATCATAATTTTATTTAAACGAACTACACAGTATCGAATAATATATGCTTCGATGCGTTTGTAAAAATAATTTTATTATAAAATAAGATAAGTATGCCCAATCAATCATTTTAATTAAAATCACGAATGATTGAGATTATTTTTTAATGAATAAAAGTTCTGGTCGGGATTCGAACCCCTGTCGTTTGGGTTGCCGACCGAGCGTCTTGCCGCTGCGCCATACTCATACTCTTAGCGATAGGCATACTTTACGGGGATAAGAGCGGCACATGAAACTTTGACGTCGTTTTTCTCAAAAACCAGGGCGCATTAGAAAGAATCCCTTTAGCGTGGTACTCTGGGGGCGTGCCTTCACAATATAGCTGAGGCCCTTTAAAATCCGTTTAGGAAAAAGGGAAAAACGTATGATTCTGTCACTTACCGACTAGTCAGCTATTCCAGCACTATATAATAATCCTTCAGCTGAATATTTATATGGGTATAGAAGCGTTTCTAACAGCTATTATTGAGTAGACGACTTACCTCTCCATATGGTGCCTATACCTGCGCGTGGGACTTCAAACGGAGCAGGAGCGAGTCACGCTCAAAGGCTCTCGGGACGTCATTTTTTAGCATTGACCAAAATCACAAACTGCATAGTATTCTACAGGTTTCAAACTATAAATTCAGGTAATAAAAAGTATGCATCTTTTGAACCCTTCATAGGGAGTGCCCTCTTAATTGAATACAAAATATAATTCTACCAGCCGTCCCTGCCGCTTCGCCCGCGGTAATAAGGAATATGTTTGTTAATGCAAATGTGATATTAATAATAATTAGGTACTAGTTGACCAAAACTTCCTTATTAAAAATTACGAAAATTTAATTTTTTAATATCAATTAACGCAAGTAGCTGTAACTTCTTTTCTGCTCGGAATTGGAACCCCAGCCACCGCTCATTCTCTTAGTTTTTGAATTATCTTTAAATTGGTAATTCGTGTTGTTTATTTATCTGCACTTTTTAATCAACGGTAAATTTTGAAAGTTCAACTTCCACAGGAATGAAGCTTATGATTCAAATTAGGTTGTAGACGGTATAACATTCCGATAAATTGTTTGTCACGGAACTGCAAAATAAATTAAATTTTTCAGTCTATATCCAACTTTAAGAATTCAACGGTGATTAAAAAATGCAGATAAATAAATAACACGAATCACCGATTTGAAGATAATTCAAAAACAAAGAGAATGAGCGGTGGCTGGGTTTCTAATTCCGAACAAAAAAGAAGTTACACCTTTCTTGAATTAAGGGGTGAAATGCAGTCAGAATTTTCAAAAAATCGATGTTTTTTATATTCCCTTGAAGTATGTTTCGAAAATATTCCCTGAAAATTTCAAGTCAATGCGAAGAATAGTTTCCGGGATATCCCACAATTAGCGAAGGGGCGTTGGGTCCCCATGGCAGGTAGTGGCTGACAAACGCGCAAACGATAATACCCGGGAAGGCAGAATGCTTCGAAGACAACAACGAATTGATATTTTGGAAGCTGTCGCATCGGCCGAAGCCCTAATGTATGGGCCAGGAATTGATGATTCGATGCAAGTAATTTTTTAATTAGTATTTCTATACATAAATCAAGTGTAAAATTGGAAAACTCTTTCAGAAATTTTCAAAAGTGTCTTACTCAAAAACGATGTACTTTAGCGAAATGTTATAAAGAATACTTTCATTTTAAAATTGCCCAAAATATTTTTTTTTAAATAATCCATCCTGAACAACTGTAATTTTTTAAAAAATTGTTTTAACAATTGGCCATACACAATTGAATGCTCGACTTTTCGGCAAAAATTGTGATATTCGGTTTCAGCGGATCAAAATGTATTAAAAAGTTTCGTTTCATCCATCGAGCTCAACATTTTACGAACATATAATACCGTATCCACATCGAAAAACTTTAAACGCGTTTTTCTCGAAACTATGTTTGTCAAGTCGGTGACCACTATAATTCAAAAACCACTCGATGGATTTTGATGAAATTTGGTGTGCTTATGTATAGCATTAAAAACTAGTCCTTAATCGAAGGATTTTCATTTTTGTTCAAAATTTCTATTTTTTTAAACAATAAACGAGCGATTTTTTGGTCGAAAATCGAAAGTTATCTGTCGGAAGCCGCCATTTTGTAAATTTAAAAAAAAAAATTTCGATTAAGAACTAGATTTATTATTAAGCTAATGATTTTCTTTTGGTTTTTTGATTCCAGATGATCCAGTAAAATTTTATGATAATCACCGCAAAGCACTATATGCCGAAGGGGGTCCAACAAAGATGGCGATATTTTTATAAATAATCAATATTTTTCTTTGAAAAATTGTACAAATCACGTTGAAATATAACATAAAAAGTCTGTCTAACCACTTTTGTAAAACAAACTTAATTATTATTAAAAAAATATTGAAAATGCTCGTTTTTTCACGCCTCTGACTGCATCTCACCCCTTAACAAAAAATGTAACTTCCGTAATTTTTTATTACTAAATTTTAATAAATTAGTACATTATTGTTATTAATATCACAGTTGTATTAACAACGATGTTTCTCACCGCGGGCGAAGCCGCGGGGACGGCTAGTAGAATAATATTTTGCATTTAATTAATAGACGCTCTACGAAAAAGGCCTTACGGCTGCGATTTAGTCCGCAAATATTCGGCTTTTTATTTTCAATGAGCAAGACAAGGATCGAAGATCCGAAAACAGCCGACGCACCGAGAGACGCGTAGGCACTCACCGCTTTCAACAATTTTTTAGACGTGTTTCCCCCTCTCTTTTTGTCTGACAGTTTCTTGCCGGTCTGTACAGTTAATTTACGCGTACTTAAAGAAAAGCGAAAACTAATACTGTTACCTGAAAATTCATTCATTTCAATAAGTTATAATTGATTCTGGCAACGACTTTTCACCACGCGATCGATCTGGCCATTTTTCGTATATTTTTGAAACGACAATAAACAATATGAGACAAAAATTATGACATACTATTGTTGAACATTTTTCCCACCTCGTACACCTCCCCCCGCCAAGCCTTACCAGACTGGAAGTTTCGGAATAAAAGCCACTCAGGTACCCATAAGCCTCAATATGATGACTAATAAAATTACCTGACCTTTTTCGTCGCCAGCTCTCCGTCTACATTGTTCATTCCGAAAAATCTGTTCCATTGCACACAAGGGCGGCATTTGCCTCCCACCCTCTTTAATTGCCTCTTTAATTGCACAGCCGTTGGAATCTGCGTTTGATTGGCTCTCACTCTCCCTAGGGAACAGTGTTTTAGGTGGCAGAAGCGAGAACTACCACTTTGCCTCATTTGAGTCACTTACCACCCTACGGGTAGTTATTCATAAGGGTAACAGTCACAGTCACGTCTTAAGACCGGCCGCACCGAAGATCGTCTTAAGACCCTATCTTAAGATTCCGCATAGACTCGTCTTTTTGGAAATAAATAATGCCTCATGCGTGCAAGATTTCGTAGTCAATCGCGTCGTGCTTATTTGATAAATAATACCACAATTGAGACGGTCTTCAAAACAGGGTCGAAGACGTCTCAATCAGCGTCTCGTTTTAAAGATATTACACCCCAGTGTTCGAAGTGACGATTGACGAGAACTTGTCGGGTATCATGCGTACAAGCGGACGCGGTAACTAACGGGGTTTGAGGTTAGGATAACAGTGAAACAGTTAAGTGGAAGTGTTGAGGGTTGAAATCAATCCATTGATTACAATAGGATATTTGACAAATTTACCGAACGTATACGACATCGATAACATGAATAAAATTGAAGTTGATGAATGGTCTGACGAGGAAAATAAACAAACGGGACGTGCTCCGAAACGATACATTCGCGATGGTCAAAATCCATTCGAGTTTTACAGTGAAGTCGAATTTAAACGGCGATATAGATTTTCCAAGCACAGCATTATGGATGGGATATTACCCAGAATAAAACCGAGATTGGTGGAGACAAACAATTGCGGTCTGCCGATTTCTCCTTTATTTCAACTGTTGGTTTGTCTGAGATTCTACGCTACTGCTAGTTTCAAGGTACGTTTTGTCTCTGCAAAAGAATTTTCGTACAAAGCGAAAAAGTTTACATATACAGAGACTCGCACTGATCAATTGACTAATTACCTCCTTTTGTTTACAGCTTGTTGAAGGCGATTTAATATCTTTGTCACAGTATACAGTTTCGAGAGTGATATTTAGAATATCAACACTTCTTGCCACTGAAATGTACACTGTCATTAAAATGCCTACAACCGACAAAGCTCGAATAGATAACGAACAGCTATTTCGGCGACTTGGGGCGGATAGCGATGGCATCGGCCTTCCCGGTATCGATGGCGCTATCGACTGTACACACATACGTTTATTCCACACAAAATTCCAACCCATTACGGAATATTACAGAAACTCTAAGGGATACTTTTCCCTGAATGTTCAGGTATGATTATAAGATTATTCGTGGTATGCGAAAAATAAAGTATTTTAGATGAATAGTTTATTATTGTTCTCAAATACGATTTATCTTGATTATTAACTAAAATTCTTCTGGTACAGGCAGTGGTAGGACCACGGATGGAATTTCTCGATATTGTTCCGGAATGGCCCGGAAGCGAACGCGACAGTCGAATATTTCAAAATTCTAGAATTTACATGAGATATTCGGAGAGAGAACAAACCGGTGCGCTTGTTGGAGATGCTGGCTATCCGTGTCTTCCGTTTTTACTCACCCCAATTGCGAACCCTGACACGGATGCGCAAGAAAGGTACATACAACGAAGACTATTCCACACGTTAGAAACTATGGACTGGTCATTTTCATTGAACTTTTTTTCCTTCCCAAACAGGTACAATGTTGTACAGCGAAGAACTAGACAAATTGTCGAAAGGGCCTTTGGAACATGGAAATGTAGATTCCCTTGCCTATCGAAAGGTCTGGGAACAAAATTAATCAGCAGCACCACGATAATTGTGGCATGTGCTGTTCTGCACAATTTATCTCTCACTTTGGATACCGCTCTTCCCGAGGACGAGCCCATTGAAGAAGAAGGAGAAATACCAACTCAGCCACCACACTGGCAGCCCGAAGAAGGTTTCGCAGTACGAGACGCCTTGATCGAACGGCTCTTTCAGTAAACTACATCCTCGATGGTCCAGTTAAAAGTCGGCGAAGTGGAGACACGCGGTTCGTTTTAGCATTGTGTGTGTGCGTTCAGCGTATCATCGTGAAATGTATCTTCGCTTGATTGTAAATATTCATTACGTCGCGCATATTTGTAATGGATTGGAAACATATTTTTAATATTCTGTTACGCACATTTACGCATAATATCTGCGTTTACATAAAAAAGTGTATGTAAACTATTTTATAAAATTTCACGAAGGAAAATGAAAGGTTTGGTTAAAGGTGGCTGGTTTCTTGCGCCAGCCTAAATTCCGCGAGTTCCGCTTCAGCTTTGGCCTTTCGTAATTCCAGTTTTTGAATATCGCGTAAATGCTGGTGTTGCATCTTGTGCAAGACTTCCCGATGGCTCTCAATCATTCGCGCAATTTTTATCTCATATTGCTTCTTTATCTCGAATAGTCTTTTGTCCTGTTGACATAGCCCTGCCATTCTTTGCACTTTTTGGTCCTCGATGTGCTCTCGACGTCGTTTGCCTTTCGTAGGAGGGTTGTTGCGAGCTGCTTGCGTTTCTATTAAAACAAAAAAGGTACGTACATGTGTTATAATCAAAGAATTAAAATGTTACTTAATATGTATAAGTATTTCAATTGTACGAGAGTGAACTGATTCAACCTTAAAGTGAATTTTTCATGCAGCTATGGACCGTTCACTAGTAAATGTACCTAGAGAGGAGATCTGTGTGTCCTAAAAAGGAGACGGCACGACCGTGGGGTCGGGGATTTGGCCGAATTTTTTTGTGGTGAAAAAGGACCCCTAGCACCTCACGTGGTTAAAGTAGTAGGACGCACTACGCGAAAAATTCCGAGAAAAGTCGATTCGAAGTTTCTTAGGCGCCTTATGAGTTTAAAATGTCAGGCACTTGTCGAGCCGCCGTCTAGACGGTTAGGGCTCGGTCTTTTGCGCCGGAGGTCTCGCGTTCGATTCCTCCTTCGGGATCTTTTTTTTCTTTTTTTTTTTTCTTATCCCAACAATTATTCAAAACGTTTCTCATCCCTACATTATTTTTTAAAGAATTATTTTCATTATTTAAAAATTATTTTCTTTTTTTTTCCAATAAAACAATTCATAAAGGTGGGTTTTTTAATTTTTCATTGTAAAGTATATGAGGAGGAACATTGGGTTTTTAATGAGAATAACAAAGTCGATTAGGAAAAATTCAATTTTATTCATATAATAATTATATACAAAAACCGCAGTGGTAATTATCGTAGAAACAAACAAAGCAATAATTTTTCCGACATCTTGCGCAACATATAAAAGCGGATTTTTTACAATCGCAGGGAGTTTGCAATACATCCGTACAAAAACATGTCCCATTAACATTTATGAAAATGTTTCTAGTAACTGATCATTTTGAGGCAAACCAGGCGTATTGAATCATGTGTCGGAATATTGGTGACGATAATTGATGGTGAATTATTGAATGGATTTTTATACAATCTTCCCGAGAATTAATTTCACGATTCTGTTCTAACAATTCGCTGAAATTTTGCAAGCGCTTTATGAAATGTTTAACTTGTCTGTAAAAGTAAACGTCACAAGGTTGCACCAAGGGAGTGCATTTTGGAGGAATTACTTTTACAGAGCAAGTTGCCATATTTTCGTCATCTTGAAAGATTTCATCATACATCTCCGAAGTTGTTTGACCCCCCCCCCCCCCCCAAGAGTTAATGAGAAGTAAAAATGTATTCTCCCCGACGTAAGTTTTTCAACATTTCTGGAGAAAATCCGCGTATAAGACTGTTGTTAGTTTTTTGGACTTCGATGATGTTGCAATGACGTTCGTATATGTATTGACATAGCCATCTACTAATTATGGAAAAGGAGGTCCGAAATGACCGCTTGCCTCATGCAAACATACGAAGACACGTGGGATCAATTTTCCAGATAATGTTATTGAATATTGTGTGGTGCACAAATGCTTCACTTTATTCAAATCCGACTCTTTGACGAAAACTGTTTTACTCCCTTTTTGAGTGCGTCTCCTGTTGAAAACAGATTGATATTGACATCCAGAAAAAAAATTGTATTTTTAATAAAAAAAATATTCGAATATGTATGTAGAAAACTTTTTATATAATTAATTTTGAATTTATACATTTTGCATCGGTAAAAACATTATGTACGCAGAAAACTTGTATTTACCTGTTTGGTCAGTATTTATAACATAATCCTCATGGTATTGAGATATTAAGCGGCACGTCTGTCGACGAAAGGTCTCTGCAGACGCCCGGATTTCCTCCATTGATGCCGCCTCTTTTTTCGAAACCAGTTTCGTGATTTTCCGTTGAGAAATTTTGTGTTTCTGTTTGAATGCCGTGACCCATCGATCAGACGCCTTGAAATTGAAATCTATGAATTGTGCAGCAGCGGCCAACGCCCATTGTTGTAAATTTCTTGTCGTAACTTGCTGATATTGCTGTCTTGCTTCCACAAAACGGTCGTACGTCCACGAATCTATCGCCTCAAATTTGTCCAATCTCGTTCCACCACTTTTAATATCATTCTCCCATTGTGAAAGATATTCTTTTCTCTTCAAGCGGCTGCATCCTTTTTTTTGCAATGTCGCCAGAGACCACGTGGGATGCGCTTTAGCAATGTTCACGACTTTGACTTTGTAGGCGATGGGAATCATTTCACTTTTATTTTTTTTCGCTTCCGGTTCGTACTCATCTGGAGAAGAATCAAGTTGGGGCACTTCAAACTGTAGTTCTTCGCAATCCTCATGAGCGTGAATTAATTCCTCTTCAATTACGATTTTTTTTTCACCCAAAAGTTCCAATTTGTTATTATAAAGTTCTCCGGCCACTAACATAGCATCGTGAGAAATTTCTTCCGAAGATGTCGATGCAATTAAATTATTTTCCGTCAACAGCTTTTCATAATAAACTACTGCGTCCTTCAATCGCGATATTGATTTATCACTGTACATGGATTCTTCAGGAATTTCCTCTCCTATTCCAGAAGAGCCAGCAACTTCTTTAGTCGACATTTTTAACTCCGAATTGTAAGAGAACTTTGAAATTTAACAATGAGAAATAGGCACGTCTGTTCACGACGAAATCGAAAAATGAACTGCTGTTCAATCCTCACAGACTCACGAACAGTCCTATGCGCAGATGTCCGTTACAATCCTAAGGGGACCCCAGGTCAAGATTCTTTCGACCCTTACAAGGCCATAAAACCAAATAGAACAATGAGCACGAATATTTTTCAGTGAATCAAAAACTTTCCGTTCTTGAGCTAAAATAAATTTTTAAAAATAATATAGGAATGGGAAACGTTTTGAATAATTGTTGGGATAGCAAAAAAAAATAAAATAAATAAGATCCGAAGGAGGAAACGAACGCGAGACCTCCGGCGCAAAAGACCGAGCCCTAACCGTCCAGACTAGACAGCGGCTCGACAAGTGCCTGACATTTTAAACTCATAAGGCGCCTAAGAAACCTTGAATCGACTTTTCTCGGAATTTTTCGAGTAGTGCGTCCTACTACTTTAACCACGTGAGGTGCTAGGGGTCCTCTTTCATCACAACAAAATTCGGCCAAATTCCCGATCCCACGGTCGTGCCGTCTCCGTGTAAGATATTCCTTTACCTGAGTTACCTGCTTGTGGAATTGAGGACTTATTTGGCGCAATTGGAACGTCTTCGATTTCTATCGATTCGGTTTTAATAAACCCATCTATGGGCAATGCTTTATCTAAATGTTCTTCTATCATGCCTTCTTCTTCGATGTCTTGCTGGAAAATTTTGTCCACCAATTCTGAAACTTAAAAGGAAATACCGTGCACTTGGGTTTACAAAAATATACTACTCCTTTCTACACATGTTATGACTTGGCGCGTTCGATGATGGTGTGTAGAAATGGGCCTTACGATTTTGGTTTTCCCCTGCAATGTTAGACGAAAAATTTGTCGGGGCCATCTCCTTTAAATGTGGTACGATCGCAGGTATTGCTGGTTCAATTTTAACGCAAGGAAACGGCGGGCCGGCTTCGGTCTTTATGCAGGCCTGTTTTCCTTTTGTAAAAGCATATCGATTATAGTGCTTCACAAACGTCCACATTTTTTTCAACTGTTGCAATGTTTTCTGAAAGGAGGTTAAAAATCTTTGTCAAAGATTTGCCAACTCAGTGGATCATCCAATTCTTTTGATGCCATGAGAATATTAAATTCGTGTGTATAACCATATTTATTGCAGTTTAAAGCTTAAGGCCACAGTAACGGGTATAAAATCATGTGCGAATTTAACATTTTTTTTTCGTATGAAAAAGTGATTCATTCCTAAAATTAATTACACATCTATTTAGTATGAATATCAAGCTGATAGGAAAAATATATATTTTTTTTCGATGTACAAAATGGTCGACTACTCGAAACTTCTCGAAGCAGCTTTTTTCCAATTGGCATGACAAATAACTTCAACAATTTTCACTCGAGTTACTTTAAATATAAAAGTTATGTTCCCAATTGCATTTCGCAGAGAAGTATGTACGGAATTTCTGATTTATCGAAAACTTTTCATTTTATGAACAGTTTATGAACACTTATAACGAAAATTTTCACTGAAAATTCATTTCTCAAGTTCCAATACCTCCAACTTTTGAATAAAACAATATTTTTTAAATTCCATACGTACTTCCCGAGGTATTCTAATGTAGATTGATGAGAATTTTTGTTTGTTGTTCTAGGTAAAAAATTGTGGATGCTAAATGTCACGTCGCGGAGCGCCTAAAAAAAAAGATGAAAGAAAATATTAGTAGTCGCCAATTTTGTACATTGAAAAAAGAAATATAGTTTCTATCAGCTTGATATTCATACTAAATAGATGTGTAATTAACGTTATGAGTGAATTACTTTTTCATACGAAAAAAAAATTGTTAAATTCGCACATGATAAATCGACGGAATTTCCCAAAGATCAAATTTCAAAAAATGGTGGGTGTTTAAAGTAAGTCTTGGTTCTTGCAAAGAAATGAGCATATTGGGTTCATCAAATGGAAAGTATACACCGGAAAAAATACTACAATCAAATATTATATTTTTACATCTAGAAAGAGTCTTGAAAATTTTGAAACGATCGATGCAGTAGTTTTCGACGTGCTGACGAGCGTCAACACGTCAACATCTATCAATTTTGATCCCATCACCTCTAAATTTTCAGGGAACATTTGCAAGATATACTGTCAAAATATATTAATTTAGTAAAAAGTGATTTTGCTACTTCTAGACCTAGGCATAATCCCTTAACATAATCTATTTTCAATGTCTTTCCAATGGTAAGTTTTCTTACAAATAAGTCACATCTGTGGGAAGTTACGCCAATTGGAGTAACATGGATAATTGGAATAAGGCCTTAAACATAAAGTAAAATTACTCACAGTGTTAAATATTTCACTAGAATTGTTGTAATCCGCGTGTATCTTTTCCCAAGCAGCTCTCTGCTTTAACAATGCCGTCTCGTCACTTTGATCTCCTTCGATTACATGTATGTAGGTGTTAACTAATTTTATTAATATTGCCCTCTCGATCCCTGTGTAACGTTCGTTCTTGGAATTCATTTTGAATTATAATTGCTGATAATAACAACCGCAAAACTACTGTCAACAAAAACGTTCGAACACTGGATAGCTTGTGACCAGGTACCCGGAGTTACGTTTATTCGATGCAACGTCAAGTTTCCGACTTTAACCGAATGCCAACAAGCACGATTTTCAGACGACGCTTCGTAAACACGGGTGTTTACGCAAATAAGATTGTCTTCAGTGGCGCCGTCGAAGATCGTTTTCGCGACGGCTTTCGATAGGATTTGTGACCTCACTATGAATACCACCGAAGTTTCCAGTCCTGTATGTAAGACCGTGCTCTCTCCCCACTAGTTTGTACTCCCGCATCTAGTCGCCGTGCTCGCAAAAATCGCGTCCTCGTTGCTTCTCTCACGAGTACATGATTTCGCCGCTAGCGGCGTCAGCGTGCAAGCGGGTCGCTTTTCAGTGGGCGAAACGCATGTGTGCCCGCATACGTCCTATTATCAGTAGCGCGTGCGCGCTCTTCACACCGACGTTGCAACCATAGTGTAGCCTGCGGTTTTCCGGTGTTTTTTTTTCGTCACGGGCGACGGATAAAAATGGCGTCTCTCAAGGGTGCAAGATTTTTGAGTCGAAACACCGGCTTTTTCAGGAGTTCAGCGTCGCGTACGGTGTTACGAAGGCCCGCGGCCGTTTTGGCCCCGTGCTTAAACCGTCTCGTTCACTCGATGACGCGCGACTCGTGGAGTCTCGGAGGCAACAAGGTAAATCCGTCGGCGACGCACAAATTCGTCTCTCCGTACTCGCAATCCCCGACGACGCATCCTCCACCCTGAACGCACTTTACGATCATGCCCTTCGATTCCTCCCTAACTCCCGTACATGGCCCTACGCAGCCGGCACGATTCCCTCGATAACGAAAATTACGTAATAAATCATTAAACACGAATTTCCTCGAACTCGCGAAAATGCCCGGGTATTTAGCGTAGTTGGATTTAGCGGGATCGTCAGCGATCATTGCGTATATTGAAAATGTCATTCGTGTGTAAATTGCGGAAAGAACGAGGCGCGTAACGCGACCATCGTCGATGGACGCTCCGAGCTGCTGCGGCGATTCGTGATGACGCGAAGCGAAAAACCCGCGACCATGGAGGAACTGGAGAAGAGAGTCCTGCGAGTCGTCGCCGCCTATGACAAAGTTTCCGCCGATAAGGTTGTTACGAGAGACTGGCGCGTCTAACGACGATTTGGTTTGCGTGTCCGCAGGCAAATTCCGCGAGGCCACGAGTCGAGGAGACGCGGCGCGAGTTTAGCGCAAAACCGCCAATGTCGCTACAGTCCATAGGCGAGCGAGTACTCTTGGTTCTTAAACTTTACGACAAGGTCGATCCCGCCAAGGTAGGCTCCTCGATTCGCGGCTCTCGGCGAAATTTCCCTCCGACGCCTCCGGCAGAGAACGTGATTGGAATTTGGTGTTTTTTTTCGCAGCTCACTCTCGAGTCGCACTTTCTCAACGACCTTGGTCTGGACTCCCTCGATCACGTGGAAGTTATAATGGCTATGGAGGACGAGTTTGGGTTCGAGATACCCGACGTGGACGCCGACAGACTCTTGAGGCCTAAAGACATCGTGCGCTACGTTGCCGACAGGGAGGACATTTACGAGTAGTACACTCGCAGCTGCGCAACTACACCTCTTAGTAGATCTCTCGCGACGCACCTGCCGTCGGCCCAAGCGAATGGAATCTTTGAAAAAAATTCTTCTCGTCGCTCTATTATACGATGTAACTCTTCTCTGCTCTCGCGTATGTAAATAGACCAAAACGTCATTATACAAATAAAGCTGTATACGTCTAGCGATTCATTTATCCTAGTCCAAATTAGCTTTCGATTCTTTGCGGGACAGAGGATCGATTGCGCGATCGGGAAGGATTGTGCTTGAAACATCTTTGTAGAGAAGAACGATCAGCGTTGACGCGTCTGTAGAGCTTGGGGCCTGAAAAACAGGTCGCAATTCAATATTCTTTTTTGATGAGGGTATTTAAATGACGGAGTCGGGATTTTAGATACAATTAAGGCCTTAGGCCACAGTGACGGGTATAAAATCATGTGCGAATTTAACAATTTTTTTTCGTATGAAAAAGTGATTCGCTCATAAAATTAATTACACATCTATTTATCATGAATATCAAGCTGAATATATATTTTTTTCTTTTTTTCGATGTACAAAATGGCCGACTACTAATATTTTCTTTTATCTTTTAATCATTTAGCATCCACAATTTTTACCTAGAACAAAAAACAAAAATTCTCGTGCATCTACATTAGAATACCAAGAGAAGTACGTACGGAATTAGAAAAATAAGTTGTAGGTATTTTAACTCAAGAAATGAATTTTCAGTGAAAAATTTCGTTCATAAACTGCTCATATAATGAAAAATTTTCGATTAATCAGAAATTCCGTACGTACTTCTCTGCGAAATGCAATTAGGAACATAACTTTTAAATTCGAAGTAAATCGAGTGAAAATTGTTGAAGTTATTTGTCACGCCAATTGGAAAAAAGCTGTTTCGAGTAGTCGGCCACTTTGTACATCGAAAAAAAAAAGAAAAAAAATTGTAACAGGTTGATATTCATACTAAATAGATGTGTAATTAATTTTACGAGTCAATCACTTTTTCATACGAAAAAAGTTGTTAAATTCGCACATGATTTTATACACGTTACTGTAGTCTAAGGTCTTAACTTTGAACAGCTAGATTTGAAATTTTCAGAAAATATTTTTGAAGTGTGATAATTCGAGGGTTCGCCGAAAACCCAAAGTCGATATTTTAGAAAAGTCAACTAGGTGTTGAACCTCCAAAAATTCACTCGGAAAAAAAACCAAAAACTTCGCGAACAAATGAATAAACATAAAAAAATCATCGGATCGCATAAAGGTTATATGCTTCGCCCGAATTTAAAATGAACCGGACGAATAGATTTTGAGATACGACTCGTACCGTTTCATAAAATACAGTTTCGAGAAAAACGCAAAAGAAAAATAATAAATCGCAGTTGTGCGGTTCGTCGTACCTGACTCTCCAGGAAAATGGCAATACCTTTGATAATTTTTGGAAGTTCAGGCTTACGCAAACCTCTTACTGTATTTATTTTTGCTCATACAAAACGATCTCGACATGAAAAATTGTTGAAGCACGCCCTCATATGCACATTTCTTAAAAATACCTAAAAACTACGTTTCCGGAATCTTGTCCCTCAATCGTATCAGGCTCATCCTAAATTGAACTTATGACAAACAGAAAAAAATACGTAGTATTCGTATCATGCGGGATCGTCAAGTACGTAATTTGTAGACTGCTCGTTGACTCGGCACAAAGTCCGCGGACCCAAAATACAATTGCATCTACTTATAATGAGCATACAATTATTCTTGAGCCGTACCGATACGATCACGGACCACCCTTTCTGGTATGTAATTTACGGAGCATTCCTTTTGCGGAACTGCCAAACTAGGTCTTTTTATCTTGTATTACGCATCGATTATCCAACATCCTCATACAATGCAAGTAAACGAGTAAACTCGCGCGGAATTAAGGCATTCTTTTTGCGGAGGGCCGTATTTTGTGGGGGCATAAGAAGGGCCCTTCTGGATCATTGGTAAATTGCAGTGGCGCTTAACAAAAATGAGTCACAATCAATTATTATATCCAACAATAAACTGGAATACAATTTGCGCGCAAATTTCGTAGATTTAGACATTTTTACATATTCTCCAAAAAGTCGCGACTACGAAAACTCTTCTGCTAGTCACAGTT
Source organism: Ophion obscuratus (assembly GCA_964007375.1). Classification (NCBI taxonomy): domain Eukaryota; kingdom Metazoa; phylum Arthropoda; class Insecta; order Hymenoptera; family Ichneumonidae; genus Ophion; species Ophion obscuratus. Next base: position 17,191,342 of record OZ023312.1, on the reverse strand, counting down.
TTCTAAGTTTTATCATTAATATTTTCTTAAAACATTCGGTTACCCCCTGTTTTTATTGTCGTTACGGAATCTTCCGAATTTTGACACGCGTGAGCAGTTGACATCAGGCATCTAGACTTATTTGGTGTATAAATTATTAGATATAAATGTGTATGAATGAGACGATTTTCAGAGCCGTAGTTTTTCGTTTGAAGTTCGGTAACATGGCTTGAAATTTTACCACTATAGTAAATTTTACCAGTTGGGATGTATTTCCACTTCAAAATTTGACTTCATTATTTCTCTTCAAAATGTCACTTCAAATAGTAAATTTTAACAGTTGGGATGTACTTTCACTCCAAAATTTGACTTCATTATTTCTCTCGAAATTTCACTTCAAATAGTGAATTTTACCAGTTGGGGTGTGTTTTCACTACAAAATTTGACCTAATTATTTGACTTCAAAATTTTGCCAGTTGGGATGGATATCACTTCAAAATTTTGTGAATCACTTTGTTATTTCTCTCCAAAAGTTCACTTCAAACCGTAAATTTTACCAGTTGCGATGTATTCTCACTTTATGATTTCACTTCAAAATTCGACTTCATTATTTTTACTTCAAAATTTGATTTCATTATTTCACTCCAAAATTTGACTTCGTTATTTCACCTCAAAATCTGACTTAATTATTTCACTCCAAAATTTGACTTCGTTATTTCACCTCAAAATCTGACTTAATTATTTCACTTCAAAATTTTACCAGTTGGGGTGGTAATTTTCACTAACGAAATTTTGTTAATCAGTTAATAGCGGAATATTTGGGTTCGCGAAAGAACTGATTTAAGTCTACCGAAAATAATCACATAATTATCCTTGAAACTTACCGGTACGAGCGCATGTACACGGTCAACATAACCTTACAAATTTCCGAACAGATTTTTCTCATAGATGCTTCAGTTTTTTACGAAAAACTAAGCATCAGGCTCTGCAGAATTTATTGACGCACAGTTCAACGATTTTTTTTCTACACAAATATTACTCATCTCTGAGAAATGGCTGTTCGAAAATATCAGCTATCTCTCTCGCACTCATATGTCATGTAATACAGCTTCTACCTCATCTTAAGGGCATGGGTTTACCCTTACATACCTAATATACCCTTACATACCTAATATACCTCGTATATTAGGTGTACAAATAAGATCTCGGTCTTTTTTCATGGAAATAATGATTTATTTACTTAAAATCGAGGTACATTTTATTCGGGAAAGTAATTTCCGTTTGCTTTCACACATTTCCCCTACTTGTCAGGCAGGATTGCGAATTCCTCGGCGGTAAAGACATGGTGGTTTGAGTCGATAAAGTCGGTAACGAAATTTTTTACTTCGTCGAACGTTTTGAAGTGGCTATCAGTCAAATGATGTTGAAGCGATCGGAATAAGTGAAAATCCGATGGAGCGAAGTCTGGTGAATACACCGGATGTGGCAAATCTTCGAGGTCGAAATTTCCGCTCCGGCATCTTTGAAACGACTTCTTCACGGTTCTGATGGATACGGCATCTTCTTCCCATGCCTGTCAAATTATCTCCATAGCCTATTAGCCTAAAAATATTGTTTGTTTTTTCAATTCGAACGCCAAAAGCACCAGTGCCCAATATGCGCGTTATCGCGACTAGTTTTGCTCACTGTGCTCACGATGTATGTTTTGAGGTTATGTTAAGCTATTCGTCCGGAAAAGTAGTCTACTAGGTTGGTATTATATGACACCAGACCTGAAGAGAAAATGTTTTCCTTCAAATATTCAATACATCTGTATTTATTCTCACGCCATGAACTTATTTTTACATCAAATACAATATCAACATAACCTCACAAATTTTCGAAAAGTTTTCTCATAGATGGTTAAGTTTTTCAGGAAAAACAAATCATCAGGCTCTGTAGAATTCGTCGATGCACAGCTCGACGATTTATTTTGCTCCAAATATGATTAATCTCTGAGAAATCTCCGAAAATTTCAGCTATATCTCTCGCCCTCATGTCACGTGTCCGCAGAGTATCACGACCAACGAAATCGCGTTGTCGTGGCTACCAAAGTGCACGCCCTCCTCTAAATAAAGAACTTTTCCGTCCATAAGACTCAAGAATCCAATTGCACCACCGAACCTAGCCTTCCACGATGTCACTAGAACGTCATCAAAGAAAATGCCAAAACATTTGCATATCCAGTTATTTACAAAAAGCAGCGCCAACGATCTTCGCCACATCCGAAATCACCAGTAGTTCCATCAACATCCATCAGTGGCCGTTTCGCGTGACGCGCGATATGCGAAAAGAGACCGTGGCGGAATTTACGCGCACAGCGATTCCGTCCTCACCGTTACAGCTGACTCGATTCATTCGCCCACGTGACCAACGATACGACATATCCCGTACGCGCCAAAGTTTTCTCCATTTTCATAATATTTGCGTTCTCGATAAACGAGTGAAAAGTACACGAGTCACCGTGAATAACGAGTAATCACCGTCGCGTGGAACGAGGTGGGCAAAAGAATCCTCGCCTCGGCTTACGCCGTCGCTGTCCTTCGCGCGTGCTTCCCGTCACCACGACAACGCGCAATCGTCGCTCTCGCTACACACCGGCCGAAGAACAAAAAACCAAAAAAACACCGATTGACGACCCTTGACCACCGCTGCTCCCACTTTGTAAACACACGGCTATTCGCCAGGCCCCCCTACGTGTACGACGTTTGTGCGTGCCGCACACACGCACGCGCGCGCCTCGAGTGGCGCGCGGCGATTGCATCGCGACACGAGAGTAGGGTAGATGATACGAGCAGCATCGAAATATCAGGTGTTAACACTATCCGCGTTGTTAGATGCTCGGCGTTAGTCGTTTAGTCCGACCGCAACGGGTCGTCCACACCGCCAATCTCGTACGTCCCGCGAGACTCAAATTTTGAGTAGCCAACGAGTAACGCTCCGTCCGCCGGCTATTACGAGAAACGCGAGGTTCGTAACGCGATCAGCATGGAAGAGCCGAATGACGATGTCGTTACGTGCCTGCAAGAGTGGAAAGATTTGGCCAAAGATTACAAGGAACTCGAGGTGAGATCACGATCGTTGAGAATGTTTCCTAGAAACAATGGTGAAATTTACAAACGCTTCGTTCGACAGGCCATTAACAGAGATTACGTCGCCAAATTGGAGGAAATCGAGGAGGCTAAGGAAAAGTGCACAAAGGGTATCGCTCATCAGAGATATCGCATAGCGGAGATACGCAAGAGTTTAGAGCGGTGAGTCGGCAAGCCGGAACAGCCGAGAGGAGAGTTACATTATCGTTTTTTCAGAATCCGGCCAGTGCGCTTTATTAAGTCGTTGGAGGAGGAAGTAACGAGGCGGGAACAACAGCTGCACGAGATGGAACAATTGTTGCCCAAACCCAACGGCGTTTATCTATCCATCATATTGGGCAGTGTCAACGTCTCCATACTGAACAAGAGCGATAAGTAAGTCCAGTCGAACGAATTGACAAAAAAAACGTTAAGGGGAGGTTACCGTCGAGAGGTATGAAAAATGCGTGAATTTGGGGATTCTTTTTTATGGGAAACAAATACTTTTGGAACTGGGTTTAGCGTATTTTGTTCTTCTATGAGCGCCGAGTAGGGTAAGGTGCCTAATTATTGGTGCTTTTAGGGCCCAAGGATTGGCACTTTGAGGGTCCAAGTATTGGCACTTTGAGGGTCCAAGTATTGGCAACCCAAACAAACCCGAGGATTGGCACTTTAAGGGCCCAAGTAATGGCACTTTAAGAGCCCAAATAATGGCACTTGAACGGCCCAAATAATGGCACTTTAAGGACCCAAGTATTGACACTTTGAGGACCCAAGTATTGACACTTTGAGGACCCAAGTATTGGCACTTTAAGGGCCCAAGTATTGGCACTGTAAGGACCCAAGTATTGGCACTTTAAGGGCCCAAGTATTCGCATTTTAAGGGCCCAATTATTGGCACTTTAAGAACCACTGTGTAGGTAGGAGACAAGTGTCAATCGTTGGTGGGTTGCCAAAATGAGGTCACTTTACCCTATATTCCAATTTTACTTATTTTAAAAAATCCAAAATGGCGACTCCAGCTGCCATCAAATGAAGCCACGCACAGCGTATTTCGGTCTGCGCAGGGCGCTCCACAGCCTTGCCAGTTCAGTTGAAACAAAAACGGCTTAAAGGTGATTAAACTAGACTAAACTTCGAAGGCCTCATACTTTTTTGTTTTCTGAAAAACTTGTGGATATCAAAGTGGCAGCCGTTTGAAAAAAAAAAACGAATTTTTTTAGCCAATTTTTGCTTCACCGAACGAAAAAAATATTTCTTAATCAAGTTTTGACAAAAATCGCTTCCTGATGGCCCCGCAAATTGAATTTCCTTCCCATTGCGCAAAGATTCGTGTGAATCGGTTCATTCGGTAAATCGGAAAAACGCAATTAAAGTTAAACGTTATAAAAAGTCACATTTAACGTTTGTTTTTGACAACCCAAACAAACTCACGTGTTCTAAACACCTTAAGGATGCAGATTAGACAAAAAGAAATGGAATTTTTCATAGTCATGAACGGTAACCCGCCCTTAAGCGAGGCGTCGCTCTGATTTAATTATTTTGCCAAGATTCAAGTACAAGGACGAGTACGAAAAGTTCAAGCTGGTGCTCTCCGTCATCGGCTTCGTTCTGTCCGTTCTCAATCTCGTCACTGACGTCAGGTAACTTGCAGAGGCTTCGTGAATGAAGATTCGGACACATTGGATACAGCGGTGAAATGATAATGGAATTTTTTAGAACTCTGGAGCTCAGCTTCATGTTCCTTCTGGTCTGGTATTATTGCACCTTGACGATAAGGGAGAGCATACTGAAGGTTAACGGGTCGCGGATAAAGGGCTGGTGGCGCTTTCATCACTTTCTCTCTACCGCCGTGGCCGGAGTTCTCCTCGTTTGGCCAAACACCGGACCCTGGTACGCCTTCCGAGGCCAATTCATGTGGTTCAACGTCTATATAAGTGAGTATGGCGGAGGAAGGGAGGGGGAGAGAAAGAGAAGTATTAGCTTGGGACTCTCGGCCCAAAGTAACCGAATGTTGGTGGTTGCATTCCGAGGAAAGTTGAAATGCAACGAAAGTTGGAGTGCAACGAAAGTTGGAATTCAACGAAAGTTGGAATGCAACGAAAGTTGGAATGCAACGAAAGTTGGAATCAACGAAAGTTTCAATGCAATGAAAGTTCTTTCCTATATTTTAATTTCCTTCTTTTTAGCGTTATACGGAATCTTTTTTTGCCGATCTGTATTGTTGATTTTTGGATAAGAGTTTAAAAGAATGTTTGGGGGATTTTTCGTAGACGGAAGTTGACGAAAGAAAGGGAAAAAAATTCATAAATATTCATTTTCATGTCAATTATGCGAACACCAATCTTATATACTTATTAAGGTTCAACTATTGGGGTAATTGATTGTAGCTTATGTGATTTTTTTATGGGATTTTTTATTGGGGCCCATAAAATGGTTGATTTTCAATATTATTTATGATGAGAATATTGGGTGACAAGTTCGGGATTTTACACACAATTACTTATATAGTCTTGCCAAGTTTGAGTTTTTTTTACTTGAATAATATTCTAAAACAATGAAGTTATTATTTAAACAAAATGAAAAACAAAAAATGTTACTACAGTATATTGAATAATTAAACTTTCGTATTACCGAATACTTGTATGAAATTTTGAATATTGAGAAAACGACAAGCTGTAGAAAAAACATTGATTATCGACCAAAAAAAAAACAACTTCACTAATTTTTTGTTCATAAATGGATAAACATATCAAAAAATAATCCCGTTGTACGGTCGAAAATGTTATAAACTATGCTCTGTTCGAACTTGAAGTAAATCGGGCAAAGAGATTTTGAGCTACGGCTTACATCGTTTCAAGAAAAACGCAGAAGCAAAAAGAATCAATCGCATCGAAGTGCAGAGTGCAGTTGATGATCTGACCCTTCACAAAAATCGTCATAACTCGGTCAATTCTTGGAATAAAAAAAACTGGTGCAAATTGAAGTTAAGACCATAGGCGCCAAAACTGTGCAATAAAAAAACAAATTTTCCCAATTTTAAGTGGAGCGGATCAGGGTTGCATATAATGCATTACCTTTTGTAATGCATTAGCGTTTTCATTACTCATTACTTTACATTTTGTAATGAAAAAAAACTTTCATTACCCATTACATTACATTCAGTAATGTAAAACATTTCCATTACTCATCCATCACTCATTGCATTACACTTTGTAACGCAAACAATTGCCATTACTCATTACATTGAATTTTGTAATGTAAAAAGTTTTCATTACTCATTACATTGGAATTTGTAATGTAAGAAATTTCCATTCCTTATCACATTACATTTTGTAATGTGAAATATTTTCATTACCGATTACAAGCGAACGGGCAATGGAATTTGTTCATATTACAAAATATAAGGTAATGAGTAATCGAATTGTTCCACATTACTAATGCAATGCAATGTAAAAAATCTCCATTAGTCATTGCAATGTTATTCGTTTCTCATTAGGGGCAGCGGTTTTTGCACTGGGTCGATCTCACCCGATGAGAAACGAATAATAATTCATATTACCTTGTAATGAGGAATGGAGATTTTTTACATTACATTAGTAATGTGAATAAATTCCATTACTCAGTACCTTATATTTGGTAATGTAAAAAAATCCATTACTCATTACATTAAATTTACTAATGTACAAAAATTCCATTAACCATTACATTGGACTTTGTAATGTAACAAATGTCCATTATCCATTACAATGTAATGTGTAATGAAATGTTTTGTCATTACACATTACATTGCATTTTGTAATTAAAATGTTTCACATTACAAAATGTAATGTAATGAGTAATGGAAATGTTTACATTACAAATTCGAATGTAATGAGTAACGGACATTTTTTACATTACGAAATCCTATGTAATGGGTAATGAAATATTTTTTCATCACCCATTAAAAAAGTAATGAATAATGCATTACTTGTTCATTACAAATTGCGCAACCCTGATGGAGACCCCTTAAAGCATCACAAAAGTGACGAGTGCGTATTAGCCACTATGGCCGTCCGAGAGAGAGAGAGAGTCACGCGATTCTATCTCCGATTATTCTCCTTCAAGGTTTCGTGCAGTATCTACAATTCCGATATCAGCGCGGTGTTCTGTATCGATTGAAGGCGCTCGGCGAGAGGCACAACATGGACATCACCATCGAGGGTTTTCACTCGTGGATGTGGCGCGGCCTTTCCTTTCTCCTGCCTTTTCTCTTCATAGGCTATTTCTTCCAACTGTACAACGCATACGTATTGGCGAGCCTGGTCCGTCATCCCGAGGCGACGTGGCACGTTCCCGTACTCAGCCTCATGTTCCTCGTGCTATTCCTCGGCAATATCATCACCACGGTGATGGTCGTGCCGCAAAAGCTCCGAAAAACGGCGACCGAGCGTTTCGTCACGAGCAGCGGACAGGCGAACGGCCGGGATGCCGCGAGAAATAAACGTTTGGAGAACAAAGCGAACTGAATCGCCGAGTCGCGAGACGGCGGACTCGCTTCTCTCCTCCTAAGCGCTGCTCTGTGCCGCTCGGCGGAGTCCCTCTGTACATATACGTATCGTTGATGAAAGCTGGCGCCAGGCGCGTTGCGGAACTCGCCTGCATATCGTCGAGGCTGCGCACACCGTGTATGACCGCGAGTACATATCCGCGATTCTCAAACAATAAACAGTCACAAGACAATCTGGGAAATACGTTTTTTTTTCTCTAATGCGCATCGTTCGTAGGCGTAGATATTTCGTGACGATTGCCTTTTCCGTGGTAAGCGGACGCGTTTCTTCGTCGTCGACACGCTTTGGCGATACATGCACAGTGGCTAGTCAAAGGCGATTGTCACTACGAAGAGGATCGAATTCTTTTTGAAGGGCCTATGTCTACCTAGAGGCTCGAAAAATGGCCAGATTCCACATTTTTTTCTTCTGGAAAATGGTTGGTGAGCCTTTTAAAAAATCACCAAAAAATACAGAAAAACAACAGAAACACGGCCGCCGGCAGTTGATGAAATTTTTTTTCGCTACGTTTGGCGATGGACGCCAGCTTGAACGGTCCATCCGAAATGTAAAAACCAAACGGGTTATTCAAATTATTAAATACGTGTCGTTGATGAGCGTCGATTTTTCAAATCAATTTTAACAACGTGGCGACGAATTGAAACTCGAGCATACAAAATCTATGAAAAAAGTCGTTATTTTTACGTAATTATTCAAAAATGAAGAACGATTTAAAAAAAAGTGAAATCGTCAACGGCATTTAAATGTTTGACATCGTATTTCCTGTAAATTTGGAAACAATCCATCGAGTGGTTCTCATGATATGTCCACAGTTTTTCGCGAAAAACGCGCTGAAAGTTTGCAGTATGCAGTATGCAGTATGGTGCTACCGCCCGCCCCGCCGACTGTTAGAAGCTGCAGCTCATTCAATTTCAGAAATATTTCAATAATATTTTCAGAGAATATAGCTGAAAGGTGATACTATCGAACAAAGATATTTTTGGGAAATGCAATTTTTTACCCCCGTAGATGTAGCCCGTTAATATCGAGAAAATTGTTATCATATTGACAATGTGTAAAATATCGAAGCCGGAGGAAAATGGATTCAAACGTTGCAAATTTACATCCCAATAAACTTTTACTAAATATTTATCCCCAGATAAATTTTCACTAAACTGAAATGCCAGCATATAGTAGGACATTATCTGACCTATTGACAGTTGCAGGATTATCCATTCATAACAGGACACCCTGTAGATATATATACAGGTACTCTTATCTCTGCCACCCGAAATAACTTGGTAATTATCGACGTCGCAAAAAAATGTTCCAGACAAAAGTTGTACGGTGTGAAGGGGGCCATCAAATGCGACCAACTTTTTTTCTCAGTGGAGGCGCTGTCGCACAGTGAAGGTCCCCTCCACGTTTTTAAATGGAATGGGACATTTTTTTCAACCATCTTGTGGAGTACCTCAAGCCGTATAAAAAACATTAGGGGGTCAGTCGTTCAAGGTCATTCAAGGTCACCTATTAAAATTAAATACCAATCTAAATATCTCGGATCACTAGCAAATATTTGGTAGTGATCCGAGATATATCGTTTTGTATCATCGATACTGACCTTGCATCTGACGGCCCCCTTCACACCGTACAACTTTGTCGGGAACATTTTTTTGTGACGTCGATAATTACCGAGTTATTTCGGGTGGCAGAGATAAGAGTGACACGCTGTACATGAGAATGTTATTCCGACAGGAGAATATAACCTTCGTTCGCTTTCTCGAAAGTATGCAACATATGAATACAGGTATAATGTAAAATATGAAGAGTGTATAATGAACAAAAGTTATTAATCAGTTTTAGCGAAACTTCGAGCCACGTATATATAATGTAAATTAATTACACTTTTATGGTGTCTTTTATCATCGACATATGCATATGACAATATAATTTGCAATTAAAAAAAAGTTTGGATCTCAATACTCATCGGTCACAACCATTACGTTACGAAGAACGTATTCAGGATAATTTTTATACAAGAACTAGCCTCCTTATTGTTTCTTGTTAATATTTACTTTTTAGGATTATTCGCAATGTCGTGGTCCCTCGCTTCGTGCTAGGGCCATTATCAGCCCCGAATCAAAGGGGGGGGGGGGGCAAACCGGGGTACCTGCACCGGGCGGCAATTTAAAGGGGCGCCAAATTCTTGTGTTTGAAAAAATTTGCTTCACTAAAGCGCCTAACATCCAGGGCGCTTTGGTGAGTTTCAATGGCGTCGTGATCCTAGCTATCGAAAATAAAACTGTCTAGGAGACGAACTTTGATGAGGCCTTTAGGCGTCTTTTGAAAAACTGCTCGTGTTATAGCTCAACAAGTTATTGATCGATCTGGCTGATATTTTGCCAGATTTCTTACTATAAGACTATTGGAAGGATATACCTAAAGTTTCAAGGTTATCGCGTAAATAAATGACTTTTTCGGGGTAAAAATTGTCGAAAAAATGGTAAAAAATATGAACATTTGATTACAAAGCCTACTTAATTTTCAATTTTATACCTTTTAATACTTTCATAGGTATATCCTTCCAATAATGTTATAGTGAGAAACCGCACAAAATTTCAGCCAGATCGATCAATAACTTTTTGAGCTATACCATGAGCAGTTTTTCAAAAGACCCCTAAAGGAATACCTTATAACGCCGCTATTTTGTTTTGTTTGAAAAAGAAAAAAAAGTTTTCCCACTTGAAAGTTGTAATGAGATAATGTCGACATTTTAAAATGATGCGATGATCTTATCACATTTTTTAAAAATCATGAACAATGACTTCGGGCGTTTAAAGAGATCTCCCCCCTTAATCTCAAATGCTGGCGGGGTGGGGCGCCAATGTCAAGTTTTTGCCCCGGCTCGGAAAAATCGTAGATCCGGGGCTGGCCATTATTATGCCGTTCAGTCACTTGCTACCGGCGCGACGCTCGTGGTGCAATTCTGTACCTGAATTCTCACCTTCTCCCGTACGTTTTTTCTACCGCTTCATCCCTATGGAGTACTCCTGTCCTCCCTAGCCAGGAAGACTAGAGGTAAGGAGTACGAACGCCTATGGTGAGCCCGATCCAAAAGCGTCCGTGAAACTGTGGATTTTAGTAGTTAGTGTTTTCACGGCGTGCGTCGCTAGTGCATGACCGCACCGAAGTGAACTAAGCGACAAGAACACAACCGACGTCATGTGTCATCGATGATTCCCGCTCGTCGTTCGTGTTGGCATAAAGCGTGTTCGGGGTAACCAATTTTGCGAATTGTGTTAGATGTAAAAAACAAATAATTGTCTCGGTATAAAATATATTTAGTGATCTGCGGCGAAAACAATCAATCGTAGGTAAGAAAAATAGTACTTACATTCATAAAAAGAATGGTTTCGTTTTATCGTACCATTATCGTACCGAGTGAAATAAAAATGATCACAAACGCGAGATATGGAGCAAGTGTCCCGTCGATGAGACAAAAAGTGCAATATATGGATTTTTTTCGTATATTGCACGTTTGGTCTCATGTCTCGAAAATAAACAAAATATTTATTTTCGAGGCGTGAAAATGGGGAGTGAGTGGGTGAGTGGGTGAAATATCAACTTGCCATTTTCATAGAAAGTTAAATTAAATAAAAGCTTGTAATATTGTTTGAATTGTTGCTTTCAGTGCCCGAACGCGAGACAAACTTGGAGTGCAGCGATCGATCGAGAACTGCCGTTAAAATTAACACTCTCCATCAAGTTCTCGACAAAGTTTCGGATATGAAAAATTTAGAGTACGTGGGATGCCAAGCACACAATGAAGAGCTCACGAAGAGAGTGATAAACTATTATCTCGTCATAAGAGGACATTTTCTAGCGCGATCGGTCAACGAAAATAATCACGCAAGGAAAATTAAAACGAAAGACAATAGGAAAAAATAAAAACTGTAAGATCGATTTACCTGTACAGCGTGTCATAATGTGCAAATATGATGTGTGATAATTTGTAAATCTTGTGTTTGCATTCAAAATTCTTATGAATTTTCTTGTGTCTATGTTTTTACTGCTTCCGCAACGAAAAACAAAAAAATTGTATTAATATCTGTATTTCGTTATTATTCTTTATCCGTACAGCGTATCATAATGTGTAAATATGAGATGTGATAATTTAAAAAACTTTTGTCTGGATTAAAACTTCTTATGAATTTTCTTGTGTCTGTAAATAAATTTTGTTTGTTACGGTTTCCGCGAGGAAAAAAACTGACTTTATTTCTGTTTGTCGTTATTATTCTTTATCTGTACAGCGTGTCACAATGTGTAAATATGGTGATAATCTGTAAATTTTTGTCTGAATTGCAAATTTCTTATGAATTTCCTTGTGTCTGTAAATAAATTTTGTTTGTTACTGGTTCCGCAACAAAAAAACTGAATTAATTTCTGTATTTCGGTATTCTCCAAAACAATCTATATATAAGAATCCTGTGTATCTATATAGAAATTGCCTTCACCAAGTGGTTGAACAACTAATTTGATGAAATGATCGTTCCATATGAAGTGGCAAAGGGTGCTTTTTGCATATCGTACGGCACTGCCTTTACAATTCATTTGATCAAATTATCGCTTTATGAGGGAGCGTATCGTACGGCACTGGTTTGTTGCTGACTTTACTTCGGTGCGGTAGGAGAGCAGCGCCGCCCTTCTCGTCCTCACTTTTGCGGACGTTTCGACGACACGGCGTTCGTACTCCTTATCTCTAGTCTTCCTGTCCCTAGCCTAGCATAAGCAAAAATAAAATCGTCCAAACATAACCCTCGGGGAGGCTCCTCGACGCGCTCCGTGTGCCAATTTTTCGGAGCCCCCGCGCGGGTCAAAGATCGCACGAGTGTGCTATTTACCGACGTATATAGCTGCGTGCGGCGTTGAGTTCACAACGGCGGTGTACATCGAAAATTGGCCAAGCCTACCCGTTTGCGATGGCAAACACAGGAGTGTTGCCCTTCGTACGAGGTGTGGACTTCAGTTGCAACGACTTTGGCGTATGTTCATCATCAATTTCTCGTCAATTTTCACCTCTCGCGTGTCCCGGCGTCAAATTCTGACAAAGCGACTCTCTGTCCCGCAGGATGGCAAATTTCCGATATCCGTGCGTCTCATGACCGGCATACAATGGCTCAAATTGGACAAGACGAACTTGACGGAGATACCTGAGGAAATGGGCAAGTTGCTGAAGTTGGTAAGCGATCGAGACAATTGTAGGCCGTTGTTGAGATCGGAGCGCTCAGAATTAACGTTTCCGCGCGTTCGTCGTCCGCAGGAGCACCTGTCGCTGGTGAAAAACAATCTGGAACGTCTATACGGAGAATTGACGGAGCTCGGATGTTTGAGGACCCTCAACATAAGGCACAACAACATAAAGAGCAGCGGCATACCGGCCGAATTGTTTCATCTTGAAGAGCTAACGACGCTGGATCTGAGCGACAACAATCTGAAGGAAGTACCCGACGGCCTTGAGAGGGCTCGCTCCTTGCTCAATCTCAACCTCAGTTACAACCAGTGGGTTACCTCCGTCTTTGCCCGTCTCTCGCTCTCACAAAGCCTCAAACGCCTGTACCGATGAATTTTTCAGCATAGAAACGATTCCCAATACGCTCTTCATTCATCTGACCGATCTGTTGTTCCTGGATTTGAGTCACAATCGGTTGGAGACTCTGCCGCCGCAGACCCGAAGACTGGCCAATCTCCAGACGCTCAATCTCAATCACAATCCCCTCGGACACTTTCAACTGAGGTGAGCGGTAACGTCACCCGCGTTTTATACTCTTTACTTTACAATTGTCGCGAATAACGGCGCGCATGGATGACTCAGACAACTGCCGTCGTTGATGAATCTGACGAGTCTGCAAATGCGCGACACGCAACGTACTTTGCACAACATTCCGTCGAGGCTCGAGAGTCTGACGAATCTTCAGGAGTTGGATCTGTCGAGGAACGCCCTGCCGCGCGTACCAGACGCCCTCTACGCCCTTCCGAACTTGCGCCGTCTCTATCTCAGCGACAATCACATCACCGAACTGTCGACGGCCATCGGTACGGGTAACGCGTCCTTCTCGTACCCGCCGGTTTAACCAGATGCGCTCGATACTATATTCTCTTGCACTGTCGGTCTCTCGTAGAAATGTGGCAAAAATTGGAAACGCTGAATCTTTGTCGTAACAAGTTGAGCGCTTTGCCCACTTCCATATGCAAGATATTGACGCTTCGACGACTCTACTTGAACGACAATATGCTCGATTTCGAGGGTATACCATCGGGAATCGGTAAACTTTCGGCTCTCGAAGTATTTTCCGCGGCGAAAAATCATCTGGAAATGATACCGGAAGGACTGTGCAGGTACGCGTACCGTTTACGTGTTTTTCCCCTCGTTTCCGCGAGTACAATGATCGAACGAACGTTTCCTGTTAGATGCGGATCGTTGAAGCAATTGATATTGACGTGCAACCGGCTGATTACGTTGCCCGACGCGATTCATCTGCTGACCGACTTGGAGCGGCTGGATCTCCGAGACAATCCAAATCTGGTGATGCCACCGAAACCGACCGAGATTCAGCGTGGTTCCGGCATAGAATTTTACAACATCGATTTCTCGCTTCAGCATCAGTTACGGCTCGCCGGAGCAAAAGTACCCGCACTCGCGCAAACCGCAAGTACGTATTCCACTTTTTCTTTTTCCCTCGACTCGTTCGCGAACAGCCGCCGCGCGACGATTCATCCTTTCGAACGTTTATTCGCAGACAGCAGCAAAGATCCGATAGCGCGTAAAATGAGACTACGAAGGAGACGAGATCAGGAGGAGGCCGATCAGGATCAGGCGAAAATTCTAAAAGTACGTTATAACTCGCGATCGAAACGAGCTCGCGACACGTCGCAGGAGAATTGCGAAAAACTCAACGAGTGGGCATTTTTCTGTTCAGGGAATGAAGGATATCGCGAGTGAGAAAAACAACAAGGAGAAGAGTCTGGAAGATACGAGAGCGGCGGAATCTCTCAAGTGAGCAACGCTGAATACATACTGTCTCAACCTTCTCGAGAAGAATTAAATTCCTATCTGTTTTACGCAGACCGAAGAGATGGGACGAGACTCTGGAAAAACCGCCGCTCGATTATTCGGAGATATTCGATCAAGACGCGGGACGCATCCCCGGCATTTCCATCTGGGAAATTGAAAATTTCCTGCCGAATCAGATAGAGGAGGTTGCGCACGGAAAGTTTTACGAGGGCGATTGCTACATCGTTCTCAAGACCGGAGTAGACGAGAGCGGCTCCCTAGTTTGGGCTATTTATTTCTGGATAGGAGAAAAAGCGACGGTGCGCCATCCTATGTACCTATCAATCGCCACGACTTCTTTTTTTTTTCATATTGACGTATACAAGTGGGAGCCCGAATAACTAGAGTAATTCGTTTCCCCGCGATGTGTAGCTGGACAAGCGAGCTTGCGCGGCGATTCACGCTGTCAATTTGCGCAACTTCTTGGGCGCTCAATGTCGCACGATAAGAGAGGAACAGGGTGACGAGTCGGATGAATTCATCATGCTCTTCGATTCCGACATAACTTACATCGAGGGTGGTAGAACGTCGTCGGGCTTTTACACGGTCGAAGATACGGTGAGAATTTTCTCTTTGTTTGTTTTTTTTTTCTTCTCCCAATCTCTCGCCTGTGTTCCTGCTGGAAATATAATCGAGTGGGGGTGCCAATACAGCCGGCGGTTAGGCGACTCTATCGGGTTCACGCGGCGGGTGCCTCGGTGCACCTCGAGCCGGTCCCGGTCTCGGCCGACAGCCTCGATCCGGGTTACGTATTCGTCCTCGACACTGGCACCAAAATATTCATGTGGTACGGTACCCGGGCCAAGAATACCCTCAAGTCGAAATCACGTCTGATGGCCGAGAAGATCAACAAAAACGAGAGAAAAAACAAATCGGAGATCGTTACGGAGATAATGGGAACGGAGTCGGAAGAATTTTGGTCGTGTTTGGGGTGCGAAGCTCCTCCCTCTCGCCCGATAGTCGTGAGTAATAGTCACGAGATTACTGGTCTGGAAACTCCTGTCGTAGGGATAGATTGGTTCTGATGCATATGGGCATTATTCTAACTCTGTACTCATCCTCGTCAACCGATAGAGTACAACGAACCTAGCGGACAAATCTTGAACTATTCCTTGCTTCGCCACTGAAAACCAACGGAGTTTCCAGACTTTTGTGAGAGACCGTTTTAAGGAGAAAGATACCTTTAGGCGAGGAAAAATGTTGATTTTCATTATTTTTTGTTTTAAAGCAAATATTTCTTTACTATTTTTGAGACTTAGGATATGTTTTATTACTACTTTTAGCTGTTACATGGGATTTGGTCTTATTAATCTTTAAAAATTGCGGAACTATGGCACGATGTTCTAAACGGGTTGCGGCGGAATTTGTCCTACGGCGTGATAAGTAGCGTCGGCGGGATTAATCCGAAAAAAAGTAACGAAGGTTTTTCATTCATTAACACTGAGACGGAGAATGTGAACCAAGAAAAAGTGAGAAATGTTTAAATTCGATTAAATGGTACGCTTTGAAACAAAGAGATTAAAATTTATGAAAAAAATGGATACATTTTGCAATAAAAAAAAAACTTCTTATGTATTTTCAAAAACATTTAGCGTCGTGTTGTAGATGACAAGGGTCGTGTTCGTTGGGTCTCATCATTTTGATACGAACAAGTGCGCATGTGCATAATGATGCGCAACACGCAACTGCGCAATGAAACGTGCGCATCATCTAATGCGCATCATTATGCGCATGCGCAATGAAAATGATGAGACCCAACGAACACGACCAAGGTTAGAAAGATTTATACCAAATTTTAACAGAATAGGTCGATAAGTTTTTTTAGCTATACGTCACGACAATTTTCGAAATGTAGTTTAGAAGGTCGGGTCATCCCTCCGCCATTATTAAAGACTAGCTCTCGGCCCGCGGCTTCGCTCGCGTAGACTTGTGTTGAATGCTCCTTGATGAAATGCGCTCCTGAAATGTTTCATTGAAGAACACGTAGAATTGTGTTGAAGAGCATTAATACTAAGTTTCAAGTAAATCTGAACAGCTATTTCTCTTACCATACAAACTTTACTTTCCCTTTTTCTCCTTAAGGATTGAATTCCTAAAAACGCTGAAATTTCATTCATTGGGTCCAGGAGCAGTAATACAAAATTTCCAGTAAATTTGACCCGATTTTTTAAATTCTCCGTACAAACTTTGCCACCCCCTTTCGCTTAGGGGTTGAATTTCGAAAAACTCTAAAATACTTGTTTCGTTAATTGTGTTGAATGCTCCTTGATGAAATGCGCTCCTGAAATGTTTCATTAAAGAACACGTAGAATTGTGTTGAAGAGCATTAATACTAAGTTTCAAGTAAATCTGAACAGCTATTTCTTTTACCATACAAACTTTGCTTTCCCTTTTCCTCCTTAAGGATTGAATTCCTAAAAACGCTGAAATTTCATTCATTGGGTCTAGGAGCAGTAATACAAAATTTCCAGTAAATTTGACCCGAATTTTTAAATTCTCCGTACAAACTTTGCCACCCCCTTTCGCTTAGGGGTTGAATTTCGAAAAACCCTAAAATACGTGTTTCGTTAATTGTGTTGAAGAGCTATAATACTAAAGTTTCAAGTAAATCTTCTGACCAGATTTTTTAAAATTCTGCATACAAAATTAAACCCTTATTTCCCTTAGGGTTGTATTTTAAAAAGCCCTGAAATACATATTTCTTTAATTGTGTTGAAGCACGAATACAAAATTTCAAGTAAATCCGACCAGATTTTTTAAAATTTCCATACGAACCACCCCTTTTCTCCCCTTAAGGGTTGAATTTCAAAAAATTCCTTTTTAGTGGGTGCTTACGTCACGAAAGCAACCTACTGTCCAAATTTCGTGTAATTAGCTTCAGCAGTTTTGGCTCGGCGTTGATGAATCAGTCAGGACATGTTCTTTTATACGTATAAATTAATAAATTAAAAAGTAGGATTCAACAGCCAAAAGTAGTAATAAAACATACCCTAAGTCTAAAAAATGGTGAAGAAATCTTTCCTTTTAAAAAAATCATGAAAATCAGCAAATTTCTTCCTCGCAGGTATCTCCCCCCTTAATGCCCATTGGGTTTTCGCATACTCGCCCAGATCTGCCGGTAGTAATAAAAGACGCGGTGGCAACGCGTTGTTTTTCAAAACAGGATCACGTGGACGTCAACTTTACACCAATAGTGCCTCGCCTCTATCAAGTTCGCCTTGGTATGGGATACCTTGAGTTGCCTCAGGTGGAGGTACCACACGGAAAGCTGACGAATAATCTTCTCAACAATCGAAACGTCTACATACTCGACTGTTACCTCGATGTTTACGTCTGGTACGCGTTTGTTAGAATGGCGCGAGGACGAATGCGCCCTAGCTCAGGCGGTGAATTAAGGCCGGATATACATTTAGACGGGAAATAATAAGCAATATTGCGGGATTTTTTAAACTAAGAAATCATTATTCTACAATGATCAAACTTTGGGTATACTTTAATAGTATATTTAGGTATACAAACAATTTTTTTAAATTAATTCATCATCAATATGAGGGAGCTGTGGTAGAGTGTTACAGCAAGATCGCGCCGGGAGTTGCGAATCGGTGTGCAGTCTAGCTTCCTGTAGACTTTTATTTGCAAAAAAGTTCAAAAATTTTATCAGTCAGAACATGTATAGTTTCTATGTGACGGTAATTAAAATGAAGAAAATGCAAATTTGAGAAAATGGCACGCATTTGCAAAAAAAATCAACAATTCATTTCTGTAAAATGTGGATGAAAAAAGTAGTTTTTTCCCAATTTTTCAAAAACAATTCTCGTCAAGTAGAAGGCACCAATATCATCAATATTTCTACCAAGTTTCAACTCAATCGGCTTAATAGTTTTTGAGTACTGCACGCCAATTTCGATAATGCAGTTTTGAGAAAAACGCGATTGAAGTTCACGCCCGCTCCGAATCCGAGTTGTGAGGCACAGCGTTGACGGGCTGTAACGTTTGAAGTTTTTCGAATTTCGCTTTGAAACTTTAGGGAAATATTCTACATATGAGGCATTCCACGTCACTTCAGCCAGTAAAAAAAAATCCACAAATTTGGAAAAATCGAGTTACTTTATTGGAAAATACTCACCGAGTGTCGACATTTTTTAAAAATTTCTGACGTTTTTTTTCGTTGATTACAATTTTTTAATATTTTTCCACTCAAATGGCTGTATCTTTGCCAGGATTTGACGTATTTACATTCGTAAAAAACGAAAATGTGCGTCTTTTGTAGCCTTCCAGAAAAAAATTAATTTAGATTTTATTGAGCAAGTCGAACGTCCGTTTCAGGACAAAATATATCAGGAAAAACGGATTTTTGGTATTTTTTATATTTTGGGATTCCTAAACACCGTGAAGTAACAGCTATATTTATTTAAAAAAAATTTATTTATTAATATTCGAATGAAGAGTGTGGAGGGTTCGCTGTATGTTTACCAGGTTTTTGAAATACATATGACATATATGTCATATGTATTGGAGCCTTGGAGTGCTCCACACTCTTTAATAGAATATTGATAAAAAAATGAAGAAAAAAAATAGAAATAGCCGTTACTTCACGGTGTTTAGGAATCCCATAATATAAAAAATACCAAAAATCCGTTTTTCGTATTCACAATTCGGGGAAACTGAAAAAAATAAAATAACCAGTGTCTTTCCTTGAGAAAAAAAATATTTTCGCACATTTTGCCCTGAAGCGGACGTTCGACTTGCTCAATAAAATCTAAAATAATTTTTTTCTGGAAGGCTATAAAAAGACGCACATTTTCTTTCTTTTTACGAATGTAAATACGTCAAATCCTGCCAAAGATACAGCCATTTGAATGGAAAAATGTTAAAAATTGGTAATCAGCGAGAAAAAACGTCAGAATTTTTTGACAAATTCGACACTCTGTGAATATTTTTCAATAAAGTGACTCGATTTTTCAAAATTAGTTCTGGATTTTTTTTTTCACTGGCTGTAGTAACGTGGAATGCCTCATACATAGTTCTATCGTTTAAAGAAAAGAACAAATAATTTTATCCATTTAATAATTAATTTTCAAAGTACCAATTGATAATTTAATATTCAATAAAATAAGTAAAATATTCTCAGGTTTGGCAAAAAGTCGACGCGATTGGTGCGGGCCGCCGCGGTCAAGCTGTCCCAAGAATTGTTCAATATGATTGAGAGACCGGAATACGCGATGGTGACGAGGCTTCAGGAGGGCACCGAGTCGCAAGTACGCAATCATCGATCACGCGTCCACATCGACGTTCTATTCTCTTCTCCTCTTTTCACAGATATTCAAGTCGAAATTCACCGGTTGGGACGAGGTGATCGCGGTCGACTTTACGAGAACCGCCGAATCGGTAGCGAAAACCGGCGCCGATTTGACCAAATGGGCCAAGCAGCAAGACACCAAGGTGAGCCAATGAAGTTTGTCGGCAGCCGCTCGCTGTATGATCGAGAACGTGAATAAAAAGAAACCAACAAAAAAAAACAGGCTGACTTGGCCGCTCTGTTCATGCCGCGACGACCGCAAATGTCGAGCGCCGAGGCCCAGCAGCTGATGACCGAATGGAGCGAAGATCTCGAAGCGATGGAGGCTTTCGTTTTGGAAAAACGTAAATTCGTTCGTCTACCCGAGGACGAACTGGGTCACTTTTACAGCGGCAACTGTTACGTTTTTCTATGCAGATATTGGATGGTAAGTCTCATCAGCGATGGATAATTTGATCCAATGACAATATCTCTTTTTTTGCGTGTAGCCTCTGGACGTCGCGGAAAACGACGACGGAGCCGGTGGCGAGGAACAATACGAGGACGATTTTCAGTGCATAATGTACTTTTGGCAAGGTCGCGACGCGGGAAACATGGGCTGGCTCACGTTTACTTTTGGGTATACCACGACACTCTCCGTCGCAACTTCACGCGAAAAGATAACTTGTTAAACTCATGGCGATCGCGCTTCCACAGAATGCAGAAGAAGTTCAAGTCGATATTCGGGGAGAAGTTGGAGGTCGTGAGGACCCACCAGCAACAAGAGAACTTGAAGTTCATGGCGCACTTCAAGAGAAAATTTATAATACATCAGGGCAAGAGGAAACAGCCGAAAGAAGCCGGCGCGAACAAAGTGGAGTTCTTTCATTTGCGACGCAACGGTAGCGCGCTGTGCACGAGACTCGTGCAGATACAGCCCGACGCGAGTCTGCTGAATTCGGCATTTTGGCAAGTAACGAAACGCGCGACAAGGAACCCTCGGGACTAAATTCTCATTGTACGTGACTTTTCCTACGAGCAGTTACATCCTGAACGTGCCGTTCAACAACGACGATCAGACGGGGATAGTGTACGTTTGGATAGGCTCCAAGTCTGACCCCGAGGACGCTCGTCTCGTCCAGGAAATGGCCGAAGAAATGTTCAACAACGTAATAACTGTTTCGTATCGTATGAAAATCCAAAGCGCTCGTCTGTGCTTGTAGCTAATATTTGTCAACCGCGTTTCAGCCATGGATGAGTCTCCAAGTGCTGAACGAAGGCGAGGAACCCGACAACTTCTTTTGGGTCGGTTTGGGCGGAAAAAAAGCCTACGACGTCGACGCGGACTACATGAATTACACGAGACTCTTCCGATGCTCCAACGAAAAGGGCTACTTCGTCATCAGCGAAAAGTGCACCGACTTCTGCCAGGTACGATTGTCTTTCCCAACGATCTCCCCCTCCCCCCATAACGACACGAGTGGCTCACGGTTTGTTTTGCGTGCAGGACGATCTCGCCGACGACGACATCATGATTCTCGACAACGGCGAGCAAGTGTTCCTCTGGCTGGGCGCTCGTTGCTCCGAGGTGGAAATCAAGCTCGCTTACAAATCCGCCCAGGTCTACATACAACACTTGCGCGCCAAGCAGCCGGAGAAAACGCGCAAATTGTTTCTCACCGCCAGGGGCAAGGAGTCGCGTCGTTTCACCAAATGTTTCCACGGCTGGGGCATCCACAAGAAACCACCCGAGTGAATCGATCCGTCGTAACTTTATTTCAATTTTCAGCGGCCAGAGGACTCGCCTCGTCCGCCGCGGCGCGCAGAGTCTAAAATAATTCGCACAATATTAACGGTTTTTTTTTCTTTTTTAAGAGAAAAACAATCTTGTATTTGTACATAAACGTAAGTCCGAATAGCCGAACATTGACAAATAAATAATCGTTGATATATAAAGCGAGTGTGTGCGAGTGTTTGTGCGTATCCGTCCCAGACGAGCGGGACGCACTGAGCGTATATGAAAGCGTGCCTCTATGGACGCCGTGCGTAGTTTGCTTCGTCGCTTTTGCGTCGGGAACCAAGGCGGATCCTCGTAGTCCGGAAGCTGGAATGCAAATCGTCGATAGGGCGATCGATGAGCATCCGTAGAGAGTAGTGGTACCTTAGACTATTCGGAGAGAGCTGCGGATGAGGAGGAAAAGCAGACTGGCTAATCGTCGTCGTCATCGTCGTCCGATGGCACAAAGAGATCGTTCTCCTCCAGGAAATTGGCTACGTTTTTGCTGATCGCGGCACCGATGAAGAGCCCAACGACGACGCCGCAAATGACCCCGACAAACCCAAACGGTGTGGTCTTCGGCTTCGGAAGTATCGCTCCCGACCTCGCAGTCGTCGCTGAGCGGCTCGATAATTTGCTCTCGGCCTGGCACTTTCCGACGCATTTTCCGGCGAGAATCGGAGCGTACGATCTCTGGAGCGTGAATATCCCGCGGGACAGAGCCATCCTTCGAATTTTTATCGCTTCTGAATTTTGTCACTCGATTCTTATTGCTATTGCGCGCGTGACAGACACATCGTCGGTTCCGTCTGCTCTCTCACTATTTTTATCGCGCTTGCGGTTTTTTCTGTCTCATCGAGCCGTCTCTCCGCTATGCCGTGTAGCAATGACGCGACCGCGCCGCCGATCGTACGGGCCTGGAGACGCCTGTGGTGGGGGAGTCTCGTTTGATGAGGCAATTTGCACAGTTCGCGGTGAAGGCGACCAGCGGCGCTGCGATCTACTGGGCGCGACCACAGTACTCGCTGTCTACTAAGCTTTCGCTGACATTAAGAAGGTTGGAGCACTAGCCGCAAATGAAGATTAAATTTGAAAAAAGTATATGTTATTGTCTAGACTATACTCAGTATTTACGAATTTTTAAAAGTTTTTTCGCCACATAACACCAGAGATAAAAAATAGTTTGATATATGTAATTTACGTACGGTTTGATGGGCAAGACGTTCACGCTACGGACGATGGCATTTTTTTAGTTAAGTATTGAGCACCAAGATAAACCATTTCTAACAACGCATTAACGCATATTAAACTTTCGTAAGCATTGAGAAAAAACGTATCTTGCCCATCGTAAATCATATATATTCAATATTGAACCATCGATGTTTGATGAAAGATTACGAATCTTGGCTGGCGAATGAAGAGCATTGCTGCCAATCTCAGTGTCCGCGAAGTTGCCGTATTTCGGCAACACTTAATATTAATTAATGGTAAAAATAAATAATCTCGTGACATAAATATAAATAGGCATAATTATACATGACTCAAAATTTCATTCTGAGTTGTATAAAACATTCGCTGACGCAGTTTTGTCATGAAAATCATCGATAGTGGTATACCTTTTCAAGTTGGTAGGGACATAAAAGTTTGTCTTATTTACGTAATAATAATATAAAGATGAGTCATTTTGCCCTTTGATTATATATTTTATGAAAAATTAGTATCTACAAAATTAATCTATACCTCGTATGCATTTTTTGAGGTTCATTGATAAAAAATGCATAAGCCGTCGTTTGACTCAACTGGACCACTCCAACCTCCTTAACCTCAATCGCAACACCCGTTTCTTATTCTAATGCACAGTTGTATAAGCTGCCAGAAATCTAAAAATTAGTTATGTATTAATACCTTACATCGAAAGTTTAAGTTTATTAGCAGATTTAATCCGTTTTTCAAAGTTTTTTTCTTTGGAAAGAAAGCTAAGGTTTCAAACATCCCGCAAACCTACTTGACCAATTGGTTTTATTAACTGGTTATGTCTAGTTGTAACTGTCGAAAATAGTGAATTTTTCCGTTTGTTAGAAAATTGCGACGATAAACATCTACAAAAATTGAGTACTTGAAATAGTATCATCTGAAAAACACTGTAATTTTTTTGTGTAAAAAGTTAAAGTATAATCGATTTACAGACAATGTCCGAGAAGCACCTCTCGAAAACGTCTTGTGCAGTGAGCAATGTCCTTCTGAAACAAGGAGTCGATTCTGTAACTTAAGAGGGAATGACACCTTATCGCGGTCGGTATGGTAGAACAATTATAGATTCCCAAAAATCACTGAAACGGCTCTTCAGATCCCGTCGAAACTTTGTCAAACGACGTCAAATATATAGACGAATAGCTGTCAACCCCTCGAATTTTCTGAAATTGAGAAAAAAAATGTAGATTGGCTTATCATAAGCCAATTTAGTTTTTTTTCTCAAATTCAGAAAACTTGAAGGGCAGACAGGTATTCGTTTATCTATTTGACGTCGTTTGGCAAAGTTTCGACGGGATCTGAAGAGCCGTTTCAGAGATTTTTGGGAATCTATAATTGTTCTACCATACCGACCGCGATAAGGTGTCATTCCCTCTTAAGTGAGATCGCTCACTTTTCACATTTTCATTTCAAGTGAATATGTTCACGCGATTCTGTAGTGTCGCAGTGAAAATACGAAATCACTAGGCATGAGGTGAAGGGACATTGCTTTCTCAGGCTGTACTTGTTAAGAAACGACTCCCCAGCCGAAATAAAATATAAACATCAACGAGATTTTACAGACAGCGACATTTGTTTTGATCTGTTCAACTATTTTGTGGTGAAAATGAATGTGACAGAGA
Organism: Ophion obscuratus; assembly: GCA_964007375.1. Taxonomy (NCBI): domain Eukaryota; kingdom Metazoa; phylum Arthropoda; class Insecta; order Hymenoptera; family Ichneumonidae; genus Ophion; species Ophion obscuratus. The sequence goes on along the minus strand of OZ023312.1, from coordinate 17,166,685 downwards.
AACAAAAACAAATAATGATACATTTTATGTGCATCCACCCGGACTTCGGTCGAGGGAAATTGCGGTATAATCGAGAAAACAAAAAAAAATTAGTAAGTGATTTTATAGGTTATGTTTGTTTTCTAAATATGACATTTATAATTTATTTCTTTCAAATGTTAAATAATAAATGATTCGACCTCTTATTACAGGACGAATTGTGGGAAGAACTTACCCTGCGAGTAAATTCTGCGGGTAACGGCCCTCAAAAGTTGCCGAAAGAATGGGCTAAAGTAAGCATATATTATAGTATGTTAAGTAACATTTGTTAATACTGCTAAATACTTGGGGGTTAATTAATACTTAGTGCTTAAATTACCCAATTTGGCACAAAAAGATAGCATGAATTCTAAATTTTCTTATCTTACAGACATGGCGTGATTGGAAGAGCAATCTTTTAAAAAGGGTGGCCACCTATAAAAGCTATATAGGGGAAACCGGCAGTGGACCACCAATATCTTTAGATTTGTCTCCCGCTGACGAAGCTCTACTAGACTTTGTCACTTCAGAAGCCAGTAGGATGCCTGGCGTACCTGAAGGCGGGGTTCTCGATGGTCCAAAATTGTCGACTTCATTTGCCAAGTCTGTAGATGCTCTAAATGCATCAACCTCATTTCTCAATTCTGGACGACCCGTCGTTGTTGCCGAAGATCCTTTATTTTCCGTGCTGAAATTGGGAAATGAGAGGTCCCATATGCACAGTTCAGGGGCAAGAACATCACCTGATACTCCTTTTGATGTAGTATATATCAATATACGATGTGTTAACATCGTATATGAATTTGGGATTACATTAATTTTATTTTATGAATTACAGAGTTCACCATTGACGGATGATACAGAGAATCATTCAATAAATGTCAGCGATGATAAATAGTTTTTTTTTAACATTTTTTGTTAAGCAGTATTTTATAACTTTATCCTGTTTTAGATATTCTTCAAAGTACACCGTTCTACAGAAAAGGTGCAAGAAAATGAAACTTCAGAAGGCACCAGTAAACTGACAATACCGATTCGAACGAAGCGGAGACTTTCTAATGGAGCAGGTAACGAAAATTCATAATATTGAATGCATTCTCCGACAAAAGCATTCAATATATGCAGCTTTAAATATGTTATTAAAAAGGACAGATAATAAACAATATTGTTAAATTTATTTCTTTAGATACCGGTAGCAAAAATACGAAGAGGCAGCAGGTCCGAGATCTCTTCCAACAGCACACATCTGAGTACTCGGATGTTCAACAGCGAATGCTGCAACTGAAGAAAGAAAAATTGAAGCTCGCAAAGGAAAAATTTGAATTTAAAAAAAAAGCTCACGAAGAGCAAACAGAAATGCTCGGAAAACTTACCCAAAAAGTCACAGAATTAACAAACGCGATCCTAAGTATAGCTCCACAATATTTAGAGTAAAAAACAAATCGCATCGTATGCTCAAATATATTATTTACATCGAATGTTTTGAATATAAATAAAAAATTATATTTTGACACACTACGGGCGTTGTACAAATTCTTGTTAATACGTGAAATATACAAATCAATATCCATGTAACGTAAAAAATACATTGCCTCATATTTTGTCGATCGTTTCATCTCATTAATGTTAACTTCTTATGTTACTAAAACACTTAATTTTGTTTAAATTAAAAAGCATCGATGTAAATTAATCTAAGTATTAAAAAAACACCAAATTACGCAATTTCGGGTTTGTTCTCCGCATTCTTCGCCACAATTATCGTGTGGTATCGGTGACGCAAGGTCCATTTCATCCAGATTTATTACCTCATGTGGAACTTCTGACCTCATAACCATATTAGGTGTACAACTTAGTTCGGTCCGTTTTCAAAATATAGCTCTAGGTGCTATAAATGGTTGACGGCAACAGCTGATTTTTGCTGTATCGTGAAGTATCAACATCTCTTAACCAAATATCGTTTATAGACCTTTGAGTTTTGCCCATCAAGTCTAATTTTTACTGCGGTGAAAATGTCGAATTTCGTCCCAAATAAGCACCATTCGCGGGAAGCGTTGATTTTCTGTTTCAATTGGAAGAAAAGTGCAGCTGAAGCCCACCGAATGCTGGTCAAACCATCACGGGAGACTTCTACAGGCAATAATTGATCCGTTTAAAGCGAGCTATAGCCGAAAAACGTTCAGAATATGCGACCAGACACGAGTCCATAATCTTTCAACATGATAACGCTCGGCCTCACGCTGCTATTGTGGTTAAAAACTATTTGGAAAATAACGGGTGGGAAATTCTGGCTCACCCACCTTATAACCCAGACCTTGCCCCTTCCGACAAACATTTGTTTCGATCGATGCAGAAGGCTTTGACTGGAATACGCTTCACGTCACAACAGGGTATCAAAAATTGGCTCAATTCATTCTTGGCTTCAAAAGATGAACGCTCCTTCGGCGACGGAATTCATAAATTACCAGAAAGATGGTGAAAAGTAGTGGCTAGCGATGGACAATATATTTTGATTAATGTATTCATTCATTTTATCATTCAAATAAGTGTGTATTTTAAGCAAAAAAACGGACCGTATTAAGTTGTACACCCAATATGTGGAATGCAACAGGCATTGGCAATGAGCGCTGTTGCATTGCCAATGCAACAGCGTTCATTGCCACAGCCTATATATTATGATATATTTCATGCAACGTGATGAATAGCAAAAATATAGTATGCTGTTGCAATCCTACATTTAGAATTTGATATACCAAAATACATTTTTGAACCGAAAGCTGTTAAATCATGACAGAAATTGTACAGGGATATTACAAGCAAATTGTGGACAATAATGTAAAGTCGGTTCTGTCCGTAAGCAACGCCAACGACCCTTAAAAATGCCAAAACATCGTTCCATAGCAACACGACTCCACCCATGGTGATCTGTATATGTTGCACCCAAAGTTCCTTCCGCCTGAGATAACTTTGGCGTCAGCAAGAATGGTTGGAGGGGATACGCAGAACCACCTTAAACAAACAATTGTAGTAAATTCCTGACAATATAAATATTTTACTCTAAAACGTGCAAACTTAAATATATGGACGTCTCTGTGTAGCAACATTACTGTTGAATCTTATATATACTTACCTAGAAGCCAGAAATCACTATCTCCGTCTCTGTGCTTTCTTTCTAAATGAGCACATCATTTTGAGGATCGTAAGACTTGAGAACCGCGTGTTCGTCCATCATGGGCACTATTGACGTCCAATATTTCACATTTGGAATCACATACCAATAATCACAGGTAGTGCATAATATCATAGTATTTCACTTTCTTCTAGTTACTCATTGCATTCGTTTTTTAAATAAATATATCAACTTTGTATAATCTGTTATATACTTACGACTAACGCATTTAGCGAGTGATATAATTTTCTGTTAATAAATAAATATTCTCTCTCCACTTCAGGTGGACAAATGGCAAAGGGACCGGGGAAAGCCTCCAGCCCTGAAAAATCTAAAGAAAAATTTGTTCATATTAATATAATATTCTCACGACTCACATGTCACAGAACTATTCTTACCCTTCTCTGATTTCTTGAATCTTGTCAGCAGTTACTGGAAATCTAAGCCAACTGTTCATTACGTTATTTAATGCATCAACTGTAGCGTATAGAGAACGGCCATGTTTGTGACATACACGTTAAGAAATCTTGCCAAATTCGTTTTTGGTAAGATCCTGATGCAAAGAATTCAAAAATGCCAGTATGAAGATGAAATAATGAATCACATTGAGGCTAGACTAATATTGAGAAATTAGTGTTGCACAAATGAAAAACTGAAGATGCCTGTAGGTCATGAGGGATTACAATCTTTCGTGACAACTGAGGCATAAAAAGCTCCAATTCTTGTATGAGGTTTGCATATTTATTCAATCTGAAATACGAAATGCAAAATATACGAACATATCTGAAATACTAAATACAGATATTAAACTTTCACCACTACTAAGGTTTCCTAATCCGAAAAATTACCTGTAGAGTCTACGAAATTCAGGTTGAGGGACTGAGAAAAGGTCTGACATGTCTCTGAGTGCTTTTTGCGTCACTTTCATTATTTGATTGTGTAGTTCAAGATCATTCTCGAGTAGTAGAATAGCAGCTTCGTGTAATGCCGTCTCAACAGAGCTTTTAACACACTGTAGAGTTTTTAAATATTTGTGCGAATACGACTCGCAACCCTCTAAAACACTTAACCTCTTAAGGCCTTAGGCGACAGTAACAGGTATAAAATCATGTGCGATCTTAACCATTTTTTTTCGTATGAAAAAGTGATTCACTCATAAAACTAATTACACATGTACTTACAAGGGGACAGTACGGCAGTCGGATTTTTGTAATTTTTCATACTCATGGTACTTGAAGTTCAGAGCTCGAATATTAATATCCCAAAGCAGTTCGACGCCATATTCAGAAATTTTCGAGAAAATTGACTTTGAAGTTTTCGAGCGCACTCTTATCCCACAAAGATGCAACGATATTCGAATCGGGCTCGTGGCGTACCCGGTAGCGCTCGAGTCTAGTAATCGCGGGGTCGCAGGTTCGAGTCTCACTTCGAATTTTTTTTTTTTTTTCATTCGCATACCTCCGTCATTTAAATATCCCGATAAATTTTTGTTGTATATAATCACATATTATTATATATAATTAATATAATATATCTATATATGTTTATACATGGACAAAATCCATATATAGTTATTTATGTACAAAATTCATTACAGTTATACATAATTATATATTTTCTCATATATGATCATATATTATTTATATATAACAATAGGTGATTATTTATAAAAAAAATAAATAAATAATCCCGGGATAAAAATCATAAAATCTATGCTAATTCACATATATGTAATTATAATTGTCAATGATAAATGCAAGTCTTATTTTTGATTATCTCTTGCTTGAAATTGCGAATAGGCGACGTAAAAATATCCAGTAATAATATTTACATAAACTCAATTACCGTTTTCCTTGTTTTTACGATGCTTATCACTCTGGCTCGTGTAACATTACACCCGATGTATAAAACAAACGAATACAGACCGAATAATAAAGTATTCAATTCCTTACCCGACGTTTTTCATTTTCATCCTAAAAATGTTGTTGGTTATAAATATTGATACTTGAAAATGTATGTTTATAATCAAAAGATAATTAAAAATATGACTTGCGTCTTTTCATTTTAAAAAAATGAAAAAAAAAAAAAAAAAAAAAAAAAAATTTCGAAGTGAGACTCGAACCAGGGACCCCGCGATTACTAGACTCGAGCGCTACCGGGTACGCCACGAGCCCGGTTCGAATATCATCACATCTTTGTGGGATAAGAGTGCGCTCGAAAACTTCAAAGTCAATTTTCTCGAAAACTTCTGAATATGGCGTCGAACTGCTTTGGGATATTAATATTCGAGCTCTGAACTTCGCGTACCATGAATACGAAAAATTACAAAAATCCGGCTGCCGTACTGTCCCCTTGTTAGTATGAATATCAAGCTGTTGGAAAATATATATATTTTTTTTCGATGTACAAAATGGCCGACTACTCGAAACTTCTCGAAACACCTTTTTTCCAATTGGCGTCACAAATAACTTCAACAATTTTCACTCGATTCACTTCAAATTTTAAAGTTACGTTCCTAATTGCATTTCGCAGAGAAGTACATACGGAATTCCTGATTAATCGAAAACATTTCATTTTGTGAGCAGTTTATGAGCAGGTATAACGAAATTTTTCACTGATAATTCATTTCTCAAGTTCAAATACCTACAAATTTTGAATAAAACTGATGTTGAATTCTAATGTAGATTGACGAGAATTTTTGTTTTTTGTTCTAGGTCAAAAATTGTAGATGCTAAATGTTAGGCCGCGGAGCGCCGAAAAAAAAGATAACAAAAGGAAATATTAGTGTCGACCATTTTCTACATCGAAAAAAATATATTTTCTAACAGCTTGACATTCATACTAACTAGATGTGTAATAAATTTCATGAGCCAATCACTTTTTCATACGAAAAAAAATTGTTAAATTTGCACATGATTTTATACCCGTTGCTGTAGCCTAAGGCCTTAACCTCTGAAAGTTACAAACTGTCGTCTGAAACTTACAAACACGCGTTACGACCACGGTCTTACATACAGGTCTGACAACGGCGGTAGTGGGGGTAGGCACCTTTAGATGTTTTGCTTTTTATTCCGATTTCTGCCGCTTGGTGCGTGACGGCAAGGGGAAGTGTGGTGCGACGAAGAGAGAAATAGCTCTTGTGTCCTTTTCCCTCCTGACCGCAACGCATGCGCCGTTGGCTGCGTGACGTAAACACCATTGGCCCATTCGCCGGTGAGGTAAGGGGGAAACTACTTCCCCTCGCTAGTAGCGACGCGTAGCGGCGCCTAGTGAATCGAAAATTAAAACATATAAGAGTGCCTACCCCCACCACGAAAATTTAGCTTCGTTGCAAGACCTGTATGTAAGACCGTGGTTACGACGCAGTCTATTATTTCTCTCTCGCTCTATTCTCGGCCTTTCTCCCTTGGATCTCACTCGTCCGTCAAGAAATTTCTTGTCGAACGAACTCCCGTGAGATGGCTCACATTTTCACATAATATGACACAAGTTACGGAATCGAGAAAGCTGTTTACATCTAGTTCTTTAACCACATTTTCGATACAGAATCGATCCCCAGGTTATGTAATATAAAAAAAAAAACCAAACAGATTTCGCTAGTATATTCATTTATCGTATGATTAATCAAAGGAATTTCCGAAATATCAAATAAATAAAAAAAGGGCGCGTGTTCAAAGTACGTTTTGATTGTTGCGAAAAAATGGGGCATTTTTTGTTGATCAAGTTGAAAACTTTGGGAAAAAAGTCTTTCGATCAAATATTATATTTTTACATAAAAAAAGCCTTGAGAATTTCAGAAAGATCGATGCAGTAGTTTTTGAGTTATTCTGCTCACCAACTTTCAAAACGGAATTTCGAGAAAAATTTAAGTGTTTGAAGTATCGAACAGCGCTCCAAGCCTTCCGATGGGCGTTAAAATAACAGTCCATAAATCTGACAATTTTGATCTGATCACCCTGAAATACTATCAAAATATATTGTTTTTGAAAAGAGTGATTCATCGACTTTTACCACTAGACATGACCCCTTAACGGGTAGACTACAACGAACCTAGAGACCAAATTTCGAACTGACGTTTGCTTCACCAAACGCGCCTGACCCCGCTGCCGAAAACCACTTGCGTTTTCAAACCTACACCTCAGCTCTCTCAGTTCATTCCACCTCGCCACAGCCCATGACACAACCTCCAAACGTCAAAATCAATTTCAAAATCTCTTCGGCGAAATTGACGTTTGTTGCCGTCATCCAAGATTTTTTCTACGTTCCCCCCCGTCCGACGAATTATCGATCTTCCGTATGTGACGCCGTTTCCGTGCTACAACACGCGCGATGTTTTGAGTGTCGTCACTACTTCCGTCCTGGCGACGGACTTATTTAAACGTTGCTCCGATTTTTGGGAAAAAATTGCGAGAGATAAGCTTGTTTTGATAAACACTTCGGTAAGTATCCGTCGCAATTTTCCTTTTCTTTCCATTACGCCGATGAAAAATGCATCGTTGGTTTATTTGTATTTATAAATAGAAACTGCAAAAATCCCGAGCCGATGCAGGCAGCTATATATCTATAAAATTTGACTTTTGTTTCCGTTTGCAAAGTCAATGAAATCTCCTCTAATCTCAGTCATTGCGCGAGCCAATCCACGGCTGACCGGTCACCCATCTGAGTATCGGCCTGAGCTAGTGCTGCTTTGCACGAGAGATCAAGCGGCTGTCCGCTACATTCCAATCCAATTACTCAGCTAATGGAAATTCTCATCCGTTGCGTTGCCACTGCATGACCCAATTTTTTTCCTCCGATAGGTCTCGAGATCGCACAAACGCGTCAGCAATGCCGAGCTCTTATCTCTATGCTATCAACAACGAGGGGCGCGTCTTTGGCCTGTCGACGTCCGGTAGCATGTGGCGCGAGTTTATGTATCTAGGCCTTGAGTTCAAACAGCTGTCGGCTGTGCCACACTTCATGTGGGCTATAGGCGGTGATCGTCAGGTCTACGTACACGTGCACGGACTCGACATACCCATCAGAATAAAGGAGGAAACATACGAGAACGAAGTGACTATGCTTCGCCCTATTTTTGTTCATCTCCCTTTGGCACCTTTTCTTCATGTCTCCCATTTTGTTCGCTCGATTTCCAGTTTTCTTCTCTTCATACTCTTATCTTCTTTTCTCGTTGCTTGCTGCTACATTTTTTCAATAGCCTGACTTAATAACCTGAACGAAAATAACATAGAGAAAATAACTTTTGTAAGAAGAATTTCCAACAAAATATTTTCTGAGAAATAACGCGGTTCTTTTCGATGAGTTTGTTCAGGTTGACTCAGTGTATAATGAATGCGCTGCTTATAATAAATTTGTCTGTTAATTTTGCACGTGAGGAAGTTTCTGAAATGGGATTTTTATCCTTTCAGGTGCAACGATCTTGTCTATCAATAGGAAGATAAAGTCCTTTTTGTAGGACAGCTAGAAAAAAAGGAATCGTAGTATTTGTGCGTGTGTTAGTTTGGGATTGTTTGTCTGTATGAAGTTGTTCATCAATAAACACGAATTTGTTTATCAATGAATGAGAAGCTGTTTATTAATAAATAGGAACTTGTTTATCAATGAATAGGAAGTTATTTATCAATGAATGGAGTTGTAGATCAAATAGTAGGAAGTTAATAGGAACTTGTTTATCGATAGGAACTTGCTTAACAATAGGTTCATCAATAGGAACATGTTTATCAATAGAAACTTGCCTATCAATAGGAACTTTTTTATCAATAGGAGCTTTTTCATCAATAGATACTTGTTTATCAATAGGAACTTGTTTCTCAATAGGAACTTTTTTTATCAATTAGAGCTTTTTCATCAATAGACAGTGGCTTATTAATAAGAACTTTTTTATCAACAGGCACTGGTTCATCAATAGGAACTTTTTTTATCAATTAGAGCTTTTTCATCAATAGACAGTGGTTTATTAATAAGAACTTTTTTATCAATAGGCACTGGTTCATCAATAGGAGCTTATTTATCAATAGAAACTTGCTTATCAATAGAAACTTGTTTATTAATAAGAACTTTTTTATCAATAGGCACTGGTTTATCAATAGGAACTTGGTTATCAATAGGAAGATGAAGACGTTTCTGTAATAATACAAGTAATTGTAGTAATGCAAATTTGTGTGGGTTTGTTTGGGATTGTTCGATTTCGCTCAATTTATAATAAAACCAATATAATAACATTTCCGCATGTTAATTTTGTGCGAATTTCAATATTTTTTACGAGTTCTTGTTTGTTGTAAATTATTTTGACCAGTTGTATTATCGCAGTTAATTGAACCTGCAGCTTTTTTCCTCTGTCTCTTTATTTCTCTCCTCGGCACGCCGGTCCTTTTTCAACAAAGTTCAACTACCAGAAGCTACTTTTCTATAGATATACGAGCCTAACTTATTTTTTCCGCAGAGATGGTTACCCCTGGAGGGTTTCAGTGGGAGGTTGTTGCCGACCGACAGGTACAATTTTTCCAATCAAGACGGTACAGTGGACAGATCGCGGGACAAAGTGAAATTGCCTTCGATGGCCTGGCAGTGGGAGGGCGACTGGCACATCGAGACGACCTTGGATGGACAACCTCTGGATCACGACGTTAGATTAGCTCTTTTTATTTCCGTCTTCTTCTTCTTTGTTTCTCTCATTTTGTTTTTCTCGTCCTACGGAATGTTCTTCCATGAAACGAAAAGTTTTCTGATTCGACGCTACAGGGCTGGACGTACGCGGTCGATTTTCCAGCCACTTATTCGACGAAGAAGCAGTGGAAATCCTGCGTGAGGAGACGCAAGTGGGTACGGTATCGCCGATACAGCGCCATGAACTCCTGGTGCGCTATCGCACCACTCCACAAGGACGCGACAAAGGTAGCGCCTGCCGGTCGAAAAATAAAAGCAATAATAATAAAATTGAACAAACAGTTGTGAAGTGGGCATGAAAATAAAGACATCAAGAGCGTGAGAAATTGATAGTTTTCATTTTTTTTTGGTGTTTTAGGAACCTTTTATCGACGTCTCCATCGGCGGAACTCAAATACCAGGCGGAAGTCCCGGCAGTCTGGTCGTTTGGGCTGTCACGGCCCATGGAAGGGTACGATTCATTTTTGTTCTATTGAGAGATTCTTTAAACGATATTTTTTGTACATATTGTCTTCCAATGTGAAGAAGTAAATCGTAAAAGATCCAAAAAAATATACATCATACATTATAGATATTTTGACGATATTAATTTTCTAAAGTTATTGGACAATAGATCATTCACGTTCGTGTACTTTGTCGGAGATACACGTTCCCATGGTTCGCGTAATAATTGCCCTATGGGTGCATGGATCTCAAAAACCCGAGAAGATTCTAAAATCTGTAAAATAATCTTGGAAGCTCTATAGAATTTTAATAAGATTGTGAAATTTGTAAAATAATCTTCGAATCTCTATAGAATTTTAAGAAGATTCTAAAACCTGTAAAATAATTTGCTTAAGTGGTCGAGTCAAATTGTTGAATTAAAAAAAAATTACGTTACATTCTGAAATCAAACCCTTTTTTTGTCTCACATTCCGCACTATAAATGTTCATAAAAAATGGTATAATTAAAATATTTAAAAAATGCTTGACAGATTGTAGAGAGTCTTTTGCCAGTAAAAATTTGAAAAAACGGTATTGAAAAATATTACAAACGGTTCGTGTCATCGTGCAGACCGTCTCGAAAATTGTAGTTTGAGGAAAGTGCATTCAGATCTATCTCCGACTACGTTTACCCTCATAATTCTCTCTCAAAACGAGTTTTCGAAATCATTTTCTTCAAAAGTGAGTTATTCATAAAATAGCAAATAAATTACGAACTATCGAGTGAAATGTGCAGTACTCACAAGGAACGTTACTTAAGGCAGGAGCCTGAATTGAAAGGTCGAAAAAAGTGTTTTTTTTTTCGGGAATTTTTTTAGAACGAAAAAAGCGAGCCCTGTAAACATTGAGGTATCTTTTTATGTATATTTTAAAGGTATACAAAAAAAAAATTCAACATGAAACAATAAATGACTGCAGATTTATCAACCTATCCCATGTGCGTCTTGCCACTGCAGTCCCCAGTCGGTCGGAAAGATGTAGCTCGTAATTCTTGACTGAAACAAAAAAAAAAAACAATAAATTTTTCAATCGTCATACATTTTTCTTCTGGGTGAATTAAGAAAAAAACTGAAAAAAATCGTGAATTTTCACGTGCTATAAAAATGATTTAAAAAGAATTTATCAACGTCTTTTCTAATACACTTAGAAGAGATTTTCATACTGAAGAATATAAACTTTGGTTAAATTCAATAAGTCGTTTAGTTTTTTTTTTTGCTATCACGCCCGCCACTTTAGAGAAATCGTGAAAATGAAAAATGGAGAAAACGCGCTTCAAAGTTTTCAATAGGAGGAAATACCAATACCAAATATCAATTGCTTCTCTACCTTTGTCCTTGTATCTTCAAAAACATTTACAATTGGCCTTCGTAACTGTAAATACATTCTTGGCTAGGTTATCTATCGACTTAAGCAATTGAAAAAAAAAAACGATTTTTTGGACCTTCTAATTCAGGCTCCGGCCTTGAATGTCCGCCTTCGATTTTGTTAAAACTCACATATATGACAAAGCATTAAAAACCATTAGATACCTTTTTTATCGGCGAAAATACGGCTTTAAGGGGGGAAACCACTTTTTATAGTTTCTACCATAAGCAGTCCATCTATCTGAAAGAAACAAAAACCGAACTTTTTCTAATGTACAACGATTGAAAATCCACTACCGAAGTGTTGAAGAAAAATTTACCTAAGGGATGACACGCCTTTCTCTGAGGGGTGGTTTCTCCCCTTAAAATCGTTTTTTTTCCGCCGAAAAAAAGTACGTGTCCAATAGTTTTAAATGCTCTGTCACATATATGAGTGTTGTCAGTAGATAGATATCGGGGTTTAAACTTATGGAGTTCTATGTCTCGTAGGTAATGTTCAGAGTGGGAGTAAGCTCGACGTCGCCCGAAGGTCAGCGATGGAGCGCCATAAAATTGCCATCGGGATGCGAGGTCGGCCAGATAAGCGTCGGTGTCTCGGGTCTTGTATGGGCTATTCTGAACAACGGCAAAGCGATCGTCCGGATTGGCGTAACGAGAGAAAATCCAATGGGTAAAAAGTTCCAAAATTACCAAATGACCCTAGCGGCAGATTTTTCGCACGAGGCGTCGACAAAAGTTGAGCAAAATTGAGATGGAAGCGGAAAAGAACTGTTTAAGCTACAAATACATTCTTACGCTTTTAATTATTCTGCTAAAATCTTGATAAGATCTTACCTACAATTGAATTGAAATTTTATCATGATTGTTATCGTTGTGATGATTTTTTTCTTAATTCAGGCGACGACTGGTCGGTGGTCGATCCGCCCCAGTCGGATCTTCGCCTCGTTCAGGTGAGCGTCGGTAACAACGCCGTTTGGGCGGTCGGCCACGACGGTAGCGTTTGGTTTCGCAAGGGCATAAAGGGCGAGATGAGTGGCGTTTGCGAGCAACTCTCGACCGGCACCGGATGGGTCGAGATGCTTAGCAAAATGGCTCTGGTCTCGGTCGCTCCGAACGATCAGGTAAACACCACGCGACAACCGAAAACGTTCCGCTAGACGAGCAAAGTCTCGATCAATTTCTTCGAGAAGCTCTCGAAAATCAATTATTCGAAAATAAACAAAAAATTTACTTGAATGAAAAATTAATGTTCCTTATATCAATAGTACAGTCGTGCTGTCGCTGAAAAAACCCAGAATCGGAGAAAATTAGAAGAAGGCTAGTTTTTTGACAGGTGATTTTGTAGGTGCCGCGGGTGCTAAATCCAAGTTTGCCTAAAAATCGGGGTGTAGGGTTCTTTTTTAGGGGATGAAAGGAGATGGGGGTGGATTAATGCCAAACTACAACCCCTACGAGGTCGCCGCCGTGAGACAAAATGTTCAGAAAGATCCGGGCTTTAGCTTTGTCCATAGTGCCGAAGTCGTGGGAGTTCATTTTGAGGGTGAAAAAGTGGGGTGAAATTTTGAAAAATCGGTTTTAATTCAATAACTCTTTAGAAAAAAATCGTACGTTTTTTGTTCAAATGGGAACATTCTAGCCCTTGAAAAGACGCGTCGATCGAGTATTCGATCATCACTCTCCGATAATATCTTCACACCCAAAAAATGGTTAAAAAAGCAACAAAAAAAAATAGTTTATTGAATAACTAAAAAACAATCGGTTTTTCGAGTATGGTTCAAATGCACGAAATGTAGAGAATAATTTTCTCCATATTTTTGTTGCTATGGACCATCCTTGAATTTTGATCTTCCAACCCCTCTCGGGGGTTGAACATTCAAAATGAAATTCTGGGAAAACTATTGACGGCACGAATTCGCCGCCGTGGAAGAATTTTTAGCTTGAACCCTCAGCTACATTTTTGTCCACAGCGCTAAACTCGTATCTCTTTAGTTTCGGTCAATAGTATTCCCAGAATTTCATTTTGATCTTTCAACCCCTGAGAGGGGTTCGAAACAGCAAAATTCAAAAGTTGTGCATAGGAACGAAAATATAGAGAAAATTATTCTCTACATTTCGTACATTTGATCCATCCCTGAAAAATCGATTGTTTTTGAGTTATTCAATAAATAATTTTTTTGTTAATTCTTCTACAATTCTTTTGGGGGTGAAGATATTATTGGAGAGGGTTGATCGAATACTCGATCGACGCGTCTTTTCAAGGACTACAACGTTTCCATTTGAACAAAAATTCTCTGAATTTGTCCTAAAGAGTTATCGAATGAAAACTGATTTTTCAAAATTTCACCCTACTTTTTCACCCCCAAAATGAACTTCCACGACTTCGGCGCTATGGACAAAAATAAAACCCGGATTTTTCTGAACATTTTGTCTCCCGGCGCCGATCTCGTGGGGCTTGTAGTTTGGCATTAATTCACTCCCATCCCCTAAAAAAACCCTACCCCCCGATTTTTAGGCAAACTTGGTTTTAGCACCCGTGGCACCTACAAAATCACCTGTCAAAAAACTAGCCTTCTTCTAATTTTTTCCGATTCCAATATACAGCACGACTGTACTATAATGTTCCTTGTATTAATTGTATCAATACGAGGAACAAAAAAAATGAATGTTCCTTGTATTAATTGTATTAATACGAGGAACAAAAAAAATTAATGTTCCTTGTATTAATTGTATTAATACGAGGAACAAAAAAATTAATGTTCCTTGAATTAATTGTATAAATTTTCGAAAAAAAAAACGTCTTGAAGGTATGGGCGATCGGCTACGAAGACAGATGTCTGTACTATCGCAACGGAATAACGAGATCCGAATTGACCGGGAAAAAGTGGCGGCTCGTGAACGTTCCTCTCCAATTGAGTCGCGCCAGCAGCAACGCCAGTCTTTCATCCAGCAACAGGCACAGCATGTGCGGTACTCCCCAACAACACCGACACCAAAGTTGGAGCTCGCTGGTAAAGCATCGAACTTTCGCCCTACGATTCTTCCAAATAAATCGAAACACCGCACTAAACAAGTCGAAATTCACACCAATTTCCTTTTTCCCTTGAACAAAAATATATGTAAAAAAAATTAAACAAACAAGCTTTTATTTAATTTATTAAAAAGGAGAAAATAATTATTTTCACTAAGTCACCTATATGTGATTATAATTAAAGGCGTGGGGCGTTCAACTTCTTGAATGTTTAATCAATTTTATCAATTCAAGTTTCATTAACCGTATCTAATTTGGCACAATAGTAATTAGAAAAATTATTATCACACGTTTATACTCAGTTTCAGGATTTTTATTTAAGGCGTTAGGCCACATTTTTTTTTTAAGTTGCATCATGCATTGTTGCCTTCAAGATGCATGTTTGCAAAATTTCCGAGCTCTAAGTAACCGGGAAGTGGGTGAAATATCGATTTTCCGTTTTGCATCTCCCAGAAAGTCAAGTTAAATAAAAGCTTGTTAAAAAAACATCGTTTCCGCAGAATCGACCGCACAGTACGAGCGAGGGCACAGCGTTGATAAGAGATTGGGAGGAGCAATCGAGATCCGCACCGACCCCGACGTCACTGAAATTGTGGCAAAAAACTAACGACGGCACACCGACCAGCAATGTTCAACAATCGTCGTTCAAAGAGATGTACGATAACGAGGAAAAAAATCGGTAATCAACGAAAAGAGCTTTCTTTCTTTTTGTTCATTTCCGTATTTTTTTTCGCTTTCAGGATACTTCACTCTTTTAAGGCCTGACAACAAAAACGTTCTTAGCCTATTGTTATGCATAGCGCTATTATTATTATCATTTTTTCGAGTCATTAGTGCAATATCGCAAACGTCCCTCCGTGTGAGTGCATTCAGGACATACCAGTTATGATTCCGTCCAAAGACGTTGTAAGAAATAGACCGACAACACATACTTTAAAGTACGGGGTCTGCGTCGACCACCTTTTGCGGGGGGGGGGGGGGGGGGGGGGTTCAGGCGCGTCCGATATAGCGCGACCAATCAAATTGCTCATCGTTCCGCGCACACCACGAGACGGTTTCTCGGCTGTGTTCGGAAGTCTACGGCTAGTGTCGTGACGGTACAGCGGTGACGACAGACCTATCGATATAATTCGTTACCAATAACGTTATAATAATTATATTCGTCATAATTAAATCAATTTCGATCGTATATCTTACGGTCAGAGTAATAAATTGACAATTATTACATTGACCGTAACATATACACCTAAGGAAGTATGGGAATGTAAAATAAAACTGTTAAATCAAATACATTTATTCAAAATAATAGTGTACATTGGCGCTATTTATAAATTTGCATCATAACCTACGTAATTAATCTTCATCGGATTACACAGTATTCATCAATTCCTGAACCTCTGTCTGACAATAAACAATATTTTTTTTTAAACAAACCACAAAAGCATTTCGAATTAGTCACCTCTAAATAAAGTAATTTTATTCAGTTTTTGGCGTTGGGGCAACTTAAATGAAAAGGATTTAGTCAAGTATGTTAGTCGCGTGTTGATGTATATTTGCGCTGTAGCTTTGCAGAGATCTATTATACGATTATTTAATGGATCTGTGTCATATTGGTGAAAATCTATTTCTGGAAAAATAGTTTTCCCAATTAGGGTTTTCATCACTTTAGCTAGTAAGTACGGGGTAGTAATTTACGCACAAGCGAATACTAATCACGCGCAGGGCGGCCGAATGCACACTGAACGGGCATTCGACGCCGGTTTAACAGTAGAGGTCATCTGACCGCTGTGTGGTTCGAGGGGCAAGCCTAGCGGTCGAGTGCGTTGTCGGTCTATATCTTATAATGTCTTTGATTCCGTCGATACAAAAATCAATGAGGGCTCCAGTCTCGGTCGGTGGGCCGGGGAGGACCCCAGTGGCATACCAGTTGAGAAACCCGGTGAAACAAAATTCTCTAGCGCCCCCGGTAAATTCGGATGCATAAGCACGGGTGGACTGCCGACGGTTTTTACAACTGAGCTCCCGAGGACCCGGATTTCGGTTCTCGAGGTTCTGAGGATCCGCGTGACAGTTATAATTATTGTTGATACCGTTATTATCACTCATTATAACGGTTGTTGTTCTTATTATTGCTTAGTAGTAGTAGTATTTATCCCTTGTATACCTTTTTAAGGGTGTTTACATTAGTGCGCTTCCCTTGACCTTTACATACGCATTTACATCCGTTTTCTCATTATTTACACTGGTTTTTTTTTTCAAATCTTACATCTATCTTATTGATCTAATATTCTAGTTTCAAGAATTGCCTAATGTAATCCACATAGTTGTTTTGCCGGTCGCTTTTTCTGTTGCGCCTCCATTGTACGGTCTATTTCTATTCCACTGCTAATTTCCAGCCGTTGTTCCAGTTTCTTCACTATCTCTTGATTGAGTAACCCCTCAACTTTTGGACACTCGCAAATGTGACTCAAATTTTCGTTTGCCTCTTTGCAAATTCTACAATTACCATTGCAAATCTACACATACCTTTTTCTGCCGTCCATCCCGATATTACCGCATTCTATCATTGCCCATGTTTCTTTTATTTCCCTGCTCATCGCCTCGTTTTCCCAATATCTTTCCATGAGTATTTCTGTTTTCCTATGGTTGTAATCCTTGCAGTTTGTGGAAACGTCAATCTCGCCCAATCGTATTGAATTTATTGTTCAATTTTGATTTTTATGCCCTATTTACTACAGTAAAACCTCGTTTATACGTTTCGCACTTATACGTTTTTATCATTTATGTGTCAAATTTCTCTAGTCCCGGCAGATTACGTTCATGAAGATAGTAATAAAGTTTCATTTCTACGTTTTTCGCGCTTATATGTTATTGATTTTATTTCTCAGCGTCGGTTTCGAAGTTCATTTTCTCTCAGTTATACATTAATCACACGTGATATTCTCTCGCTGGACAAAATTTCATGTGACTGAGTTTTGATGTTTCTGATGTCGACTATGTATGCTTGTACTGTGATTACAGATCTCTCATCAATACGTACCTGTCTGTTATTTACTAGTCTAAAACGTCAAAGCTTCATATTACAAACTTGCATTACGGCGTTATACGCAGTTGCAAGGCCAAAAAAGTCGTTTCTTCACGATTTTTTTTTCTGGAAAAGGATTTCATTTGGGCAAAACGAAAAGTATTAGGCAGTGTAGTGGCATCTTTTAGCTTTAGATTGGCATTATTTATTTTCAAAAATATTCATCAACATTGCTCCTGTAGGAAGTCTCCTGGAGGTCCCCGAAAAAAAGTGTCCGGCGGTGAGCAAAGTATCTCCGGTTTGGATTATCTAAAATGAAAAAAACCAAAAAGATTCTTTTAGAGGATAGATGAATCGAGGTATTGATCGAAGAAATAGTCGAAATTTTCATTTTTGACAAAATGGTGGCTCCGGAAAGAAACAATTTCGATTTTCGACCAAATTTTTTTCGTTAAATCGTTGAAAAAAAAATAGAAATAAATATCGGAAATCTTATTCCTTCGATCAATACCTGAAGAATATATTTGACAAGGTTGTGTTAAAATTGCAGATCGATCGGTCGAGCCGTTTTTGAGAAATCGTGCTCGCCGACTTTGAAAACACCGTTTTGAGAAAAACGCGTTTGAAGTTTCAACAGTCAACTTTGTAGCGTTCCGAGCGTCGTCACAAATATGCGTGTATTTCCGAGAATATTCGCTGGATCGATTTGAAATTTTCCGGGAATATACTCACATAATTGTACATTCCGAAAATGCAATTAAAAAATCGATTTTTTGAAATTTCTAACTGCGTATAACCCGTTAAATAAAAGTTCAAAACGGAAATTCGAAAACTTGAGTTGGCTCATTACTCAATTATTATCAATCAAATTTTCAATTGGAAAACCAAATATTAACGCAATAGAGGTACGGCTATTGAAAAGCATCGGGAATTATGCACCAATTACCATTTTCAAATGTTAAGGAGTTTCAGATACGCACTGTATTCCACTTTTATGTCATTCTCATTTATAGGTCACATTTGATATACCCCTTGAAAAACGTATAACTGAATTTCCACTGTACTTTACTACTACTTATTCACTACTTCCTATTTTTTTTTGTTTGCCTCCTTTATATTTCCATTCCATGTGGCTCGCCAGATTTCTCTCTCACCTACGCGTTCCATGGCTTCGTTCATTTCTTTTCCACATTTTGATAAATTTCCATCTATGATAGTTCGTACTTCCTCCCTTAGGCATTTTTGAAGCCACCTACCATCCCCCATTTTCATTATTTCTAGTAAATATCTCGCGGCTCTCTTCCATGTTTCGACCTCCATTCACCTACACTCCGCTTCCATTCGCCAGATATAGTTTGAATTTCTATTAGTTTTCTACTAATTCCCATAGCTATTATGACATATCTTGCCTGAATTTTTTCCATTTCCTTCCTCTTTCAACCTATTGTTGCTCATTATTACAATAAATATCTTTATCTCCATCATTATCATCATTTACGACGGTTTTACATATACATATAGAAAAGTCGTATTAAATTATTTCCATTTTATTTTTCATTACCGCAATACTTTTTTCCACAGATCCGGCAATTCGGTGGAAATAAACGATTTTACGGAAGCGAGTGTGGCCAGTATAACGATTTCGAACGAGTCGTTGTCGCAGAGTGGCGAATCCATAGTGGTATCGGGCAAAGGAATGGGCAGTACAGTCAAGGTTTGCGCACCTGACGATTTTTAAGCAAACCTTTTTAGCCTGTGCCTCATTTTTGTAAACGACGATATATTAATCTTCAATTTGAATCTACGGAACAATTGATTTTTATGGCTAATTCGATAGGTGAATCCCGCTGCTTGGAGTCCGGTTCACTCGGTCGGTTCGATGGTCGGCGTCGAGGCACATCCCGAGACGGACGGGAGCGTCTTCGATCCCGATTTGACCGGGGATTCCGGCGTTTACGGCGAGGACGAGAGTACAGCCGGAGTTTATTGGGCGGAGTGCGAGGTCTCGTGGTCGAAAGTCGAGGCCGGCGCTTGTTTCCTCGATCCCACGAATCCACCGAAATGGTACATGCCAAACAAGCTCCCGCTAGTTTCATCTTGGGTTCATTTTTTTGATGATTCTTTTCGACTCAAAACTCGACAGGGCCACCGATGGACAACACTCGTTGGTTCAGGGCGAAATCGTCGAGCCGTGGAGGCTTCGGATCCTCGAGGAACTGAAGAATCGCATTAGAAACATCGACTTCGATCTATCGAGATGCGAGAAAGCGATCGACAAATCGTCGTGGGTTAAGAACGGCGATGCTCGATGCAAACTTAAGGGTAGCCTACTCTACGAGGATTGCGTCATAGAGCTCGAGTGGATAAGCAGCGACAGCGGGACTTTGGACTCCGGTACACTGACGATTTTGAATGCCGACGGTGCAACGACTATGGTTATTATCATCGTATATCTTCATCGTTACTATTATTGATATCATTACCACAAATTATAGTACAGAATTTAATTGCTATTTTTACTTATTGAAAATACAAAGCTTTTATCCGTTCTTTGAAATTTTCATTGCAGATGCAATTTCCAATATCGGAAATCGTCTGCATCGTTTGCTGCAGCGAGCCCGGAAATCCGAGGCTAGCCATTCACACGCCTCGTTTGCCGCGATCGAAAGTTCTGAGATTGCAATTTGCCAGTGATACGGAAATGGAGGATTGGATGGGTCACATAACGTCTGGTAAAATAATAATGACATTGATAATCGATGATGGTGGCGATAATTATTATTATATATCATATATTATATTCGTAATAGTTCTTGATAGCAGTAGTAGTGGTAAAAATAATTATGACAATAATTATTGTTATTTGCGATTGTAGCAATCGTCCTACGAATAACAATAATAATAATAATTGTTATTATTTGCGATCGTAGCAATCGTGCTATGAATAATAATAGCAATAATAATTATTATTATTTGCGATTGTAGCAATCCTGCTATGAATAATAATAACAATAATAATAATTATTATTATTTGCGATTGTAGCCATCGTGCTATGCATAATAATAAGAGCAATCATTATTATGTGCCATTGTTGCAATTGTACTAATAACATTGATAATAATAACAGTTAGAATGTCGATGATGATGATATTAACAAAATAACTCATAATTTTATGAACAATATAGTCGATTGGTACGGCCGATATATATGTGTCGATCAGAAAAATCATCGACTTATAAAATTGATAGTTATTTTGTGAATATTAATATTATTTTTTAATTGTTGTTAGGTATATTATTTTTATCACACACACACATACACACACACACACACACATAGTGCAGACATTCTATAGAATACCTAGTTATTCTATACAATACCGGGTTCGTCAAGGTAATGTCTAAAACATTTTATCTATCGTTAACCATTAGGGATCGTCCATTAAACACGTGAGGTTTTTTGGCCACTTTTTGAGCCCCCCCTTCCCTATGGTGATATGTGTTGAGGTTTCTGTTTTCCAAATCCTCCCCCCCCCCTCCCTATTTGAGCCTCACGTGATTAATGGACGACCTTACATCACGATGGGGGAGAGGGGGGGCTCACAAAGTGGCCAAAAAACCTCACGTGATTAACGGACACCCTTAGATACTGTACCTAGGTAATGCATGCAATACCCAGGAATTATATAGAATGCCATTAGGAGATCAGGTAAAGTATAAAATGATGGAGAAATAAAACATCTTTTGTTTGCTCAAAATAATCAATTCAATAAATCGTTTCAATTGAATGGTATTTACTTGTTCTTACATGTTGAACTATTGTGACATTTTGTTTGGGTCCGTTTGGGTTATACCTACGCGCCCTCTCGCCAACCGCATCTAATTAAGGCTTAAGGCCACAGTAACGGGTATGAAATCATGTGCGAATTTAACAATTTTTTTCGTATGAAAAAGTGATTCACTTATAAAATTAATTACACATCTATTTAGTATGAATATCAAGCTGTTAGAAAATGTATATATATATATATTTCATCGATGTTCCAAAGCGCCGACTACTAATATTCTCTTTTGTTATCTTTTTTAGGCGCTCCGCGGCTTGACATTTAGCATCCACAATTTTTTACCTAAAACAAAAATTCTCGTCAATCTACATTAGGATACCTAGGGAAGTACGTACGGGATTAAAAAAATATTGTATTATTCCAAAGTTGTAGGTATTTGAACTTAAGACATGAATTTTCAGTGAACAATTTCGTTATAACTGCTTATAAACTGCTCATAAAATGAAAAGTTTTCGATCGAAAAGAAATTCCGTACGTACTTCTCTGCGAAATGCAAATAGGAACATAACTTTTAAATTTGAAGTAAATGTGTAATTAATTTTATGAGTGAATGACTTTTTCGTACGAAAAAAATGGTTAAATTCGCACAAGATTTTATACCCGTTACTGTGGCCTGAGGCCTTAGACTAGCCATACTCAATGTGTGC
The DNA here is from genome assembly GCA_964007375.1 of Ophion obscuratus. NCBI lineage: Eukaryota > Metazoa > Arthropoda > Insecta > Hymenoptera > Ichneumonidae > Ophion > Ophion obscuratus. The sequence continues at coordinate 17,144,442 of OZ023312.1, read as the reverse complement.
TCCGCGGAGCCCTGGCGCTCCGCAAGGCCTCTGCTAGAGCTCCGCCGAACAAAAAACAAATTCACGTCTCCCAATAAATGGAAATAATTTCATCAATTTGCAGCGGAATTAATACATTGTTATGTAAAGTACCCATTTTTGTACGATTTTCGGCAAGAGTACGATATCCGGGGCGCCAAGATTTGACGGTGAATTTGGGGTTATCGAGTCAAAATAAACAAAATATGAAGAGTGGTAAAAGTTGATATTTTGCTTATTTAACGTTCAAATTAGAATTTTTCCGTAGTTATCGAAAATTACGATTTTTTCGAATTTGAAAAATTTCAAGCAACATCAGGCAAGGTAACTTGGAAATGTATAGTTTCAACAGTGTCTCAGAAGCCAAAAATGTATTTTAAATACCACTACCATGTTTTCCTCGCTTATAAGTGAGACTAGACAGAGAGTAAAGTAGTACTTTTAATCGCTAGGAGTCCGAAGGGGGATTAAAAGTGTGTGGTTCATTCCTCTTCGCACTTGTAAGGCTCTAAGTTTATGTAAAATATATCGTTTAGTAATGTGGTGTAGCAATTATATGGAACAATTCTTATTGTTATAAATAAACAGAGAATGTGAATAAATAAAGTATTATAATCTTGGAATTTATGTTAAATATCATATAAATACTACGTTTAGTGGTATTTGTATGATACCACTAAACAAATCCAAACAAATCCAAACAAAGAAATACTTTTTGAAGCTCGCCTGGTCATTTTCCATTATTTGCGATAAAATAAAGATATTGAACTCTTGAGCCAACAACAATCGTTGAATTCTGGCGTATTTCCAATTACCGCTAAAAGCGCTCATAATTCCATAAGGAAGCTAAAACGGCAAATTTGTTATTCTTGAAATTCTCATTATTTTGGTTCCAATATCAAGAATCAGCGGTAAAAACTTGGCGCCCCGGTTTCGGTATCGTACCATCCCTCGATTTTCATTAAGAAATGAACATAAAACCAGGTTTTGCTTATTTTAAGGCTCCGTAAAATATTTAGTTTGCCAAAGGGTTCTTCCGCCAAAAAAGTTTGATAAACGCTGTATTAAACACTTTGCCGTCTATACATTTGGTATCGTATAGAATGCCTTGGTAAAGCATGTAATAAATGATATTTTATACATTGCCTGAACGTTATTTTTTTCTTTTTTAGTGTCATGCAAAATGAACAACGTGTACGGGAGGCCTGGGCCCAATTCAATTTGGGCTACTACAGCCCTGGGTGACGTTTTCGTCTACGATCCCGTCTTGGCGGAGGTAGAAAATAAGAAAATAAACGAGAATAAAGAAGAAAAAAAGAGAAAAAACATCATCTGTATAACGAGAGGTCCATTAATTCATGACTTGTTTTCTTTTATACAGGCTAATCAATATTTGGAGGGAGTTTATTCGCAAGAGTTGGACACGGCCGGCAAGGAATTGCCCTTCGAGAGCATTTTGCAAAACGGTTTTCGTCCCGGCAGCTCACTGCACATGTCTGTCTGCGTTCACGACGACGCCGATAGGTAAAAAAATGGAAATGAAAAATCGTATGAACGTGCGGAGAGGGATGTTCCTTGATGGATTTTTCATTACGTTCTTTTTTTCTTTCTTCAAGGCTGGCGTTCAATCTCGTTTGTCACATGACGACGGTGCTGCGACACAAGGGCGCCGCGGACACACACGACATCGCTCTGCACTTCAATCCGCGCCTCAGGGAGAACATAATCGTGAGAAACACTTATCAGAGCGGGCAGTGGGGTGACGAGGAGCGGACGGGCAAGAGTCCCATAAAGGCCGGCTCCGATTTCACCCTCAAGATATATTGCGAGGAGAACGGCTATAGAATCGCCATTAACGAGAACGAGTTCACGTTCTTCGGTCACCGAATATCACCGCAGAGTATCACGCACTTGAGGATCAAGGGACTGATGACTCTTCATTCCGTGCTCTACAAATCGCCCATGGTACGTACTCGCTGCTTCTGTCCAGAGGAATGAGCGGCGTGACGCAAGCTCTCGACATGCGTTGATCATAGCCGCCAGAAGATTTTGAACAAAAACCGTGAAATCGTCTTTAAGGGGTTAGGCTACTGGGACGGACCCAAATTCAGGGTTATTAAGAAACAAATTTGAAGGGTAATAGGTAAGATAATTGGAAAATCGTTTGGACATTTATTTGTACGTACATTCACAAAATTATGTGCCAAATTTCATAAAAGAATATTAATAATTAAAGAAGTTATAAACTATCTCGTGAAGGACCTTCAAACATGAGTGACTCAACGGTGTACTTGATTTTGGTCACCCGGTTGATCTGAAAAAATAAGTTTTTTCTTGAAATATATATTGTGGGCTAAGACCCAGCTTTTTTGTTTTCGTGTATCCATCATTGAAATGTTGATTTTTTTTCCGATTTTTCGAAGAAAAATGACATTAATCTTAATAACTAATAAAAAAAATGGTGAGAAGGAAAACGTTGGTCAAGACTAAACTACTACTGGTAGTAGTAAGAAGTTTTATTTGCATCGCTTTTTCGGCTTTTTACAAAGCTGTTACACCGTTAAACATCGCTCTCTTACACTCTAACTTATATCTTTCCGCTTTTATTATTTTTAATTTTCGTCACACTGCATTCTCGCTCTCCATTACCATCGTTTCTCTTTTCTTACACTCTCTTTCTATTCCCCTAAAAAAATTACACATATTTACATCTATCTCCCCTCTCAGCAACCCTATCAATTTATCTTCTATTCGCCTCTTATCCCTTGCCCCCTTTACCCACTTTTCCATATATGTTTTCACTTCTTCCGATATTACCCCTCTTCCTTTTTCACACGCAATCAACTGCTCCATTGTTTCTCTTTCTCGTTTACATATCCTACAAGTCCATTCCACTTTCCCTTTTTTCCATCCCTCCCTGTATTCCCACACCTTATCCCCCCCACCATGTTAAAGGAAAGGATAAGGAACGGGTATAAAATCATGTGCGAATTTAACAATTTTTTTTTCGTATGAAAAACTGATTCACCCATAAAATTAATTACACATCTATTTAGTATGAATATCAAGCTGTTAGAAAATATATTTTTTTTTCTTTTGTTATTCTTTTTTTTAGGCGCTCCGCGGCGTGACATTTGGCATCCACAATTTTTTTACCTAGAACGAAAAACAAAAATTCTTGTCAATCTACATTACAATACCTACAGAAGTACGTACGGAATTTAAAAAATATTGTTTTGTTCAAAAGTTGTAGGTATTTGAATTGAGTTGTAGGTATTTGAATGAATTTTTAGTGAAACATTTCGTATAAAACTGCTTATAAAATGAAAAGTTTTCGATTAATTAGAAATTCCGTACGTGCTTCTCTGCGAAATGCAATTAGAAACATAATTTTAAAATGTGAAGTAAATCTTATGCCGCCCAATACTTCGACGGTGCTTCGTCGTTTTCTATTATCGCATTGTATAAATTATTATACGTCGATTTTCAAATCTGTTCTTTTTCTCGCTCTGTGGTATTTCTTTTTAAGTTTTTCAATTCCTTGTCTATCAAATTCTCCATTATTTTTATTTCTTTCCCCTCTTTCATCATATCTATTATTTTCTCAATTTTTAATTCCCTTGATACTTTCATAAAGTCTTTTCTCCATTTCGAAGGCTTCCTGTTCGAGATTCCTCTTATTTTCTCACTTAAACAAATATTCGGCCATCTATTACTTTCCATTCTTATCACTAATTTTATAAAAACGCAGCGTTCTTTCCCTAATTTCATACTCGAGTCAAAGTCAATCCGTTCATTAGATGTCGAGAAATTGTGTACACCGTTTTGAAAAACACAGTTTCGAGAAAAACGCGTTTAAAGTTTCACTAGCAGTTCTATCTTAGTCATGAGTTTACCTTCGATCTGTGGTTTCCTGCACCATATTTTCGACCTTCTTCAATTCGAGTTGCCCCAAGCGACGAACGATTTTTTTAAATGGTCACAGTAGCCTAACCCCTTAATCGCACAATGTTCCTTCAGCTATATTTGGAACGCTACGGGAAGAAACTATTTCTTCACGTCGAATATCGATAATTATCGGTGTTCGTCAAACGACGTCGTCAAATGAGCTGAAGCAGATTAATTCGACAAACTTTGAAACGGCGTTAATTATTGAACAGGTGATAATCGAGCCGATGGCAATGTTCTGGCGTCAAATCGGCGGTCATTTGAGAAAGGTCGAGACCTGCAGTTCCGGGATAACCTGGGGCATCGGCTACGACAACACCGCCTGGGTCTACACCGGTGGATGGGGCGGTGTCTTTCTCAAAGGTAACCGAGAAGTAAAGTCGCCATTGAGCAGCCATGTTCCTCTTTTTTCCCCTGTATTTTTGGTGATTTTTTTCAAAGACTCAATATATTGGGTTGGTACAAAAATCTTGCAACACACAACACGAGTAAAAAAGAAAAATATTTTATTTTAACAATAAACGATTATTCAGTAATGTAGGCTCCCTCCGCATCTACAACTCTTGCCCACCGCTCTGGTAGACTTTGCACGCCCGCAGACCAGAATTCTTTTGATCGTGAATTAAGAAAGTCGTCCAATGTATTTTTGAGATCTGACAGATCATCAAATTTTTTATCCCGTAAATAGTTCATCAAAGCTCGAATCAGGTGATAGTCGGTAGGTGCTAAGTCTGGTGAATACGGTGGGTGTGGTAGAACTTCCCATCCTAGCTGCGAAATAGTTTCTTGTGTCATCTTAGCGACGTAGGGTCGAGCATTGTCATGGAGAAGCCGAACGTGAAGACGTTTACGCCTTTTCTGTTTCATAATTTTAGCCACCTTTTGCAGTTGTGCAGAATAAATCTCTGACTGTATTGTGGTGTTGGTTGGCAGAAATTCGTAATAGAGCATGCCCTCAGAATCCCACCAACAACAGAGTAAAACTTTCTTCATTTCACGGGGCTGTTTAGGGGTCGGTTCTGGTTTTTCCCCTTTCGATAGCCACTGACGCTTGCGCGTGTGATTAACATACAACACCCAGCTTTCATCCCCAGTGACTATTTCTTGAAGAAAATCCTTTCTTTGCGGACGATGCAGGAGTGAAAGACAGATGGACATGCGTGTTGCTTTGTTTCATTCGCTGAGATTGTGCGGTATCCAAAACGAATAAACTTTCCTATATCCCATCTCTTGTAAATGTCGAAGGATAGTAGGATGACTGCAGTTGAGTTTGTTGGCTAATTCTCGTGACGACATATTAGGCTTTGCCTTTGTAAGTGCTCGCAGTTCTTCATCGTCCACAATCGATTCCCTGCCGGACCTAGGTTTGTCTTCAAAAGATGTATCGCCAGAATGAAAACGCTGATACCAGCGGGAGACCGTTGAATAATTAACTACATTAGCCTTGAACGCACTGCACATATTACGGGCTGCAGCTCTTACAGAATGCCCTTGCAAGAATTCGTAATATGCGATTGCTCGAAGTGCACGTTGATCCATCTTTGCTCATACTGACTCCGCGGAATATCTGACTCGCTTATACATCCTGCGGCATGGAAGGTTCTAGACCATTCTTGTATTTTCTATTCTCGAATGTTCTCGAACTTCATTATTAGGAAAAATATTTTAATTGAAAAAAAAAGTGTTGCAAGATTTTTATACCAACCATCAAAAAATGTTGTCTTTCAAAAAATGTGTTTTTTTTTACCAACTGTTTCCCAGAAAAAAAATGGGCATTTGGCCATTTTTTTCGGCCCTCTAGATAGATATAGCCCCTTAAATTTACCCGAAATCATCGGGAAAAGTCTTTTTTTCGTTTCATATTTTTTGCCAACTCGCCGCTGTAAAAAAAAACGATACACTTCGTTCGTTTCCGCATCCAGGACTGGGTGCGAGCAACACGGGAATAAATCCGATGGCGGATACTCACAATTACTTTGTGTACGAGAATCAACGCTGGAATCCGGTGACCGGTTACACGTCGCACGGACTTCCCACCGATCGTTACATGTGGAGCGACGTTACCGGTAGGCACAAGCGTACGCGCGAACACACCAAGCTCCTGTCGATGCATTGGCGCTGGGTGTCCGATTGGATCATCGACTTTCACACGCCTGGTGGTGTCGATCGCGACGGTTGGCAATACGCCACCGATTTTCCCTCGCAGTATCATGGAAAGAAAACCTTCACGGATTACGTCAGACGAAGAAGATGGTTCAGACGGTGTCTACTCACGAGTAGCGGACCCTGGCAAGAACTGGGCAACACGAAAATCGTCGATGTTTCTTTATATGTTAGTAACACTTTTTTTCATTCACACGAATATATATTTATTATTGGTATTATTATTGTTTCCGTCAACATTGTTGTTATTATTGTGATTGTCATCGTCGCCATTATTACGATTATTGCACAGCTCAAAAGCCGATTTGGTACCGCAAAACTGTATATTTTTTTCACATTCTTCTCTACACCGATCCTATTTCAATACTTAATATTGATATTCCACGTAAGAACACGGAAACATGCAATTTTTTTTTAATTCCAATTTTATTGAAAAATTTAAGTTTCATTGAATATCGTTACATTGAGTAAGCTTCTTTTTTCGTGGTTTTCTTGAGTGAGACATGTCGAGGCAGTTACGGATCAAACTTCAAAGCTAATCAGCCTTCATCTGTGTGTATTCCATCTTCCCTGATACCTGTCCACCATGATTTTTATGTCTGTGTGGAAGCGTCCTCCTTGCTCTTCACTGGAGCCAAGATTTTCTGGGAATTTATCTGCATCCTTTGTTTCTATCCCGAAATAAGAAAATCGTTCAAAATGAGAAAAACTTTTCACAAAATTTGTAATCGTTTTTCTAAATGTTTAAACACCATACTCTCCGCATACGTAACAAAATGTTTTGGCTAGTTCGAACAAGCTCGTCTCCGCTTTGCTGCCGTCGACATATCACTGAATTAATTTATAATAGCAAATAGTAAAAAAAAAACAAAAAAAGACTTTCTTAAGGGGTGAGATGCAGTCAGGGGCGTGAGAAAACGAGCATTTTCAATCATTTTTTTAAATAGTAATTAAGTTTTTTTTACAAAAGTGGTTACGCAGACTTTTTATGTTATATTTCAACTTAACTTGTACAAATTTTCAAAGAAAAATATTGATTGTCTATAAAAATATCGCCATCTTTGTCGGACCCTCTTCGGCATGTAGTGCTTTGCGGTGACCATCATAAAATTTTACTGGATCATCTGAAATAAAAAAACCAAAAAATAAATCATTAGTTTAATAATAAACGTAGTCCTTAATCGAAGGTGTTTTTTTCAATTAACAAAATGGCGGCTTCCGACCGATGACTTTCATTTTCGACCAAAAAATCGCTCGTTTATTGTTAAAAAAATATAAACATTCAACAAAAATGAAAATCCTTCGATTAAGGACTAGTTTTTAATGCTATCAATAAGCACACCAAATTTCATGAAAATCCATCGAGTAGTTTTTGAATTATATTGGCCACCGTCTTGAAAAACATAGTTTCGAGAAAAACGTGTTTAAAGTTTTTCGACGTGGATACAGTATTATATGTTCGTAAAATTTTGAGCTCGATGGATGAAGCTAAACTTTTTTTATGTATTTTGATCCGTTGAATCCGAATATCCCAATTTTTTGCCAAAAAGTCGAGCATTCAATTGTTTATAGCCAATTGTTAGAACAATTTTTCAAAAAATTGAAGTTTACCAGGATGAATTATTTTTTAAAAACATTTTCGGCAATTTCAAAACCAAAGTATTCTTCATAAAATTTTGCTAAACTCATAGTTTTTGAGTAATACATTTTTGAATTTTTTTTCAAAAAGTCTTCCAATTTTACACTTGATTTATGTATAGAAATACTAATTAAAAAATTACTTGCATCGAATCATCAATTCCTGGCCCATGCAATAGGGCTTCTGCCGATGTGCAAGCTTCCAAAATATCAATTTGTTGTTGTCTTCGAAGCATTCTGCCTTCGGGGGTCAAAACCGGTTGCTTGCAGCTGCCGTCCGCTACCTGCCATGGGGACCCGACGCCCCGTCACTAATTGTGGGATATCCCGGAAACTATTCATCGGATGGACTTGAAATTTTCAGGGAATATTTTCGAAACATATCCTACTTGGAGAAAATGTTTTAAAAAATCGATCTTTTGAAAATTCTGACTGCATCTCACCCCTTAAATGAACTGCTAACGACACTCACTATGACTTCTAAATTTATCTGAAAACCCTGTGTATTAACTTAAAATATAGGTTGGTATAGGTCTCACTAGTAGTCACTTGACAAAAAGTTATACGAATTTTGGCAGCACCACCAAATGTTTTGTTGTTTGTTGACTTTTGTTATTGCACTATCATTACAACGACTATTGTCATTATTGTTGTCATTTTTGGAATTAGCATAGTTATCACTATAATTATTATTGTGGTTGTTATCATTGTCATTAGCATCATTACTGTCATTATTATTTTTATTCTTGCTATTATTATTATGATTCTTACTATACTACTATTATCACCATCATCATTGTTGTAATAATGATGATGATGACTATTGTGGTCATTATTATTGTCATTGGCATCATTACTGTCATTATTATCTTTATTTTTGCTATTATTATTATCATCATCGTCATCATCATCATCATTATTATTGTTGTTGTTGTTGTTGTTGTGATTATTATTATTATCTTGATTGATGCCTTCTTTATTACAATAATTACAACTTTATTACAATAATTGTCATTATTGTTATCATTATTATTTACAGGTGGCTGAAAAACCTGGTACTGATTCCCCTATTGACGTTTGGGCCGTAGCCGCAAACGGCGAGGCCCTCTTCAGAAGAGGAGTTTGCGAGTCCTGCCCTATGGTAATTTCCGGTCCATGCCTAGGCCGACAATTATCAATATTTTACATAGTATTCAAATATCAGTAACTCGTCCGTTTGAGGTTCTGGATGAATGTCGTGTTGATTCTGGAGCTAGCGGGATTGTGATTTTTTTAAATGGCTGTACTCTCAACCGATAGAGTTTTATGGGACATTCTTTGCCTCGAGTATATCGTTGATGTGTCATATGGATTTCGATGAATCAATGAGCTGTCGATCGGCAGGGTGTCACGTGGGAACACATACCCAGCGATCAGCCGCTGGTCGGCATCTCGTGCGGTCCCCACAACCAGGTATGGGCGATCGGCAAAAACGGCTCCTCGTATTGGCGTTTCGGCATAACGGAGGCGAAACCAATAGGCGAAGTGTGGACCAACGTCGAGCCACCGGCTGGGGCGCATCTGAAACAAATATCGGTCGGCTCCAATGTCGTCTGGGCCCTCGACGATTCCGGTAGACTCTCCGTACGTCGCGAAATTCAACCAAGGGTATTTCCCGAAGGGACACATTGGCAGACATTACCGTCGATGCCCAACGATCCTATTCATATAGGTATTTTTTTTAAATCTCACTGCTGCATCGTTCGAATGGAAGCTTGAACTTTTTATCGCCCCTCGTTGGAATTCTGATAGCGACCTTTCATATATATTTTTTGTCGTTTATTCCAGTTTGGCTTTTACTTAGTAAATGGACTAAAAAAATGAGTTTTCTTTAGTAGAATTGACTATTTTTTGTTTTTTTTTTGTTTTTTTCATTTAACAATCAAATCGAGTTTTATTTGCACGAGTTTTTTTACAAAGTGCTATTTTTTCTGTTACATCTACCTTAACTTACTTTCCACTCTGCATACTCTTTCCCTTGTCCCTATTCAACATTTCTCTTTTCCTTAGTTTAAGGCCTTACCCCCACTTGTAGCGCAAAAAGGGCCTTTTTCATGAATTTTTTTAAAGAAAACTACAAAACTTTTTTAATCGATCAATATACCATCTTAAAGAACACATCTTGAAGAACTTTCGGTAATTTTTTTATTGAAAAATATTACATTGTTTAGTGGCTAAGTGGCCGTCAATGAAATAATGTTTTTATATTCACGGTTTGCGGTGACCAACATTGCGGCGAAGTGAATCATCTGAAAAAAAAATGCGGATGGATTTAGTCAAATATAAGTATAAACTAGTCTTTAATCGAAGGATTTTAAAAAATATTCATTTTTCACAAAATGGCGGACAGTCAAAGTTAATGGCTCGATTTTAACGAAAAAAACGGCCGTTTTTTGGCTATAGAACGGCCATTTTTTTTTCGAAAAAAAAAAATCGAACGATTAAAGACTACATTTTTATGTATTAAATAAGCCTGCAAAATTTCAAGAAGATCGGTTCATTAGTGTTCGAGTAATCTTGGTCACCGACTTCAGAAATGCCATTTTGAGAAAAACGCGTTTAAAGTTTCAATTTCAGCTTACACGAAGAACGGATTCTTCTCTTTCAACGCTCATATCTCAGTCAATTTTGTTCGGATCGACTTTAAATTTTCAGGACATATTCTCAGATACTTATACTTCAAAAAAATGCAATAAAAAAAATCGATTTTTTCAAAATCGCAAGTGGGGGTAACCCCTTAATCTCTCTCTCTCTCTCTCTCTCTCTCTCTCTCTCTCTCTCTCTCTCTCTCTCTCTCTCTCTCTCTCTCTCCTCCCCCTTCCTCCTTGCACATCTTTCTGCACACTTTCTCTATTTCCGTAAAATACTCGCATATCCCTTTTTCTATCTTCCAACCCAACGTATTAACTTCTACTTTTATCGCCAAATTATCCATTCCTTGCACCCACTCCTGTGCTTTCTTTCTTTCTCTCTCCTTTACTAACACCCAGCTTTTTTCACATACTAACAGGTGCTCCAGCGTCTCATTCTCTTCTTTGCAAATCCTGCACCTCCAATCCGTTTCCTCCTTCTTTCCCGCCCTACCTATGTTTCCGCATCTTAATCTCACCCACATTTCCTTATCCCTTCCCTTTGCTCCATCTTCCGACCAGTATTTCCATGGCTTTTTTTCGTTTTCCACAATATATTTGTATCTTTCATTATACGTTGATTTTCTTATTTTTACCTCTTCCTGAAAATTTCCCTTTTTAAGTTTTCTAATTCTTTCGTCTGTTCTTTCCACTTCTCATTTTTCCCTTATCAATGTTATTATTTCTTGTTTTCCGATATTCCTTACTACTTTCTCTAATTTTTTCCCCCGATTTGACGGAGGTCCGTTTGTAATTGCTCTTATTTCCTCAAATAGGCAGATTTTTTGCCATCTCGACTCCTCCATCCTAAGCATCTCTCTTATATAGCTTACGCTCTTTTCCTTATAATATATTCCATGGTAGTCACCATAGCTGGTGGTGACTACCATGGAATATATTATAGTCACCATGGTAGTCATCATAGCTCTCTTCCCCAAACATAGTTTGGAGTTGTCTTGCCCACTTCTAACGCCATCTTACGGTACCTACTCTGTATTCTTTCAAAAACGCTTATTTCTCCTATTTCCCATATCTCCACACCATACATTGCTCCTGCTTTGACTATCGTTTTTTCTATTATTTATTATTCGCTTATAACTTTTTGGTACTTTTGTAACGGTCTCACTTGCTTTTTCGCTCTCTATTTCTCTCACACTATTCTCTGCTTGCATCTTACCTTCGATTTCACTTTATTCCTGATTTTTTTTTTTGTAATTTTCGTTCTTTTATTGTGTTTATAACAACTTTTCATATTTAAAAACATCACTTGTTCGCAATAAGCGCTTGTATTATCGGTTCATTTTTTGTATCGGGATCATATGGATAGTATTGAATCTATTCGGACCACTATCCGGACATCCGGATTTTTCGGATAATTCGGATGATTAAAAAAAAATAACGAAGGAAATTCGGTAAAAAGTAGTTTTATTCATCCTTATTAAAATTAAACCAAAATTTGTCTCTCTTTACTATAGCTAATGAACGACATTAACATTTTTAATATAGCTAAATGATCAAGCATAATAGTATGCTACTAATCACCATGAAATATTAAAATAAAATATGCAAATTTGAAAACAGTCAGATAACTCTTTTCTCTAAAACTTAAACTAATTATCATAGTAACAATGAGATCATAAAATATCAAACAAAATCAGAGACAATTATTAACAAATAAAAAACATAAAACATCTTTCTTCAAAGATTTAAAAATGAACCATTCTCTCCTCTGACGTGGCATATAACGCTAGTGTATCTCGCGTGTACGCGTATCTCGCGTAGTCATCTTGCAATTCCGCCGACATAGCATAACAAACTGTAAGCAACTTGTCAGTCGGGATTTTCTCAATGACTTACTATTGAATGCGTCACACAAAATATTAAAAACAAAGAAGGAATATGCTTTAAATTAAGATTACTTGTTAGCTACGTGTAGGGTCAGAGTGAGATCAGTGGCTCATTTTTTTCAAAGGTCTATAGCTGGCTTAACCGTTAACACAATCTAAATGAAGCCTTGACTAAACGTAAGGTGTGTTCAATGGCTTCATTTTGTTAACAGACACTGAACGGCCTAACCCAATAGATATTGAGATGATAACCATTTAAAAAAATGGGTTTTGATCCTCTGTGTGCTTGGGGGTGTACACAGTGAAACATGCGTAATTTCACAGTCAAACAAAATGTCAGAATCAAGCAAAATTTGAAGAAAATTACCCTGATCCACTGTACACTTGTAGGTAATGGAGTGATTTTCTCTATACGATGGGGAGTATTGTAAAGTAAACTATTGAAAAATTAATTAAAAAAAAGACAGAATATAATAAGATCAATCACAATTATTTATGGAATATTAATCAACAATGAGTACCTGCCTAATGAGGTAGTACCAGTACCTATCTAAATCACAACGCGAAAATATTGATATTATGACTAACCTCTGTGTACCTCGAAAAATTGAGCCACTGTGTACCGACCCTCTCTTTTTTTCTAAAGCGGGTACTGACAAGTTTCTATTTTTGTTAGGTTAACCAACACAATGCTCAAATACCGCAATATAGCTGTATATTGCGGGAGAACAATGACTTCGAACATAACTGCCATAGCTAAAGAAGCAAATAACATATAAGCTCAGCTGGTTTTTCAACTTTTCACACCAAAAATAATATAAAATCACCTCTCACAACCGAATTGCGCGGCAGCGACTTACAAACCGGTTCAAAACTATTGGCATCCGAAGGCGGTTCTAATGTGAAAAAGACGCACATATATAAATGTCCACTTCTGAGAAACAGAAAAGGTTCAGCGTACCCACTGTTGCCACTGTTCCCACTTTGACCCTTCTGACTGCACACAATGCCGAAATTATTGTTTTACTATAGGTCGTCCCATGTTCAAATCGTTATTTTTTGGTGAGTTTTACTATTCGTATTATCCGAATTATCCACATTCAGTTGCCTTGATTATCCGTATTTAAAAAATTGACGGATATCCGGATTGTAAACCCTATTCGCAATATATTGCTAATCAATAACGTTTTTTGGTCAGATCAATCGGTCGTAACGGCAAAGCAAGGATTTCGTCACGTCTCCGTCGGCAGAGAGACCGGCCAAGTTTGGGCCATTTCCGGTGCCGGAATTGTTTGCCGAAGAATCGGCATTACGGACGATAATCCCGCTGGAACTGGATGGGTCACGGGAATCGGGGTGAGTGCAATTAAATTCATATCCTTCAGACGCAAACGAATGCCCCATGTTCGTCATTCCTGCATGTTTATTTATAAACAAAAAAATATTCACTTTACTTAAAAATTATTGAAAAAGAATGTTCTTTTTCTCACAGGCGAACTGGCAGTACATAAGCGTTGGAGGCCTCGTAAACGGTTCGAAATAAGACTCCGCAGTATTTCGTGATTGCGAAAGGAAAATTCCACGCGTTATTCTATGAAGAATGAAAAAAAAAAAAAAATAAGCTTAAAGGCGCCGGATCTCTTGCCACTCAAGTTCGATCTCGCTTGAAATATTCTTGAAGCGCCCACAAGATCCCAGGGATGAACGCGTTCGATATTTTCACAAATCGTACCTCGAATTGTGGAAACGCGGAAATGATCATTCAAAAAATTATTTCGCGTTTGTCCCTGCTCTGCTGAGATATAGCCACGCATAATACCAAACTGCACAGTATTCTCGAGCGAATTTCATTTCTGACGCTCGACATGTATTTTAATTTTTATTTAATGCGATTCTCAAACGGAGAGACTTAATGACATAACAGATAAGAAAAGTGAGGCTCGTTTCGAATATATTCGAAGAGTGAGATAATTACTGTACGTATATCGTGTATATATATTGTAACGTGATTTCGCGGATTTGCTCCAACAAGATAAGCCACCGACTACGATTTTCGAGTTTTGTCCTTCGTTATATTTCGTTTCGGGCTTCGTTAAGGGGGAGATATCTTTAAGCGAGGCAAAAAATCGCTGCTTTTCATGATTTTTTTCTTAAAGGAAAGATTTCTTCACCATTTTTTAGACTTAGGGTATGTTTTATTACTACTTTTGGCTGTAACATGTTATTTTTTTTAAAGTTTTACTTGCACTGCCTTTTCGGCTTTTTACTATGCTATTTTTTTTTATTAATCTTTACAAATGGCATAATCTATTAGGAGTACAACTTTGCAGTGACCGTTTTACTTAGAGAGCCACTGCGGCCGAAGTAGTGGCCCTAGCTCAATAAAAAAGTGGCATTTTAAACTAGAGGCTCTGCCAATGTAAACAATTTAAAAAAGCTAACGGATACGTGTATGCATTATAAAGTTATTGGCACTCAAACATGGCAACCTACGAGCCGAATTCTCAGCATTTGCGGGAACTGCTCCAAAGACAACAAAGGAAGGGATTTTTGCACCGGATTGTGACTGGAGATGAAAAGTGGGTTTACTACGATAATCCTAAACGCCGAAAATCATGGGGACTGCCTGGTCATATTCCGTCATCGACGCCCAAACCGAATATTCACGGATCCAAAGTGATGCTGTGTATCTGGTGGGACCAGCTGGGCGTTGTGTACTATGAGCTGCTCAAACCATCCGAAACCATCACAGGAGAACTCTACCGACGTCAGTTGATGCGCTTGAGTAAGGCACTCAAAGAGAAACGGCCACAATTCAACAAAAGACATGACAAGGTGATACTGCAGCATGACAATGCCCGGACCCATGTTGCAAATGTCGTGAAAAAGTACTTGGAGACGCTGAAATGGGAGGTTTTATCCCACCCGCCGTACTCTCCAGACATTGCCCCTTCCGACTATCACTTGTTCCGGTCAATGGCATACGATTTGGCTGACCAGCACTTCGGTACTTACGAAGAAGTCAAAAATTGGGTCGATTCCTGGATTGCCTCCAAGGACCAAGACTTTTATCGACGCGGGATTCGAATGCTACCTGAAAGATGGGCCGAGGTCGTAGCTAGCGACGGGCAGTACTTTGATTAAAAAATATGTAGCCATTTTTTTATAATAAAGCCTTAAACTTTTGAAAAAAAAAACGGTCACTGCAAAGTTGTACTCCCAATATAATAATAACAATCGAGTTTTATTTGCTAAACTTGCTTTACAAGTTTTTTACAAAAAGTTTCCAATTTGTTTATACACATTTTCTCTTACATCTACCTTAATTCTATGTTCTACGCCGCAAACATTTGCTCTCTTTTTCTCAATTTACTCCTCATCTCCATCGCTTTCAACTTCCTCTTCCTCCTTGCGCATTTTTTTTACATACTTCCTCTATTTCTCTGAAATACCGGCATGGCACGATCTTTTAAACGGGTCGCGGCTGATGTTGTCCGACGGCGTGAGATCTGAAAAAGAACCAACGAAGATTTTACTTTTGTTAACATTCATATGCAGAATATGAACCAAGAAAAAGTGAGAAATGTTGAAAACCAATGAAACGGTACGCTTTGAAACAAAAAGATTGATTTTTCCAAAAAATGAATACATTCTGCAATCACAAAATACTTTTATTTTTATTTTCAAAAACATTTGGGCTCGTGTTTTAGATAAGGTGAGAAATATTTATACAAAATTTCATCAGAATCGGTCGAATAGTTTTTCAGCTATACATCACGCCAGTTTTGAAAATACAGTGTAGAAGACCGTGCCATAGGTCCGTTATTTATTAAGATTAATAAAAAAAATGTCATGCAACAACCAAAAGTAGTAATAAAACATACCCTAAGCCCCAAAAATTGTAAAGAAATCTTTGCGTAAAAAAAAACATGAAAATCAGGAAATTTTTCACGCCCAGTTGTGATGCCGACGTCCCACCGTTGAGGTGCATCGTGCTGGAGAGTAGGCAGATCTGATTACGAGCGGAGGCTGGAGCCCTCCGCCCCGCGCTTGGGATTCGAAGCTGCGCCCGCATTCGCACGATGAGAAAAGTGCCAGTCCAGTTAACGTTTCGTTTACGAGGCAATTCGGAAAGAGATTATCGGTTCCGAAGAGAAATTTTATTTCACAAAACTTCAGCTACGCAGATCCGACACGATAAAGTTTTCGAGAAAATAGGCGACAATTTTTCTGTCAGCGCGCGGTCTGTTTCGCTTTTGTACAATAGAGAAGGCTCGAATTTTGCGTAAAGCTTTCGAATGGTTTTAAGGCATTCCTTTCACGAACCCGAATATTTAACAATTAACTCATTTTTGTCTACAACGAAACAAAAATACATCCCAGTATAGCAGGAAAATTTCAACCCAAGTTATCGAACTTTTAACAAAAATTACGACTCCAAAAATTGGGGCGGGGTTGAAATTCCGAACTTTGAATGCTCCGACGGTTTAAAATTTCGAATTTTAATGTTCCGAAATTACAAGGTTCGTCAAGATTATGCCAGCGAAAGTCTACACTCTTGACTGTAAATAATGTAGAACGTATAACATTGTCTGGACAAATTTAAAAATTGACGTAAAATCACTTCCTAATAAAAAAAATTCTCGAAATAATTCGTCGATTTATTGAAAATTTTGAAACTTTAAAAACTTCCATAGCCGAATTATTTTGACGGTGTTCAGATTTGGTCTTTCGTGTAAAATTCTTTCGGAGTTTTGATCTTTCGGGGTAGTATATTTTCGGAGTTTTGAGCGTTCCGATCATTCAATGTTCGAAATTTCAACCCGGCCCCCAAAAATTGTCTTATTTATACGACACTTTATGGAGATGACACGCAGGCCACATTTCTATCTAATCATTTATACGCCGAATAACTCTGGATGTCTGATATAAAAAATTCCAAAGATTCCGTAACAACAAAAACAGGAGGTCACCGAATGCTTAAAGAAAACCTTGCTTATTGATAAAACTTGTAAATAACTTACTTAATACATAACTATATATGAATATAACTTGCTTAATGCTTAAGGGGGGAAATCACAGTAGCACACAAAAAAATAGGCATATTTTCGGGAATTAATTTTGGCTGAATAAAAGTATCAATCGAAAATCTGTAAAGTAGGTTTTATAGCAACATTAAAAAAGTACAAAATGTAATTTTTTCAATAAAAAATATTTTAAAATGGCGGCTGCGCAGCATATGCCCCAAGGCGCCTTTTTTGAGCTCGCCGAAGACATAACTCGAGAAAATTTTTACCGATCGACTTGAAATTTTGACAGTAGCTTCGAAACATCTTTCTCCACGGAGCTACGTAGGATTTTTTATTTTTTATGGCTTACTTTTTTTTTATCGACGATTTTATGGCGTTTTTTTTTGTTAAAAATTTAACTTTATTTTCAAACATGCATCATTTTGCGAAAAATCAATATATCGAAAAAATCCTACGTAGCTCCGCGGAGAAAGATGTTTCGAAGCTACTGTCAAAATTTCAAGTCGATCGGTAAAAATTTGCTCGAGTTATGTCTTCGGCGAGCTCAAAAAAAGGCGCCTTGGGGCATATGCTGCGCAGCCGCCATTTTAAAATATTTTTTATTGAAAAAATTACATTTTGTACTTTTTTAGTGTTGCTATAAAACCTACTTTACAGATTTTCGATTGATACTTCTATTCAGCCAAAATTAATTCCCGAAAATACGCCTATTTTTTTGTGTGCTACTGTGATTTCCCCCCTTAATGATATAACTTGGATAAATGCATCTAGCAGAAGACGGCTAGAAGAAAGAAAATTTAAAATCGTCTAAATCTACTAATTTTGCGCGAAATTCTTTATTCCAGTTTATCGTTGGGTATAAAAATTAGTTGTAACTTTTTTTTAAATCCAGCGCCACTGTAGTTTACCAATGATTCAGAAGGGCTATGCTTATGCCTCCACAAAATACGGCCCTCCGCGAAAGGAATACCTCAATCGACGAGCTCCGGCCCAATAAAAAAAGATCTATTTTATTTTATAACGTTTCCCTTCTAGTGCAGTCGGGGGTAGGGTTTTTTTTAGGGGACGGGGGTGGAATAACGCCAAACTCCAACCCCCATGAGGTTGGCGCCGGAAGAACAAAAGGTTCAGAAAAATCCGGGTTATATTTTTGTCCATAGCGCCGAAGTCGTGGAAGTTTATTTTGGGGTTGAAAAAGTGGGGTGAAATTTTGAAAACTCAGTTTTCATTCGATAACTCTTTAGGACAAATTCATACAATTTTTGTTCAAATGGAAACGTTGTAGCCCTTGAAAAGACGCGTCGATCGAGTATTCGATCAACCCTCTCCAATAATATCTTCACCCCCAAAAGAATTGTTGAAGAATTAACAAAAAAATTGTTTATTTAATAACTAAAAAACAATCGATTTTTCGGGGATGGATCAAATCTACGAAATGTAGAGAATAATTTTCTCTATATTTTCGTTCCTATGCACAACTTTTGAATTTTGCTTTTTCGAACCCCTCTCAGGGGTTGAAAATTCAAAATGAAATTCTGGGAAAACTATTGACCGAAACTAAAGAGATACGAGTTTAGCGCTGTGGACAAAAATGTAGCTGAGGGTTCAAGCTACAAATTCTTCCACGACGGTGAATTTGTGCCGTCAATAGTTTTCCCAGAATTTCATTTTGAATGTTTAACCCCCGAGAGGGGTTGGAAAATCAAAATTCAAGGGTGGTCCATAGCAACGAAAATATGGAGAAAATTATTCCCTACATTTCGTACATTTGAACCATACTCGAAAAACCGATTGTTTTTGAGTTAATCAATAAACTATTTTTTTTCGGTTTTTTAACCATTTTTTGGGGGTGAAGATATTATCGGAGAGTGATCATCGAATACTCGATCGACGCGTCTTTTCAAGGGCAACAACGTTCCCATTTGAACAAAAAACGTACGATTTTTTTCTAAAGAGTTATTGAATTAAAACCGATTTTTCAAAATTTTTCCCCACTTTTTCACCCTTAAAATGAACTTCCACGATTTCGGCGCTGTGGACAAAACTAAAGCCCGGATTTTTCTGAACGTTTTGTCTCATGGCACCGACCTCGTAGGGGTTGTAGTTTGGCATTAATCCACCCCCATTTCCTTTCATCCCCTAAAAAAGAACCCTACATCCCGATTTTTAGGCAAACTTGGATTTAGCACCCGCGGCACCTACAAAATCACCTGTCAAAAAACTAGCCTTCTTCTAATTTTCTCCGATTCCGGGTTTTTTCAGCGACAGCACGACTGTATTATTCGTTCTGTTTTCTGGACGTTTCTGATTGTGATCAGGCAAGATCCCAGTGGTACGAAAAGAAATTCCCCGTCTCAATATGTACACGTATATATATAAATATATATATATATAAATATACAAACATACATACACAGGGTGTCCCATCGAATTCGCCTCGAGTATTTTCCGTTGACTATACTCATTCATGTTTTAGAAGTCTCGTGGGATGAAGTTTGTTGTACATGGACACGTGGAGGTCTTTTGAACGTCAACATTGTTTTTTTCAAATGGGTACCCACATTTTTTAATGCAGCAATCAATGCAGTTCTTTTCCTCAGGCAATAATGAGCTGCATCGCTTGGTGGTATTAAAACACATATGATCCCATTTGAAAGAAAAATGGAGTCGACCTTCATATTTACTCTACGCCTTCGTACAGAAAGAAATTATACGCCAGGTAATGTGCTCCACGAAACCATTAAAATTTTTTTTAGACCACATTTTAGTGTTCATCGATCCACACGAATTTCTTAAAAATGGTTGATGAACAGTTTTAAAAATATTCGAGTTGATTTAAATGGGGTACCCTGCATATACATACATACATACATATATATATATATATATATATATATATATATATATATATACCATATATAAGAATTATATATATATATATATATATATATATATATATATTAATATTACATCATATATATCAGAGTTTTGCATGGACCATAGTCAAATAATAATACACACGTGTGTTTATATATATGTACTATGTACGTATGTATGTACATGTAAAAACGGTCCATAAGAAATCCATTATGCATAAGACGCGGCTAGTCTTTATAATCAATTACTTGCACGACTCGAATTATCGACCGATCAAACTTTTCACACCGCGACGAGCCGGTTTTACCATCGCAAGTGCCATTTCAATATTCGCAGGTATCATTCGCCCATCCTGTTTCCTTTATCTCGTTGCTATTCTTTATTTTTCTATAACTGTCAGATTCGCAGGAGAATGAGGAAATGATCGTTTAAAAGAAAGACATCGTCGTTTATATATATATATATATATATATATATATATATATATATATATATATATATATATATATCTGTACACTAAAAGGATATACGCAAAAGTCATATACATTATGCGTTGTGCCCGTGTGGGCGTGTGTGTGCGGGATTCTTGCGCGAGAGTGTAATTACATTATTTACATTGTAAGAGCTAAAGCGAGAATGAATGTTTTTTTTATGACTGTCATGAACGCAATGAAAATGAAGTAGGATACTCGGCGACGAAATATATACGTGTGTGGCCGTGTTCAAATCCACTAAAGCATCGGTAAATAATGACTTTTGGGAATGAGCAACACAACCTTCAACAAACAAAAAAACGTGTATTACAATTTAAACGCGTATTTTTACGATCCGATGACGAAATTATTTGAGGACGGATTTCTTTATTTACCGTATAAAATCCGCGAATCAGAAATAACGAATTATACAATGCTCCGAACGAAAATGTACACGTGGAAGTTACGAACGGGGAATGTCTGCAGCACGAAAATGGGGATAAAAAAGACAACTGGGATCCGTAATCATCGATTAAAATGACAAGTACCTCGGGTACTTTGCGCAATGATTCCAGTCTCCGAATTGAACTCTAAAGTTCGCCTTTTGCGTCGACTGTTATGCGCGGCAATACGACGATACGACGATCTTGGCTCAATACGACTTGGAACGAAGAAAAATCATCTTGTCGATTGTGAAAAAATCCTCGAATCAAAACTTCGTGACTAATTTGACCGGTCCGACGTATTGGGTCGTGAGCGTGTTGGGAATAATGTTGTTCCTTGCGCCTTGCAAACTGTGAGAAATTCCGTAGAAAAAGTAAATGGTAAAACCTGAAAGAAAAAAAAAGAAGAAACGATGTTTACCAAAGTATCCCAATAATCACGATTTTTGGGTCGATTTTCACCCAAAAAGCGCGATTAATTTAAATTTTTAATTATCGATACTGAATTAAAAACCGCAATATCGATCAATAATTTATATCGAATTTCGACAATATTTATATTTCGGTTTAGCGAGATTATTTTTCATTTGTAACTATTAATACTGAATTAAAAACCGCAAAATCGATCAATAATTTATGTTGAATTTCGCGAATATTTTTTACTTCGGTTTAGCGCGTAAAAAAATTGTAGATGTGTGGAAAATGGATTTTTTTTTTCGTTCGTGACTTGCCTACGATCATCCAAACGGCGAATCTCATCCACGTGAAGGAATCAAGCTGGAGCATGAGATAGAGATTTATGATTATACTGCAGCAAGGAACGAGCGGAACCAGAGGGACTTTGAAGGCGAGCTTCGTCGTCTGCGTTGGCTGCCGACCAATGGCTATCAGGAGCCAAAGCATCACGAGGCCGAGAATCGCCAGTGCGACGTAAGTCGGAACACTCTCGCCCACAACCTCGCCCATGTTGTTCAGCACGAAGCCGAATATTAAAACCACAATAGCTGAAAAGAAACAATGATTCAAGTGGTTAAAAAAAATCATACGCAAAATGCGCAAAGCATTTGACGAAATTTCATTCGATTCGATGCAACGTTAAATTCATTGGGCAATTTGAGGGGTAACACGAGTGTAAAATTGTCAAAAAATTGATTTTTTTAATTGGCTCAAGGCGGGAGCTGAATTAGAAGGTCCGGAAATCGTTTTTTCATTGCGTAGATCGATAGATAAAGTATCCAGGAATAATATTTACAAACTTACAGAGGCCAATTGTAAATATTTTCAAAAATACAATTTATAACTTGCGTAAGTTATACTGCGTGCCGCAAAGTATTGGGTTGGTAAGAAAGTCTTGCGACACTTTCCTTTCGATTAAAATATGTTTTCTTCTAACGAAGTTCTACAACATTCGAGAGTAGTATATTCAAGACTAGTCTAGAACCTTCCATGCCGTAGGGTATATAAGCGAGTCAGTTGTTCCGCGCAGACAGTACGAGCGAAGATGGATCATAGTGCACTTCGATCGATTGCATATTACGAATTTTTACAAGGGCGTTCTGCAAGAACCGCAGCCGCTAATATGTGTAGTGTGTTCAAGGCCAACGTAGTTCATCATTCAACGATATCCCGTTGGTACCAGCGTTTCCGTTCTGGCGATACATCTTTTGAAGACAAACCTAGGTCCGGCAGGAAATCAACTGTTGACGATGAAGAACTACGAGCACTTACAAAGGCAAAGCCTAATACGTCGTCACGGGAATTAGCTTACAAACTCGACTGCAGCCATCCCACGATTCTCCAACATTTACAAAATCTCGGATACAGAAAAGTTGTTTCTTCTTGGATACCATACGATCTCAGCGAATCAAACAAAGCGACACGCATGTCCATCTGTCTTTCACTCCTGCAACGTCCACACAGAAAGGATTTTCTTCAAGAAATAGTCACTGGAGATGAAAGCTGGGTGCTTTATGTTAACTACACACGTGAGCGACAATAGCTACCGAAAGGAGAAAAACCAGATCCGACCCCTAAGCTGCCCCGTGAAGTGAAGAGAGTTTTACTCTGTTGTTGGTGGGATTCTGAGGGCATGCTATATTACGAACTGCTCCCATCCAACACCACGATAAATGCAAATACTCTGCACAACTGCAAAAGCTGGCTGAAATTATCAAACAAAAAAGGCGTAAACGTCTCCAAGTTCGGCTTCTCCACGACAATGCTCGACCCCACGTAGCTAAGATGACACAACAATCTATTTCGCAGCTGGGATGGGAAGTTCTACCGTATCCACCGTATTCACCAGACCTAGCACCTACCGACTACCATCTGTTTCGAGCTTTAAAAAATTATTTACAGGATAAAAAATTTGATGATGTCGCGGATCTCAAAAATACACTGGTCGACTTTTTCAATTCACGACCCAAAGAATTCTGGAGTGCAGGCGTGCAAAGTCTACCAGAGCGTTGGGCACGAGTTGTAGATACAGAGGGAGCATACATTACTGAATAATTGTTTACTGTTAAAATAAAATGTTTTTATATTTTACTCATGTTGTGTGTCGCAAGACTTTCTTACCAACCCAATATAATTTCTTTTGTTCACTTGAAGATATGACTAATAACATCCTTGAATATTATTATCCTCTTACTTGTCTTTCCACCCAAAAAATCGCAAAAAATCACTTAATTTTAGACGTTTACAGTCGTGTAAGTCCTTAAACCAAGGAACAATGTTTTTTCTTGTTTTTTTTTGCGAGAAGGTTTTATCGGTTTACTCACTGAACGCCAAAACGCCGTAACTGGCGACGCCACTCGAGAACTTGTTCGGTTCCTTGATATTGTGAAGATTGAACACGCGCTTGAAATAATCCATCGGCGTTGAGTGAAGCATCGCGCTCGGCGCTACTTTCATCTCGTAATCTTTGCTCTCGTATCTGTTGTTGAACAGAAAAAAAAACGAATAATTACAGATTCACAAATCCATCGATCCCAGTAGCCGAGAGAATGAATACACTGAAGTCATGAATAATATTCATCGTAAGAATAATAATAATCATAGATTTTACAATATAGGTACAAAATTGTGAAATCATAATTTTTTTGGCTTTGCTTTTTCGTTTGTAATAATAGAATTCGATGTCAACTTGGTATTTTATGATGAACGCAAAAATGGATCATCATTTTTTTTTAATAATAAGAATAACGAAAAACAAAATGTACCGAAGTATGAGCACGGATATCGCGACGATGGTGTAAGCCAGCAGAGTTCCAATTGACATCATATCGATTAATTGTTTCAGATTGAAGATGAGCGTCATGAGAGCTGAAAAAAAATTATACTAAATACAAACAATTATTATCAATATTGTAATTATTATTATCATTACTATTATTATCATTACTATTATTATCATTATTGCTATTGTTTTTATTACTGTCGTTATGATTAAATAAATTTAAAAATTATTATTATTGTTGGAATTAAACAGACAATTATCGTGTGACTAATTTGAGTTAGAAATTTTCCAGATCGCCCTATTGGTAAATAAGATTATGTTTTTCTTTTTAAGATCGCAAATGAGCAGATTTTTCGTTTTGTCTCTCACCTGTGAGCAAGCCAGAGACAACAGTGCCGATAACAGGAGTCTGAGTCTTGGGATGAATCTTGGCGAGAAATTTGAAAATTACACCGTCGCTGGCCATCGCGTAGAGAACGCGAGGAAGCGGAAACATCGCACCGAGAAGACTCGTACAGAGGGCGAAGACAGCACCGATATTAACGATCCACATTATGACCGGCCAGCCGATTTGCTCGAAGACGTAGGGAAACGGAGCTTGTGGATTCTACCCACAAACGCAAGTATTTAAAAAAATGTATGTACGAATTTTTCATAAATTTACCAGAGGGACAGAAATCCTCGGACATTTTTTTTTGGAACTTTGGAAAAATTTGGAGTAAAAGAAAAAGAACTTTGGGCAATATTTCAATTTTATGTTCTAATTGACACAAGCAGGAAACGAGTTAATTATAATATTGGAATTTGATTTGAACTTTTCGAATTTCGGGAAAAAATGAAAACGGGGGTGTAAAAATTGCTCCGGCAAGAAAATGTAGTTATTGATAACTTGATTTTGTTTGGAATTACCTGATCGTAATAAGGCCACATCATGGTGAGTACAGTGGAAATAGAGAAATAAGCAGCGAAGATAATTGAAAGTGATATAACAATGGCAATTGGTATTGTGCGTTGTGGATTTTTTGCTTCCTCACCGGTCGAAGCCACAGCGTCGAAACCAACAAAACCGAAGAAACATTTCGCTGCGCCGACCATAATTCCCCCAAAGCCGAACGGCATAAATCCACCGCTGCCTGGATTTTCAGCACCCGCCGGTATCTCGTCGAGACTGAGATTCCAATTTTTTGGATCGGCTGAGGGAAAAGAAAACGGAAACTCTTGTCTCGTGGTCGCTTTTTCATTTCCATTTTTATCCATCCGAAGAATATTTGTGCAGTGATTTTGTCCTTGTAATTGAATTCCGAACGAAAAAATGCCACAACATATTGCCATATTATAAATAGTTTCTGAACATCTGGTAATTCGATCAAAGGGGGTATTTCCCAGCATGTGTACGACGTGCTGGGAAATGTAAAATCATTTAAAAATGTGTGTTGCTTTGGATTTACATTAAACGATTTAATCTTCAATTCTTTAATTTTATTTTCGTATTTTCATTTTTAATTATCAGCCTTTTGAACGAACCCAAACAATTTCAATCGAAGGATTGAGAAAGCAAAAAAACAGCAATAAAAATGAAATATTATACGTACTGAAAAAAAATTACATTATTTCGGTATGTGTAATATTTAATTTTTATAGCTGTTCCTTGTTTTCCTTTCTTAATTCTTCAATATTTGTCCTTTTTCCCTATTCCTCGGCGGACAGGACACAAATATTTTTCGTACGCCGTAGTCAAAAAATAATAAAGTAAATGAGCGTAACCTTTGATCGAGCCGGCCACGACGATAATAGTTATGGTAGCAAGATTAATGGCCGTGAAGACCATATTCAAGTACGACGATTCCTTGACTCCGATGCAGAGCAGACTGACCAGAAGGACAACCATACCGAATGCGAAAAAGTCCGGATACTCCGAGAGAAAGGGGACATTGATGGGCATGATTGATTGAAGATAATCACGCATCGCGTTGCCAAGCAGAGAGTCTATGTAATCGCTGAGACCTCTCGCCATACTGGCCGTGCCTGAAACAAATAGAAATGTCGTTTTTTTTTCCCCCGGGTAATAAATTCCGCCATGCTTTTCCGTTGTTCGCTCACACGATGAATCAAGAATTCCTTTTCATTATGCTCTCAAATAAAAACAGAAACATAATTCTTTATCTTAAATCTCACTAATTCCTCATGCATATTTACAACCATGTGTTTTTCCCCCAACCATGTGTAGTGCAAAATAGTGAGAAAAAAATGTCATGGTCTTCAAACATTGAAAAATATCAATACAAAAAATAAGATCAAAATTCTTTCACACCTTTCGGAGCAGAAAAAATGAGAATAAAACTTAAAAATCGATTCCCTGTATTTACAAAAGTGCTGTATCAATGAAATTTGGGCTTCCTGATCAAGGCAGTATTACGATATCTGTGGCCCCTAACTCTGATCACGTAGCCTTCATATTTTAACGAAAACAAGACCCTTTTAAAGAGTGGTAAAAATCGAAATTCGACTCTTAAAGGGGTTAAGGGGTCTCACTTTAGACGCTAAAAATGCGATCCTCATGAATCTTTTTGATAGGTTTATATTATGGATATTGATATAAAAGTTGTTACATTTGATAAATACATCTTCGAAATACATTTTTAAAAAATTATTGATCCAAGTCACTATTTATAGACGAAAATGGTAGTTAAGAAAATGTCCTAAACAAATTTTAGGTCTGCGCTGTTGGTGAAATCTCGGAGATGGATTATCCGAAACAAAAAATTCAAACTTAAAAAATGCAGTTTTGAGATAAATGCTACACAGCCGCCATTTTGAAATAAATGGCTTCAAAAAAAAAAAAAAAATTGTATACAGTCACTGATATGTGTGATAAACACCCTGTTTTGTAATCTCGACTTATTTTGTAGTTTTTCTGAAAAAAAAATCCCTTAAAAGCCTATTTTTTTTCGGCCTCTAGAGTGGCCCCCTTAGAATTTGTTTGGGGTACATAAATACATGAAAACAAGTTTTTTTTATGTATTTCGAAAATGTATTTATTAAGTGTAACAACTTTTGTATTAATATCTATAATATAAACCTATTAAAAAAATTCATGAATATAGCCTTTTTTAGCGTCTATAGTGAAATACCCCTTAAACGGGGGTGTTAAGTTTGTATACCAAAACATATTTGTTGGTCAGATTTATTTGAAACTTGGCATAAATACACTACAAAACACATAATTACACATATATTTCAGCAATTTCCTAAATTTAACCTTCAAGGGGGTTAACGTTTGCAGAGGAAAGTGGCATTAAAATCTCATTGTCGCCACACTGCGAAGTGGTTCATGATCTGGATACTTCGAGAGTATAATATAGAACCTTGGTACGAAAACATATCCAAAGTTCACGCCTTGTTATGCCATTTTCGAAAAAAATAATTCTCAAAGACAGAAATTTAAAATATAAGCGACAACTCGTGGAAATTTTAAATCTCTTGCAAAAAATTGAGGAATTTGTTACATATGATCAAATAGAATTTTTACAGGTAATTTTTGTAACAATTCACTGCTTAAACAATTTTTTGATCGTTTTTCGGCATCTTTATTATTTTTTTATTATAATAATTATATTCAACTATTTGTTTTTGTTATAAGTAAACGATAAGATCAAATACTCGTTATTTATTTTACAAATCATTTAAAGACTACGTTTCGTGCCCCTGGGGGGCTCCGCCCCCTCCACCCCCGCAAGGGGCTCTGCCCCTTGACTCCGCCGGAGGGTTGCACCCGCCGGACCCCTCGCGCTCCCCTTTAGTTCAGTAGCGAACCCCTTTTACCTACAAAACAGTATCACAACATACACGCACATCCGGACATTTTCTCTGAATATGATTTTCGAAGTTTTGGGACATTTTGAAAAATTAAAAGCCTTTGAAATGGCATACAATTAGTTTTTTTCTCTAACGAATCGCTTCGGCTCCACGCCCCTGAGCTGAATATTGACTTTTGTCACTCTTGAAAAAGTGTTTCTGTTGACCGAAATATAAAGTCTTCGTGGTCCAAATTAGGGACCACAGATATCGTAGTATACCCCTTATCAAGATTCCTTTACGAATAATGCGATGATAAGATAAATAGTACAAAGACAATAAATGGTATATAATCGATAATAGGAGTGCCCATGTGAATGGGGAAATCGGTTCCAACTCACCGATCACGTACTCGAGTATGAGATTCCAGCCGATTACGAAAGCTATGAACTCGCCGACTGTCACGTAGCTGTACACGTATGCGGAGCCTGCCTTCGGCACCCTCGACGCGAATTCGGCATAGCACATACCTTGAACAATCATAACGTCAATTAAATTGTAAAAAAAATCAATTTCATGAAAAAAAAAACAAAAGAATTCTACCTAAATAAATTATAATGAATTGGACAATTGAGAAATGCATAGTATACATATTTTTTGGAAAAAAGAAGGTGGCCGAAGGGGAGTCGAAAAAAGAGGCAATAGGAATTATAAAGGGAGACCCGTCAAAATGCTGATAGGACCTTGCCAAAGACGTTGATATTTGCAATGGTGGAATGCAAAGAAAGTTCATTTCTATTTGTTTATTTCTTCATTTTCGTTATAATCAAACATTTTTATTGTCCATTAAGGGGCTATTCTAGTGTGACGGGATGAAAAAATCGATTTTTTTTGTTTGCATTTTTCAACTCTATACCATCATAGAATTGATATCCAATTGCTGGTAAAGTCGATTTCCACTGTCTACTCAGTACAGCCCTTTAAGGGGCTATACCAGTGTGACACTGTCAAAAAATCGATTTTTTGCCCTTTTCAACAGTTTATACTTTCAAGAATATCCTGTAAATATGTCAAGGCCGTATCTCTAATCATTTTGACTTGCAATAATCGATAGTTGGATCTTTAAACGCGTTCTTCTTGAAATGAGACTTTTCAAATTTGCTCACAGTGTAACTCAAAGAGCAATTATCCGATTGACATGAAATTTGAATTGAGTACTCTTGAATATATTTACTCTACAATGACGTAGGATATTTTTGATTGGATGAAAATTGACGATTTGGCATTGAAAAAAACGACCATTTTATAGGCAAAAAAACAGACTTTTTTCACAACTACGCCATTTTGTTGGATTTTGATATTTTTCGAAAATCCTACGTCATTGTACAGGAAATACCTTCCCGTTTAACGACATTTTTTTCCTTTTTCGGTTTCAGCTACTCAATCGGCCGGGATCATGTCAGCAGTGGAGAATTTTTTTTTCGGCGCCTCCGAAGGCAGCGCATAAGACGCTTGGACCTTAATATTTTTCTATGAAAAAATTATGTAATTTTTTCATAGAAAATTATTAATAATTATATAATATATATATAATATAATTTAATTATTAATTTTCCGAAACATTTAATTGAGTACTTTTCTTCCAAAAAAATCCCGAAAATCACCCAAATTTTCAGCGTTCACACTGGTATAGCCCCTTAAAGTAGAAGCGCTCGGCTCCAATACGGCTATCCGTACGTTTTTTTCGAACCGAGAAACGGCTCAACCAATCGGGCTAAAATTTGTACTGCATATTCAGCTTATGTATGGCTATCGCCCGAACTAGAATTATTACAAAATATTAATTTTAACTTACACTTTCGCTCGAATGATGACGAAAAAAACGTGTTTTTCGAACACCTTTGCAAAAAATGCCGCCATTTTGTTATTTGGCAACACAAAATAATAATTCTAGTTCGGGCGATAGCGACACTCATACAGATTAAGAATCTATTTGAATCTTTTGTTTCAGATTATCTGGAGAGGGCCAATCACCAACGCCAGCAACGTACTTTTTTCATGCCTTTACACAATCCTAAATTGTTAAGTAAATATACATTCACATGCAACCAAAAAAATGTTTTTCCATTCTAGAAGAGTGGACCTTTGAACGAAGAAAAAAGTATGCACCGATACATGCAACAGCTTTCAACAAAAAAATCTTCAAAATAGCTAATTTTTTTGACCCGTCACATTAGAGTAGCACCTCACGGTCGTGGATCTCTAATGCGGATGTAGAAAAACCGTTTCGATGATTTTCGTGACCTACATCGGCAAAAAAATTATGAGCAATACAGGAAGAATAAAATTTCGTTGCGTTTCAACGATGCAAACTTCAACAACGTTGCAAGAAGTGGGAGAAGGGGAAATACAGGCAATAAAAATCGAGAGGGTGGGAGGAATAGAGAAAAAAAGTAAAAAGGGGCATAAAAATCAAAATGGAGCAGGAAATCCAGAACGACTGGTGCAGGACTGACAAGTCAACATACTCCAAAGAGTATAGGAACAGAAACTGGAATGCAGAAATGGAAAAATACTGGGAGGTAAAGAAGCTAGATGAGAACCGAAGGAATTATGGACAAGGATAAGTCGTGAGAATATAGGGGAGGGGGGAGGTAATAAGGGATATAGACAATAGCTGCCGGATATGCAGCGAAGAGGTGGAGAGTTTGGTATACATTTGTGGCTGCGAGGTCGTGAAGGCAGAAATTAGAATGGAATTGGAAGAACTGGAAGAAGTGTTGGAATACAAGGGGAGGGGGGCATGACAAGAAATAGAGGAACTGGTTAGAAAGAATCTCGTCAAAGAGATTCTACGCACATATGGACGTAAAGGAATTCGAGGTGTCGATAAAAACATGTAGTGCAAAGAGAAGGAATTTCCAGTGCATAAAACGTTATCAAAACGTCAGCTCATGTACATAATATGTGACAAAAAATATTAAAAGGAATAGCATGTGAGAGGGGACTAGGTGTAAACACTCTTAAAAGGGTATAACATGGAAATACAAAACGACTATTAGTATACACATTTTGAAAAAAAAGAAAAAAAAAATATATATATATATATCGGTACATAGATGATACACGATACTAAAAAAGTTGGTCACCGTAATTATAATTCAAAGTAATTAAATAACTAAATTAAATAAGTACATAACTAAACTTTAAATTTTAATAAATTAAGGTACTTAAAAAGGTAATAAAGCTTATTAATTAGAACTGAGAATATATCAGTATTATCAGTCTTTTTTAATATAAAAATATATAAAATCAACGAACCGAACAATTCTTGGTCTCGCTTATTATTTATTTACCCGCAAACGCCGAGGCAATCGCGGCTATGAGGAACGAAATGCATACAGCTGGGCCAGCTGTTTCTTTAGCGACTCTGCCGGCCAATACGTAAACCCCAAGGCCAAGAGTAGATCCGACACCTAAGGCCGTGAGATCGAAAACACCGAGGACCCGGGCAAGCTCACTCTTGTCATCGTTCCCGTCAACGTCGACGCGTTTCCTTGAAAACGCGTTCCAAAGCTTCGTTGCCATTTTTTTCCCCAATCACCCGCACGGCCCGCGGCGCTGAAATAAAAATGCAGGGAAAGATAAGAATAAAAGTGCCGAATAAATATGAAGAAAAAAGTTGAAGAATACTGAACAAAAATGTGAAAGAAATGCTTAAAATTGGACATTAAAAAAAAACACATTGACCGCATTACGCTAAAATTGAGGAAAAAAAATGGTAAGTTTTGAAAACAAGAAAAAATATAGTAGAAATAAATAGCCGTGCGTTTTTTTTTATTACTCGAGGAATGACTTCACGCTAGTCCGCCATGAGTCGGCCGGACAAAACTCATTAACTGCCTTCGTATATTATGGGCAATTTTTGTTCACGCCATTATGCAGCATCGCGAGTTCTCGCTGTAAAATTGCGATGCAAAACCTCTGCTCGCATACGTATGCTCAAAATAGTCATATACAAATACTTATTCCTTACGTAAAATAATTACTTTTTTGAATAATAACAATAATTATTATTGTTTTTATTCCAATACTAAGACTTTCGTTATTTCTATTCCAACAATAAAATAATGAAAAACCAACTACAACAGCAACAATAATAATAATAAGATTGTAGCTCCGAAAAGGACATACCTCCGGTTAATTCGGAATTTTGTGTAGCCATGTATTTTGACCCGCTGATTACAAATATGATAACGAATATACCCACAATTTGGATTTTCAAGGTCAAAATTCACAAAAACTGATTTTTTAAAAGTTTTTCTACTTTATTTTTATTAACGTTGATCTTAGAGAAAAATATTTCCCACGACAGTTGTAGCGTATATAATGATTGATCTTTTATGTTTCATACAGTTTTTGTCCAAAGCCATTCTTTTTCGAGAAAAAAGGGATAATGCTCCAATATATACGTTTTTCTAAACTCCATTAGTTTCGATATTACCTACTTACGCTCTTTACCGCGGGAAGATTGGAATTTGTTTGTTGCGTTGTGTGATGTGTGTTGTTCGTTGTTTGGGTTTGTTTGATGTGTTGTGTATTTGGGTTTGTTTGTTGCGTTGTGTGTTGTTTATTGTGTTTTGTATTGTTTGAGTTTGCTTCTTGTGTTGTGTGTTGTGTTGAGTTTGTTTGTTGCGTTGTGTGTTGTTTGTTGTGTTGTGCATTTGGGTTCGTGTCTTGTGCTGTATGTTGTTTGGATTTGTTTATTGCGTTGTGTGTTGTTTGTTGTGTTGTGCATTTGGGTTCGTGTCTTATGCTGTATGTTGTTTGGATTTGTTTATTGCGTTGTGTGTTGTTTGTTGTGTTGTGCATTTGGGTTCGTGTCTTGTGCTGTATGTTGTTTGGCTTTGTTTATTGCGTTGTGTGTTGTTTGTTGTGTTGTGCATTTGGGTTTGTTTGTTGTGTTGTGTGTTATTTGAGTTTGTTTGTTGTGTTGTGTTTTGTTTGGGTATGCGTATAGTGTTAAAGATCAAACTGCAACCTTCCCGCGGTAAATTGCGTAAGTAAATAATATCGAAACTAATGGAGTTTGGGAAAATGTACTTTTCGGAGCATTATCTCATTTTTCCCGAAACAGATTGGTTTTAGACAAAATGTGTATAGAACATAAAGAAATAATCTTTTTATCGGCTACAACTTTTGTAAGAAACATTTTTATCTAACATCAACATTTGTTACAATGAAATAGAAAAACGTTTAAAAAATCCGTTTTTGTGAGATTTGACCCTGGAAATGAAATTTGCGGGTATTTTCACTATCATATTCGGGATCAGAGAGTAAAAATACATGGGTACACAAAATTCCAAATTAATCGTAGGTATGTCCTTTTCGGAACTTTATCCAATAATAATAATAACTAATGAGTAATCATAGAGTAATATTAGAATGATTAAATATCATTATTATTATTTTCTCACCATTTCATTATTAAAAACAACAACAATAATAATAATAATAATAGTAATAAAAAATTTAGTATTGAAATAAAAATTTAGAACCGAAATAAAATTACGAATCTCGATTCGTTTACGTATCGTTTACATACCAATTCATTTGCCACTAATTGTTGATTTCATGAAAATGTCGTATGAAAAAAAAATTGGATCGACGAAAGTTCCTTTGATCATACGAATTTCGATATGACACGTTCGAATAAAAATAGTCGCAATTATATGTGCGACTACGTAGATAAAATGATACGCGTTGTGATTGAATTGAACGTTCACAAGTAGAGTTCGAGTACACCTACTTCTCCTGCGTCAATAAAGTCCTCTCTTTCTCTCGCGATACTTCGCACTCGTTGATGCAATCTTATCGCCCGATATTTAATGTCTGGGGCTGAAAAATGAGCACTTCGTGCAACTCGAATGAACTCTCGCGTTTTATTGTAGTTTCACGCGCTCGTCTACGATAAAAAATCTCGGAGTCTATTTGGCTAGGACGCGGATTGCCGCAGACAAGATTGTAAGTCATGTCGATTTCACCGGTCGACGATAAAACGTTCATTGCTCCAAATTAATTGTCGCGTTTCTTCCCCCGCCCCCTCTCTCTTGCTCTCGTGCTTTCCTTTTCCACCTCTTTCCATCCCATTGTTTACGTCCTGTACAGACCTGAGAGTCCTTTAAATTTTTAAACGAAGCAACGTTATGCAGACGAAACTCGAATCTAAGTATATTTAATAACGACAACAATGAAAACAATAACAAAACTATTATGAGTATTGTACCGATAGATAAAAAAGAGACAATAATCATAACAATTGAATAATAATAACGAGAAAAAAACACGAAAACTAACATCTGTGAGATCAAGAATATGATTTATTATTATTATTATTATTATTAACGAGAAAAATCGCAGAATAGTGATAAGAGAATTCATAATATAATGATTATTATTTATTTAAGCCAGAAAAACTGAAAATATCTGGTATAGTTCGATGCCAATTACGAACAAAAGGGGAAAAAATAGTGGAAGAAAAATAGACTTTAATTCAATGTAGCGTTGAACAAAAATAACACAATAATGATAAGAAAATTCATAGAATTATTATGTTTTTTATATTTTTGCTAGAAGAACAAAAAAAAATCGTAAATAATTCGATGCCAACTTAAGGCGGGATATACATTTAGACAGGAAAAAAATAAGCAATATTGGGGGATTTTTTAAACTAAGAAATAATTATTCCACAATTATCAAACTTTAGGTATACTTTAATAGTATATTTAAGTATACAAAACAATTTTTTTTAAATTAATTCATCATCAAAATGACGGAGCTGCGGCAGAGTGTTACAGCAAGGTCGCCGCGGGAGTTGCGAATCGGCGCGGCGGCGTGCAGTCTAGCTTCCCGTAGACTTTGATTTGCAACAAAGTTCAAACATTTTTTCAGTTAGAACATGTATAGTTTCTATGTGACGGGAACCAAAATGAAAGAAATGCAACTTTAAGAAAATGACACGAATGTACAAAAAAAATCAACATTTCACGCAATATTTCTGTAAAATGTGGATTAAAAAAGTAGTTCTATTTCAATTTTTCAAAATCTAGTGCAAGGTACCAATATTAGCAATAATTTCTACCAAATTTCAACTTAATCGGCTTGATAGTTTTTGAGTAATCCTGCACGCCAATTTCCATAATGCAGCTTTGAGAAAAACGCGTTTGAAGTTCACGCCCGCTGCGAATCCGAGCGGTGAGGCACAGCGTTGACGGGCTGTAACGTTTGGAGTTTTTCGAATTTCGCTTTAAAACTTTAGGAAAATATTCCACGTATATAGTTCTATTGTTTAAAGAAAAAAAAAGTAATCGATTTTTGGTCGTTGTAAATGTATATCCCGCCTTAAAGAAATGGAAATAAATAGTCGAAGAAAAATACAATTTAATTCACTGTAGCGTTGACCCATCGTGTTATAAAAATCCACAGTCGTAATTAGATACCATCTTGAAGTATCGTACGAGCGTGTCTGTGTGTGAAATAAATTGTAGTATAAAAAATGATCTCGAAGTGATGTCTAGTTTTTTTTTCTAATTAATTTACCTGTCTCTCTCTCTCTCTCTCTCTCTCTCTCTCTCTCTCTCTCTCTCTCTCTCTCTGTTTGCAGTACGGTTTCCGGATCTTCTCAATATAAATACGCACAAGTGAAAGTTGAATTACCAGTTTTACGTTTGTTTCTCTAACATGAAGAGCAAAATACGTTGTGGAATTGCAAAATTCGCAGTCCGATGCGTGTCAAGCGCGGATGATTTTTATCGAAGCCTTTTAACTGCACATTATTGCGATTGACAATTTTTCCCTTTTCATTTACCGCTTTTTCGTACCGTTGCGACATTTTTTTTATTAACCTGTATCCCAATTAACAATCGTCTCAAAGAAAAACAACGATTAAGAAAACATTGCGCATTCAATTGCAGTAAATTAAGCCAATGAAAAAAAACAGGGCCACCATTACACGAATCAAATTTTATCCGCCCGATCTCCCTTTCGTTTATTTTCATCACATTGTTGTATTTCCCACAGGTTTTTTTTTAATTTCGTTCCCATTAGTACGCGATGTGCGTTGAGAGATTGCGAAACGTTTCCTCGCATAATTGGCCATTGACACTGACGATCGTGAATTCACGACGGCAATGCGACCCAAGGACGATGAAATTGGGACTCGATTTCTTTTTTCATTATTTTTATCGTTTTTCTTCTCTCGCTCTTGCCCTCTCAAATCTCGGCACTAATTTCAAGGATACTTATTTTTTCAAGGATCCACGCGCTGAGAATATTTTTTTGAAGGTCCGCGATATTGCAGCTCGCTCTAATTTGAATTAATAGAATGGGCGGTACAAAAAAGTACCAAGAGGGTGCCGCGAGTTGAGGATAGTTTTTTTTTCGCATATTGGAAAAAAAATCAATATGTACGCCGATCTATATAATGGATGACTTGGAGAATTTTTAATCCGTTATAATGAACTTATAACTGATAAACTGTTATAACTTAAAAATGATAAGTTAAAACTGATAAAAGTAAGTTTTTGTAAGTTAAAACTCATAAAAATAAGTTTTTATAAGTAAAAACTTATAAAAATAAGTTTTTGCAAGTTAAAACTCAAAGCCTTAGGCCACAGTAACGGGTATAAAATCACTTGCGAATTGAACCATTTTTTTCGTATGAAAAAGTGATTCACTCATAAAGTTAATTACACATATATTTAGTATGAATATCAAGCTGTTAGAAAATATGTATTTTTTTTTCGATGTACAAAATGGCCGACTACTCGAAACTTCTCGAAACGACTTTTTTCCAATTGGCGTGACAAATAACTTCAACAATTTTCACTTGATTTACTTCAAATTTAAAAGTTATGTTTCCAATTGCATTTCGCAGAGAAGTACGTACGGAATTTCTGATTAATCGAAAACTTTTCATTTTATGAGCAGTTTGTGAGCAGTTATAACCAAATTTTTCACTGAAAATTCATTTCTTAACTTCTAATACCTACAACTTTTGAATAAAACAATATTTTTTTAATTCCGTACGTACTTTTTTAGGTATTCTAATGTAGATCGACAAAAATTTTTGTTTTTGTTCTAGGTAAAAAAAAATGTGGATGCTAAATGTCACGCCGCGGAGCGCCTAAAAAAAGATAAAAGAAAATATTAGTGGTCAGCCATTTTGTACATCGAATATATATATATATATATATATATATATATATATATATATATATATATATATATATATATATATTAGCAGCTTGATATTCATACTAAATAGATGTGTAATTAATTTGATGAGTGAATCACTTTTACATACGAAAAAAAAATTGTTAAATTTGCACATGATTTTATACCCGTTACTGTGGCCTAAGGCCTTAACAGTTAGGAGTTTAAACTTAAAACTTATAAGTTAATACTTATAAAAATAAGTTTTCATAAGTTAAAACTTATAAAAGTAAGTTTTTATAAGTTAAGCCTTATAAAAATGAGTTTTTATAAGTTAAAACTTATAAAAATAGGTTTTTATATGCTAAAATTTATCAAAATGAGTTTGAGATTATTTTTTAAAAAATTACATGAACACAAAAAAAATTATGCGTAAACTTAAAAAAACAAAATAATTATGAAAGAATAATAAATTATAGAAAATCGTTATAATAGAGTTATAACAAAAGATTATCATTTTTATTGTCACGTGTTTATTAATCTTCTGTCCCTTCACTTATTTATTCTACAATTAATTCATTCGTTTGACATACATATAATGAAAAAAGTGTTATGTAATATATATATAATTACTTGGAGAAGAATGTGACTTGCTCCGACGAGAGAAAAAAGAGAGAGGAAGGCTCAAACCAGAAGACAGAAGACGTAATGAACGTTTTATTGACGGATTATTTATGGTAATATCTCTATGTCTTTTCGTTGTCGCACCTTGACACGTCGTTACTCATCCTCACGAGGAAGAAAATAATATATATATATATATTTTTTTTTAATTTACTCGCATGCATATATCAATAAAAAGGAAAAAAATGAGCAACGATATTGATGTATGTCTGATGGCATTAAGAATTCTTCATTTTTTTTTTATCATCGAGACAATGAAGCTCAGACGGTCTCATTTTATTTGCGCGTGTAATGCACCTGATCACGATATTACATTGTACACACGAGGATGCGTCTGAGTACATCGCCGTCGCTTGTTTTCTCTATCGCGATATAATTCTCGGCGAAACTCGAGTACCTGGAAAATTGTCTGTTTCGCAACGACGTGCCTCAGTTCTGTGCTACAGAGGCAACGAAAAAGAGTACACATGGGGGAAAAAAAAATTATAGAAAATTAGTCGTAAAAGTGTGTCGATTAGAATGCGTGTTGATTGAAATAATATAATTGCTTCATTGGACTTTTTTCGCTGATAAAAAATGACAAACGAGTCAAAGTTTATCGAAGTGCTTCGATGCTTACTGTGAAATATTTTTTAGCATATACCTTACGTCTTTATTTTTGGAGTATTTCCATTCGTGTTCTTTCGTTACTTTTCTTTTTTTTTCTTAATTCCAATCTCCTGTGTCTGGCTCGATCAATCGCGTTATTTGTTTGCCTAGCGATCTGTCAGCGATCGGTATTATTATCGCTAAGGCGATGAACCTGGTAATAGAGATAGGAAGATCGACGCAGTGATCGATTGAGATTTGTTACGTTGAAGACCGATTGAAAGATAATTCAGATTTTTTTTTTCAGCATAATCCCGAGACCAATCACAATTTCCACTAATTCGAACGCAACAACATTTTTTTCCGATACCAGTTTCGATGATGTTTTTCTTCTTTTAATATTCGTGTTCGGTTGTTTGTCGACATTCGCACTCGTTTTTCAATATCGTTTAGCGAGATCGATACAAAATTTGCATGATAAAAACGATAACGATGTTGTTAACGAAATTATTTGGTCGTATGTTGATGGAATTATGATTGTAATTCAATCATTCGATAATATGTTCACAAAGTTACGATGGTAGTGGATTATTCGATGATGTTAAGGCGGGACATCACTGTGACGGGTCGAAACAATCGATTTTTTGGCTTTTTCTCAAAGTACGCATATTCAAGAAAATGTGGACAAAATTTCAATTTGAAACATTGAAAATTCACCAAGTTACAGACGATTTAGCGAGAGCAGGCAGCGCAACGATTTACGTATACTAAAACTCTAGCTATAATTGTTCGATTTTCAATGTTGAAAAACAAAAAATTCCATTTTCTATTGTGAAAAACCAAAAATTCCATTTTCAATGTTGAAAAACTAAAAATTCCATTTTCAATTTTGAAAAACCAAAACTTCCATTTTCAATTTTGAAAAACCAAAAATTCCAATTACAATTGTGATAAATAAAAAATTCCAATTTCAATTTTGAAAAACAAAAAATTCCAATTTCAATTTTGAAAAACCGAAAAGTTCCAATTACAATTTTGAAAATCCAAAAATTCCAATTTCAATTTTGAAAAACCAAAAAATTAGCGTTACAATTTTGAAAAATCAAAATTTCCATTTCAATTTTGAAAAACCAAAAAATTCGCGTTACAATTTTGAAAAATCAAAATTTCCATTTGAATTTTGAAAAACAAAAAATTCCAATTTCAATTTTAAAAAACCAAAATTTCAATTTAAATAAAAACATACAAAATTCCAATTTCAATTTTAAAAAACCTAAATTCCAATTTCAGTTTTGAAAAACCAAATTGCCGTAGCTATCGTTGTGAGTAGCCGTTCTTTTTTAATTTCGTATTTTTTAAGCCCCCATATATACGTAAAAATTTCATCAAAATTAGACATTTTTTTAACACCCCCCCCTGTTATTTTTTTTTCCCTCAAAATCCGGCTACGTACAGCGGGAACAATATTTATATAGATTATTAAAAAAAAAAAAATTCAGTCCAATCATTGTCAAGTTATCGATCCGGCTGTTGGCCCACTTGTTTTATACAGAGGCTCTATTGTACCTCAACAACGTGCATTTTTTAATTTTTTTTTATACATAAAAATGTCACACAATAAGTTCAATGTATGCTTGATTAACATACCTTTTTTCTAAATTCCAAATGAATAATCTAGTGAACAAAAAAAAACGGAAACACCACGTTTTCGGCCCGTGAGAATGGTAGCCTCCCTTAATTCAATTATTCGCTAATTTGATCACGAAATTACGATAGTAATTATTTATTAGATGATGTTAATTAAATTATTTTCTACGACAATAATTCGCAAAAAATGGCAGGATTTGATTAAAACGTACGTATATATGAGTAAATTTGATCAGTTTCTTCACTTTCAGATAACGAGATAGGCTCCCCTTGTCCTTTGTTCTAAGTACATTGCTCCAAATCGACAAAAAAATACTACTAGATACGATCATTTAATCTCGCGTCCCTGATACCTCTTTTTCGTATTACTCGACCTATTTGATATTTTTTTCGTCATTTATTCGTCGCGCATATTTCGCAATTAATAATCTACGCGAGAAAAGTGTGAAATGTATAAGTTTTTTATCCTCGTAATCCTATCCTCGTAATCGTATCCTCGTAATTACGACATTGCAGCGGAGCAATCAGTTCACCATTTTCCAGTCCAGTTTTTATGACGATTATGATTTTTTTTCTTCTAATTGCCGAGCTAATTGTCAATCGGATTGCAAGTATCATCGACGATATCGGAACGAAAACATCTCAGGCTCGAACTGAGTTGTACCGGTATCAATTCCATTTGCCCAGCGCTTAGAGAAGATGCATTGACGAAGGCGATCGAAATTGATCTTTTCATTGCTGCATCGATCCGGATCACCAGCCTACTTCACGATTGGATTACAATGTCGGCCGGAGCCTCAATTAGAAGATCCGAAAAATCGTTTTTCTTTGTTAATTGCTTAAATCGATAAATAAACTATCCAAGAATATATTCACAAAGTTACAGAGGCCAATTTTAAATATATCCGAAGATACAAGGTCAAAAGCAGAGAAGCGATTGATATTTGATATTGATATTTCCTCCTATTGAAAACTTTGAAGCGCGTTTTCTCCAGTTTGGGGCCGTCCATATATTACGTCATCGATTTTTGCTGATTTTCGACCCCCCCCCCCCCCCTACAATCATCCTATCGTCATTTCCCAATGACCCCCCCCGCAAAACTGACGTCATTACCAGTTTGGCAAAATTAAAAAATTTGCGGATTTGAGAAAAATTGGGTAACATTAAAACATTTTGTTATAGAATCATCTTTTATTATTTTGTACTTTGGCAATGTTTATTAATATAATAATATTATTCTTCCTATTCTTTAGTTTTCTTAGGGATAGCTCCCACATTTTGTTATAGAATCATCTTTTATTATTTTGTTCTTTGGCAATTTTCATTAATATAATAATATTATTCTTCCCTATTCTTTAGTTTTCTTTGGATAGCTCCCACGGAGTTTTCACCCATTCTTGCAAATCCTGGATCACGGGTAATATCTCCGTATCCTCCCCATATTCATTTTGGCTCGATCGAACTATTTTCATAGGTACGCTGTTATTTGAAGTTCTCGAATATAATGTAGACATACCTTATGTAATAAATAAATAAATAATGAGTTCAATAATTAATACCATTAGGTACTTGCAAAATATTTTTCATCACTCATGCGGGGAAACCACTCTAGTTGTACAATATACTATTGTACATTTTGAATTAACTGGTATCAGAAGAATGACGTCAATTTCGAAACGCCCCCCCCCCCCCCCCTCATCCATCATTTACCGTCATCCACAGACGAACCTCCCCCCCCCCCAAATTTAGAATGACGTAATATATGGACGGCCCCTTTTCATTTTCACGATTTTTCCAAATTGGCCGGCGTGATAGCAAAAAACTAAACGACCTATTGAATCAAACCAAAGTTTGTGTTCGTCAGTATGAAAAACGCTTCTAGGTGAACTAAAAAAGTCGGTGAGAAAGTCTTTTTAAATAATTTTTATAGCACGTTAAAGTGTTTTTTAAAATAAATTTTAGTTTCAAACCTGAGAAAAGTTATAATTGCACGATTTTTTCAGCTTTTTCTTAATTCACCCAGAAGAAAAATATATGACAATTGGAAAACTTATTGGTTTTTTTTTTGTTTCAGTCAAGAATTACGAGCTGCATCTTTCCCGCCGATTGGGGACTGCAGTGGCAAGACGCACATGGAATAGGCTGATAAATCTGCAGTCATTTAGTGTTTCATGTTGAAACATATTTGTTTATACATTTCAAATATACATGAAAAGATACCGCAATGTTAACTGGCTCACTTGTTTTTTCCCTTCTAAAAAAGTTCCCGAAAAACCGCTTTTTTGAACCTTCTAATTCAGGCTCCCGCCTCAATCGTTGCAACATTTTGAGAAACACTAGAGCTATAATTTGTTATCGCTCTGATAAATATATTTTCATACATACAGAACGACAATCTCCGCGGAATTATTGAATACTGAAACTGTTGTAAAAAATGTCAATACGAAGAAAAAAAACGTGAGCTAGAAAAGAAAAATCACATCAATTATTTTCCGCGTGCTTGGAAAATTCCCCTTTTGTACTTTTATTGCCGTTCCAGAATTATCCAAAGATAAATCTTAATGAGGAACTTGCCACACATCCTGCTCAGCCTTGAAATTATGCGACTGCATCGTTGATGGGTTTCTATCTGCTCGAACAATTTTCCTCAAGACAATTGCCAGGAGAAAAAAAATTGCGTTGACTTGAGAAAAATAAGTAAAAATTCGCGTCAAATTGAGAGTATATTTATATTTAGGTTCACGGATTTGTATTTTCCGGCGCTTCTCCATCGTTTTTTAATTCCCACTAATTGAACACATCCATACGTTACTTTCCATATCTTATTCTCCAAA
The DNA here is from genome assembly GCA_964007375.1 of Ophion obscuratus. Classification (NCBI taxonomy): domain Eukaryota; kingdom Metazoa; phylum Arthropoda; class Insecta; order Hymenoptera; family Ichneumonidae; genus Ophion; species Ophion obscuratus. The sequence continues at coordinate 17,101,336 of OZ023312.1, read as the reverse complement.
GTTCTCCAAAGTTCTCAACAGTTCTCAACAGCTCTCAATAATCGTACAGATTATTTCGAATTTCCATTTCTCGCCTTTTCACGCGAGTACACACGCAGCACACCACAAGCAACATTGCGCATCAAAAAAAAGTAAAAAAACCGACCTACAAAAATGACAAAAGACATTACACGCAAAAAAAAAATTTTTGGCAACATTTTTCTGATCTACGAATTCCGACTTTTCCTCCCAAAAAAGGGAACAAAATTTCGTTCTATTTTAATCGAAAAAAAAATATAATTCAGGTACACTCCGAGTCTGTGTGCTCAACGATAACGTCTGAACTTTATTGACCGAGACGTGAAAAGTGACAGTCCACGTAAAAGTGGATGTCCTCGAGTATCCGTTTTGCACGAATCGGCTCGTATTGCGAACTTTTTTTTGTACCCTTTTTTTCTCTCGTTCTCGCTCGCCCTCGGCTTCGTAACACTCGTGTGTAACGTCCGCGGCATAATGATCTCGTAACAGGCGTTCACTGTACTTACCGCGACGAGAATACGATCGAGAGGAAATGAAAATTCGACAAGCGACGGAAAAAAAAGAGGAAAAACGAAACTTATATTTCACAGCAATGAAACTCGTTGTGTTCGGAAAGCGGACGAACTTTTCGCGAATGTCGTACGCGCACCGGATCGAGAGCAACGACGCTTCAAAAGTAGGCTCGCAAAAGGCCACGAGCAAAAGTCAACGAACAATCAAAAAAAAAAATATCGCGGAAATAGAAATTTCAAATAAAAAAAACAAACAGAAATAATAGAACGGGATATGTCGGACAGTCGATGAACCGGTCGAGTCGAAGCTTGCCGCCGGACTAATAAAGATTTTGTAACCGAGTCACGATCCTCCTACTCTTCCACCTGTCGCAGCGAATAACCACCGATTTTCCAACACAGACTCCCACTTTTTCTTTCCTCTTTTTTTTTTCGTTACGTTGCGGCGTCGCCCGTTTTTGTACTTCGACGCCGGTCTGTTTGTATTTTTCAAACTGTCAATTAATGGCCATGGTTGGTAACCAAAATGAATGAAAAGTCACACTAAACAGTGCCTAAGTATTCTTTCTCTCCAAACCAACTAAAGAAACGAAAAAAAAAAATTTGAAAATGGAAAATATTTACTGCAACCAACATTGTAGAAAGTTATTAGTTTTCTACAATGTTTGAAATTGAATGGAAATTTTTGAAAATTTGAATTTAAATAAATTGGCAATGCAAAATCATTTTCTACAACGTTGGAAATGCAAAATGTTAACTGCATTGCCAGCTGCATTAACACTGTAGAAAAGTATTGATTTTCTACAATGATGTAGAATTATTGTTGTACAATTGAAGAAAATGATTAATTTTCCTACAATTTAATAGAATTATTGCTGTACAATTGTAGAAAATTATTAATATTCTACAATGTTGGTTGCAGTTAATATGTTGCATTGCCAATTTGATTTGAATTCAAATTTTCAGAATTTTTCATTCAATTTCAAACATTGTAGAAAATTAATAACTTTCTACAATGTTGGTTTCTACAACACAAATTTTCAAAAATGCCTTAACTCATAATTCTACAACAATGCAGAAAATTAATAATTTTGTACAATGTTGTAGAATTATTGTTGTACAATTGTAGAAAATTATTAATGTTGTACAATGTTGGTTGCACTAATATTTTGCACTGCCAATTTGATTTAAAATCAAATTTTCCGAATTTTTCGTTCAATTTCAATCATTGTAGAAAATTAATAACTTTCTACAATGTTGGTACAGTAGAACCTCGATTATCCGAAAACCTCGATCATCCGAACCCTCAATTAAAAATTGACGAATTTATTTAAATATATATATTGATATATATATATATATATATATATATATCAACGTTAATATGCATGTCAAATTTTTATACGTATGTATGTACTGTTTTTATGTAAAAAGGTGTTGTTTATGATCTCGTCCCAAAAAACCCACGTTTCGATTATCCGAACTAGTCTCGGTCCCAATTGGTTCGGATAATCGAGCTTCTAATGTATCTACAATACAAATTTTCAAAAAAATTCATTCAACTATAAAATCTGATACATTCAAATTTTCATTTTAATTTCATGATATTATCACGAAACAATGACAATTTGGGAATGCGAAATATTAACTGCAACTGCAAGAAAATTAATAATTTTCTTCAATGTTGGCTGCAGTTTGTATTTTGCGTTCCCAATTTGATTTTTTGTTTGGCTGGTTCGACAACAAAAATACTCTGTCACTGTTCAGTGTCACTTTTTATTCGTTTTCAACGTGTCAACGCGCGAAATCCGACATACACTCGAATTAGAGAATCGGTGTACTGTTTCGTAGATTTGTGTAAAAATTTCAAAATAATACGTACAAACATTATTTTATTATGTACAATTATTTACAGTGAGCTGTCGTAATTCACTAGCGATAACGATACTGGTAACATTACTCCCAATACATCGTCCTCGTTTGAAACATTTCGAGAATGTTTTCCGGAAAAACGTTAACCGCGATCCTTTCAATTGTAATGAAGAATGGAAATCGTGAAAACGACCAGGGTACTGAGAGAAACGTGCCAGAGTACAAATAAATCGTTTCCACAGTTTTTCCAATTTTTTTCGTAATAAATTCGGACTGTCGTAATTTGGTAACTCGCGTTATAACTTAAAGTAGCGGACGAGTCACCTCGTTATTGAAAAGTCGCTGGATTAGTGGCGCATCCGGGACACGTGTGGAGAGACTCGTGAATGAATATCTCGCAGTCGAGGCAAAACGTCCGAGTGCATTTGTCGCAGACGTAAACCTGAGAAGTCGTAAGATATTGTGAATGTGAATGTGAGAAATTGATATTTTTACAAGCGTTGGATAGTATACGAGAGACAAAAAGAATAATAAAATTGGGATTTTTGGAAGGTTGGTGAAAGGTCGAAAATCGAATAGATTCGACAACCCAAAGTAGCGGACTCGCGGTCGGTGCGCGACTTCTGCGAGCTCCCGTGTCACGTAGTATTGGCACAGGCCAATACTCGGCTGGGTGACTGTTCAGCCGCGCACTTGTTTGCGCGCCGACTACCAAGCGGACCAGGACATTTTATTGAATTTCCGATCGTGAACGCGACTGAAACTCAGTGAAAATATATGACGACGTTTGCATCGTTGGAATGCAACCACAACAGTTTTTATTGCTATTAACTATTAACAGTTATATATATGTAGACCTATAGGAGATTTTCTAAAATTTATATTGCAAATTTCTAATATGTTTATATACATGGTGTCCTGTTATGAATGAAAAGCAGAAAATCATCTGCTTTTGGTTTTTCGCATGCCATTTCTACAAATAATAACTTTTTTTGTCCCAGTTAAAAAAAAATATTCGTGGTTATTTGTTTTATCTAGAAAAGTCTTCTTTTTCACCTTAAATGTTAAGGAAACTTGGTGAAAAAAAGCTTTTATCCAGAATTTTCATACAAACCAATTCGAACATTTCACTTTCATAGCCTGAGGTGTGTACTACACATATCATGCTAATTACTATAAAAAGTTGCTTAGTTATTGTCGATTCATATCACTTGTAGAAACGACATGCGAAAAACCAAAAGCAGATCATTTTTTTTTTTAATAACATAAAGCCCCAAATCTCGAAAACCGTGGGATTTTCACTAAAATGAAATTCCAGCATATAGCAGGACTATCCAATTATACCAGGACACTCGGTGTATATACAGGGTGAGGCATGTAAAGTGTCACAGATCAGTAGCACTCAAACTATTGATCATATCCAAAAATGTTTCAGACAAAAGGTTCAGTGTTCGAGAAGGCCATCATACTGGATCAACCTATTTTTTTTTATCGCTGGAGGCGCTGAAGCTGCGTCAAGGTCAACTCCACTTTTTTAAGTGGAATGGTACATTTTGTCTTCAACCATCTTTTGAGGCATCTCAAGCCGCATAAAAAACATTAGCGGGTCAAAGTCGTTTAAGGTAATTCAAGGTCACTATCGATTATACAAATCTAAAAATCTCGGATCACTACCAAATATTTGGTTGTGATCCGACATTTTTAGATCATATTTAGATTTGTATTTAGATATTTAGATTTGTATTTCATTTTAATAGATGACCTTGAATGACCTTGAACGACTTTGACCCCCTAATTTTTTTATGCGACTTAATGCTCCACAAGATGGTTGAAAAAAAATGTACCATTCCATTTTAAAAAGTGGAGGTGACCTTCACTGGGCGTCAGCACCTCCACCGAAATAAAAAAAAAAATTGGTCGCATTTGATGGCCCCCTTCACACCGTACAACTTTTGTCTGGAACATTTTTTTGTGACGTCGATAATTGCCGAGTTATTTCGGGTGGCAGAGATGAGAGGGACACCCTGTATGTATATATATATATATATATATATATATATATATTCTGAATTCCAACCCCTTGCGGGTTTTTACGTATTGAACATTTTCCAACCACCCCCTCGTACTTCGGTACTTCGGTAATCAAATCTCGTACATCGGTAATCATATCTAACTTCCGTTGCGTCCATAGCCGTCCTAAGCTACCCATTTCGCGTTTTCCGAGGGTACGGGGAAACTATGAAAAACCCCCTAGCGATATGGACGGCAGCATATTCTTCCGATTCTCTGATACACAAACATTTTACTCAAGTATCTACAGTATCTACACCAACCAAGGTCTCAGAAGTATTGGCCGTCCGCTGGCTGGTTGATGCGCAAACCGGTGCACGACTAAGCGGTCACCGCTCCGAGTATCGGCCATGCACAACGCTGCTTAACTCGGAGTACCGCAGGAGCCGAACCCCGACTACCGTTCCACCATGGTCGGCTCAATTATTTTTTAATACTTTTATTTCTTCACTTTTATTATTATCCAAAATAGTTCTCTCCGAGTTTGAATTGCAAATTTCTAATAAAAATCCTACAAAACGTTTAAGTAAATTTCGTGTCTTAAATCTGGCAAAGAAATTTCGGCTGTTCAATGAAGATTCGTTTTCATCACATTCCAACGATGTAAACTTCAACATTATGAAAATATAGCTGCCTGTATCGGCGCGGGTTTTCCACAGTTTCCCTGTGCCCTGGTGCACGCGCGATACGGTAGTTAGAAAACAATGACGGTGGGCTATACTCCAGGGCGGTTTCTATGGAACCGGAAACAAGGAAGTGACAAGCTTGGGGTGAAAGTGAAAAGGAATGAGATCGCGAATGCAAAAGAGCATAAAAAGCAAATACATAGATAGAATTTCAAACAATTTAAGGGGCTATACCAGTGTGACAATTTCAAAAAATGGTTTTTTTTGCCTTTTTCGACAGTTTATACTTTTAAGGATATGAGATGAGATTTTTATACTTTCAAGATTTTTATGCTTTCAAGAATTGTACACTTTCGAGAATATGAAATGAGATTTTTCAAATTTGCTGACATTGTAACTCATAGAGCAATTATCCGATCGACTTGAAATTTGAACTGAGTACTCTTGAATATATTTACGCCACAATGATGTAGGATATTTTTGATTAGATGAAAATTGACGATTTGGCATTGAAAAAAACGACCATTTTATAAGCAAGAAAACAGACTTTTTTTCATAACTACGCCGTTTTGTTAGATTTTGATATTTTTCGAAAATCCTACGTCATTGTACAGGAAATACCTTCCAGTTTAACGACATTTTTTTCTTTTTCGGTTTCACCTACTCAATCGGCCGGAATCATGTCAGCAGTGGAGGAACTTTTTTGTTGGCGCCTCCGAAGGCAGCGCATAAGACGCTTGAATCTTAATATTTTTCTATGAAAAAATTATGTAATATAGGTCAAATATAGCAAAATATATTCTTAATTTTCCGAAACAATTGAGTACTTTTTAAGTATGAGTACTTTTTTCCGAAAAAATTCCGAAAATCACCCAAATTTTAAGCGTTCACACTGGTATAGCTTCTTAATCGTAATAAAAAGAGACCAATGACAAATTAAGACAAAAACTCACCTTTTTCTCCGCCTTTATGTCTTTCTGGCAACCGTAACAGGTCTCGATCGTGCCAGTGTTTTGTTCCTCGCGGAAATGCTCGACCGGAAACAGATAATGATAGGATCTGGCCAGGTGAGGAGCCGATACAAGGGTCAAACCGCAAGCTCGACACTCGACCGGGAGCTCGCAATGTTTGCTAAGACATTGGGGACAGAGATAACCTGCGCTCATCAATTTCGACGGATCATCGATACTGTCCGCGTGGCTAAACACAAAAAGGAAACAGGCTGATCAGATCATATCAGATATCGATCATTCAAACGGAGTTGCATCAACAAAAAACCGTATCAATATATTTTTTAATATACATTTGTTTATAACAAATTAGGCAGTATTACGATATCTGTCCCTAATTCTAACCACGCAGTCTTCATATTTGATTCACAATAAGATTTTATTCAAGAGTGGTAAAATTCGGAATTCAATCCTTAAGGGTGAAACGGGGGTTTTAAATTTTATATGAGACGGCATATTTTAGGTTAGATTTGCTTAAAACTTGGTATAAATACACTCCAATACAAATAATTAGACACGTATTTCAGCAATGTCCAAAATGTAAAAATCGATTAATTTTTTTCTTTCTTTAAACGATAGAATTATATATGTAGAATATTTTCCTAAAGTTACAAAGCGAAATTCGAAAAACTCCAAACGCTACAGCCCGTCAACTTCAAACGCGTTTTTCACAAAACTGCATTGTCGAAATTGGCGTGCAGGATTACTCAAAAACTATTAAGCCGATTGAGTTAAAACTTGGTAGAAATATCGATAATATTGGTACCTTCTACTTGACGAGAATTGTTTTTGAAAAAATGGAAAAATACTACTTTTTTAATCCAAATTTTACAGAAATGTTGCGTGAAATGATGATTTTCTTTTGTAAATGCGTGCCATTTTCTTAAATTTGCATTTTCTTCATTTTAATTACCGTCATATAGAAACTACACATGTTCCATCTGAAAAAATGTTTGAACTTTTTTGCAAATCAAAGTCTATGGGAAGCTAGACTGCACGCCGATTCGCAACTCCCGCGGCGACCTTGCTGTAACACTCTGCCAGAGCTCCGCCATTTTGATGATGAATTAATTTTTTTAAATGGTTTTGCATACTCAAATATACTATTAAAGTATACCTAAAGTTTGATAATCGTGAAATAATTATTTCTCAATTTAAAAACTGCCTCAATATTGCTTCTTTTCTTTCTGTCTGAATGTATATCTCGCCTTAAGGGGGTTGAACGGGAGTGTCGAGGTTTGTACAAAAAAACCTATTTTTTGACCAGATTTACTTAAAACTTGCCAAATTTATTTTATATATGACCCTATACCATGTTTTCCTTCGGTGCGTGTAGACAGTCAAGTAGTACTTTTAACTCCTCAACTGAATATGCCAGACATATGGACAAAAAAGTCGTGCCACTTTTGTGGTATGACGCATATGTGAGCTTAAAAAAACAATTTTTAACTATTGATTTTAACTATAGAATTTTAGACCCAAACAAAGCTAAACAAAATATGTTTTCTCATACAAGCGTTAACATTCCCGTTTAACCCCCTTAGAATGTTAAATTTTGGACTTTGCTGAAATACATGTTTGATTATTTGTATTTTAGTGTATTTATTGTATATGTTGACTCATACAAACTTTAAAACCCCTGTTTCACCCTCTTAAGGGTCGAATTTCGATTTTTACCACTCGTGAAAAGTCTTATTTTGGATCAAATATGAAGGCTGCGTGGTGAGAATTAGGGGCCACAGATATCGTAATGTCCCCCTTCCGATGATACACTAATGTCGGACGAGTTAAGGCTGGATATACATTTCGACAGGAAAAAAATAAGCAATATTGAGGGACTTTTTAAACTAAGAAATAATTGTTCTACAATTATCAAACTTTCGGTATACAGATATACACTGAGAAAAAGAAATCGCTGAATGTGCAAAATGCATTTTGTTGTCTCGAAATTTGGTTGTTTTAACAGCTGCTCAGACATGCTAAATAAGCTACAGTTTACACCACTAAAACTATCAGTAAGATTAACAAAACGTTCAAAAATCAACAATCAAAAATCAAAAATCAAAAAACAATCAAAAATCAAGTTGAACGTATTTAAAAATACATTTTGTTAACCAACTGAATTTTGGTTGGATGAACGAATTTTTTTTTCAGTGTAGTATATTTAAGTATACAAAGCAAGTTTTTTAAATTAATTCATCATCAAAATGAAGCTGTGGCGGACTGTTACAGCAAGGTCGCCGTGGGAGTTGCGAATCGGCGTGCAGTTTACATTCAAACATTTTTTCAATTAGAACATGTATAGTTTCTATGTGACGGTAATTAAAATGAAGAAAATGCAAATTTAAGAAAATGGCACGCATTTACAAAAAAAATCATCATTTCACGCAACATTTCTGTAAAATGTGGATTAAAAAGGTAGTATTTTTTCATTTTTTCAAAAAGAATTCTCGTCAAGTAGAAGGTACCAATATAGTTGTATAGGCTCAATAGTTTTTGAGTAATCCTGCACGCCAATTTCGATTATGCAGTTTCGAGAAAAACGCGTTTGAATTTCGCTTTGAAACTTTAGGAAAATATTCTACATATATAGTTCTATCGTTTAAAGAAAGGAAAAAAGAAATCGATTTTTTGATAGTCGTAAATGTATATCCCACCTTAAAGCCAGGCATCTCAAAAACTAGATTTTTTTCAAAACCCGTCCACATACACAAATATTTTCTCCAAGTGTCATTGTTCGACTTTTTGCAACGTATAAACACATTTACGTTAACATCTCGAAAGCAAGTTATTTTCACGAAAGCTTTCTCCGTCAGAAAGTGAAATATTTCGGGTACGCTTGTCGTTGAGAAGTTGAAAAATATTGACAAAGGATAAGTACCACATGCAGACGCTCATGGCCGTGTCGCCGTTTGTCGTCTGAAGAGCGTGGTGAGGAAATCCCATTTTGACGAGAGCGGCGTCGAGTCTCGTAGCCGCGGGCGGTGGATCGATGTGGGCCTGCAATTGTTCCTTGAAGTGTTTGTCGTCAAGCACGACACCGTGGTCACCCCCGGTCGCGGTTGCCAATTTCTTGCACACGTGCAATTCCGCCGCCAGGCCAATAACGCTGCACCGCACACTATCGTTCTTCAAATTCTGTCCAAATTAAATGTCTTCGTTATATTAATTAAAAATAACGAAGCCAAACAAATGTCAATATTTGTCATTGTATTTTGTCAATTTATTACTCATTGATATTTGTAGAGGAAAAAAGTTAACTATTAATCAGAATAAAATAACGTTGTATAGAATTTTTTAAGAATTTCTGGCGAGGGAGAGAGGGAGAGAGAGAGAGAGAGAGAGAGAGAGAGAGAGAGAGAGAGAGAGAGAGAGAGAGAGAGAGAGAGAGAGAGAGAGAGAGAGAGAAATGAATAATTTATACCTGTATAGTCTCGTTGATGTCTCCAGGATCACAAGTCGTCAGAGAACCCATAATTATCAAAATTTCCCGGCTCGAATGAGCCGGAAGTACGCGCAACGATTTCAGGGCAATTTCCAAAGAATTTTGGAGGCTGGGTTCGCCATTCAGCGTTGTGTGCAACAAACCCTTGATTTCCTATAATCGAACGCAATCTTGATTAAATTGGAACAATTTACAATTAAATAGAATCTTAAACTCGAAATTTTCGTATTATTTTTATGTGTATTCAACTCAAAAATATTGATTTACCTTCACGTGTTTTTTCGAATTACCGGACAGTTCGCTGATCTTCTCGGCTCTTTTGTTCCTCGTGAGAATTATCCCCAACTGACTTATGGGGTTCTGGTAGAAAAATTCCTCTATAAAGTCCTCGAGAAGCTGAAACATTAACTCTGAAATATAGTTATTCGGGAAGATGGTAGCAATGAAAATTTAGGTATCTAAAATGTGTTAGAAACATAGTAATTTGGGAAAATTAGTAAAACCAATAGCTGAATACATTTTTTAAAACGGTTATTCGTAAATTCAAGTGAAACTAAAATAGTTCAATTAATATTGCTTTTCAAAACAGTAAATCGGTAAAATTAGTAAAAATATCAACTCAGTTAATTTATAATCTCGAAAATAATCTAATTCTCGAAAACAGTCATTGACAAATCTAATTTGAAAAATAATGTGATGAAAAAGTGGAAAGAGGGGTATTGTAAAAAGCGAAAGCTGTACATTTGGAATAAACGAATCTATCTATCTAGTTTTAAAAATATAATAAATTGAAGACGCAATTAACAATAGTAAATGGTTAAATCACTATAAACGATGATTTTCTTAAGGCGGGACACCACTGTGACGCGTCCAAAAAATCGATTTTTTTGCGATTTCTCAAAGTATACATATTCAAGAATATTTGAATACATTTTCAAGCTGAAATATTGAAAATTGACCAAGTTACAGACGATTTAGTGACAGCAGGTGGCGCAACGATTTACATATACTAAAACGTTCAATCGCATTTTTCTCTAAACGACTTTTCTTCATCCGGCCAGAATCAATCAGAACACAAATAAAATTTCCGTAATTGCAGTAGCTATCGTTGCACGTATCAGTGTTTTTTTTTAATTCAGTATTTTTTTTAAACGCCTGGATATAAGTGAATATTTCGCCAAAATTATACTTTTTTCTTAACAGGCGCCATTTTATGAATTTTTTTCCTTTGAAAGCCAGCTATGTACATCGAGAAATACATTTGTATAGATTGAAAAACTTTTAATTTTAATTTTTCCTCACAAAAATTTACACGAAATAAGTTCAATGTATGCTTAATAACATATCTTTTTTCAAAATCCCAAACAAAAAATCTAGTAGACAAAAAAATCGGAAAAACTTTTTAAGCCCCTGGATATAAGTGAAAATTTCGCCACAATTATACTTTTTTCTTAACAGCCGCCATTTTATGCTTTTTTTCTTTCGAAAGCCAGCTACTTACAACGAGAACTACATTTGTATAGATTATAAAACTTTTCATTTTAATTGTTCATATCAACCATTGTCAAGTTGAACCACATTTTTTATACAGGAGATCTATTATACCTCAAGAACGTTGTTAACTTTTATTTATCTTAACAAAATTTTACACGAAATAAGTTCAATGTATGCTTAATAACATACCTTTTTTCCAAATCCCAAATAAATAATCTAGTAGACCAAAAAACGGAATAAACGACCGTTTTTTGGCTGGTCACAATGGTGTTCCCCCTTAATTAAGCAAATTGTAGAATATTGCTGAAAAAAGCTACCTGAAAAACTTAAGAACTTTGAGAAATAAAAATTGTTGCGGTTTGCTTAGATCTGTAACAATAATAATTTACCTGAGTCGAAATATCTCTTTAAAAATTCAGTGAAAACATGAAAAATGAAAATTTACTTACTAAAGAAGCTCAAAAAGAGAGATTGCCTCGATTTGTTTGGATAAACAAAAATAATAACTTAATTAATTTTAGATCTCACCTAAAAATTTAGTAAAATGACTAAATATAAATATTTACCCAATAAAAAAAAGTTAAAAACTATGTATTTGTATAAACCAATAAAAATTGCCGCAATTCTAAAATGGCGTTTGAGAATAATATTTTACTAAATATCAATAAAAAATATTAAGGGGACGATACGGGTTTGCGCTTTTGAAAAATCGATTTTTTTTGTCTTTTCTTATAGTTAAACATTTCAAGAATATAATCCCAAAATTTCAAGTCAATCAGAGCAAAACTCTCGAAGTTATTGACCATTTAGTCCCTCTCCTCTAACACTGTAGCTCCGACTTCTCTAAACTTCAAACACGTTTTTCTCGAAACCACTTTTTCAAAGTCCGTGTTCACTGCCATTTGAAAACTACATGACCGATTTATTTCAAACTTGGTACACACTTTCTACATATAAAATACCTCCCCCCAACGGTTGGTTTGAGATTTTTTTTACATTGAGGGGATTTTCCACCCCCAAAATGGCGGAATTTTTCATGAAAAATAGCACTTTTCACTTTACATGACCACCAAAAATTAAGAAATGAAAAAAAAATTATCAAAGACCGCTGGGGGGAGGATTTGATGATACTTTGACTAAATTTTAATGGTACTTGATTTCAGATCATTTCTAGCTGAGATACAGTGAACACTGCAAATCGTGTTTTTCCAAAGGCGTTATTGGAAAAGCTTTGTCACTGGCTTGTTTGAGGATATTTTCGCCTTCAAATTTCACAGAATGTTCTTGAAATGACACTTAACAATGTACAAAAGGTTTCAACAAATTGACTCTATCCATATAGATGAAAAAATTCGCAAAAAAGTGTTTTTTTTTCACGCTGAAACCTCTACCCTTCCTTTAAGCCAGTTAATTCAAAGCCTTTTTTCGATATAGCAATATAGAAGAGACGAGACAAAGTGTTTTGAAGCAAATTGTATACTTTTATGGTACAGATTAGACGTGTCGGTTTCAAATCTTGATTGGACATAGACTCGGAGGTGTCCAGAATGATGTAGAGATGTCTCATCATTCCGAGTCGAGCGCCGCTGACCTTTTCCAACTGGCGCTTTCGCTTGGCCTTGTGGATGATGTCCGCGACGGAGCTCTCCAGCATACCATGGTCGTCCTCTTTTATAGCCTCCCTGAATTACCCATACGAATTAACATTTTTTTGTCTACGAATGGTCTAAAAAAATTTCTTCAAAAAGCAGCAAAAATAATGCTCGGGTGCAAATTTGGCTAAAAAAAATGTAGTCGTATTTCAATCAAACGTCAAAATATTTTTACAAATATTATTATTGACAAATAAAAGAATAAACACGCGAATAGACGTGTAAACAAAAACATAGGCACCATGTTTTCTCGTAGCCGGTTTCCCATCGATATTCCTTGCCCCCATCGTCGTCCGCCATTTTTCCCGAGCTTTATTTCTTCCTTCGACAATTTTAATCCTCAACAAGGCTCAGTTTTCGAACCGCCTCACAATTCACGATGAAATAACGAAAATTGTCACGACAGCGCGCGACTTAACCTCAATCTTAACTGGCGACCGCTACGAGACAACAAATCGACTGCGTCGCGATGTCCGCAAACTTCCTAGGGCCCGAAATTCTCTGGATCAGTCTAGCCAATCGAAATCCCCTGGGAAGAAAAAATGGCGGCTCTGCGTCGCATTGGCGGAGTGGGGCAAAGTAGAAAAAAACGAGTATAATCGAAGATGCACAAATACGATAAATTTGCATCGTGGACCGGAGTTGTGGGCCGGCGATCTTACGAATCGCGGAAAATTTATATGTGGCTTTACAAATTGAAATCGAACGATCGAGTAGACTTTGGTCGGTGCGACCGGCAATTTCCGGAGAAGGTGGGGTCGCGCGGCAAATTCGAATTTCGCGTTTCAACGTCCTCCCAATTGGTAAAAATCCAGTTGCGCCGCTCGAAAAGCGAGAAAACTAATACGAAAAATGATGAAGCAAAGGCCGTTTCGTCATTGGCAAGAAGCAACGATTACAGTAATCGCGAGAGTAACAATGGGAGTACAGGCTTTCGGTATCTCCCGCCAAAAAAAAAATCGTTGCTCGTCGTGGGGCGGGGGATCGCGCGGTAGTGTCGCCGTGGCGGGTGTTGGTGGCGCCACCGTCGACAGGACGCCGCGCCGCGTTATCCGCTCTGTTTTCATAGCTCGCCCGTGTGTCTGTATTGGCGAATAAAAATCTTGTACACCACAATCCTGGCTCTCACCCGGTTGTATCTCCTGTGAGAGAAAAAAATCTTCGCGTTAATTGTTTCGTTCGGGCCCGAAAACTCGGGACGCGATTATTGGCACAGTCGTCCAGTAAGTTTTGCGACAATCGATCCTCGACGAATTCGTCGCTTTTTCCGCGCTACGGAAAATCGCGTTTTTTTTTCCTTCTCTTTGCGTCTCGTAAATACTACGGAGTGCGTGTATGCATGTGTGCGAGAAGAAGAAAAGAAAAAAAGCAGGAAGTGCACGGTGTGCGCGACTTCGCGAGTGGGCAGCGCGCGCTGTGCGGTTTTCTTTTTTTCTTTTCTCCCCTTTTCTTCTTGGTTCGTGGTAGAGAGCCATCTTGACGACAAGAATACACGGCTTGTGCTCTCGTCGGCGCGGCGACGTATAGCCCCTAGATCTAGTTGGGCACGGGAGAAAAACGAACGAGAACACCGAAAGACGAAAAAAGAAAGAGAAAAGGGCGAATAGTTGTCCGACGTCGAGGAATCGAAAAAAAAAAAGAAGTCAAAATAAAATACATAACCCGGCAATGGCATCCGTTCGTGTTCGTCGCGTTTTTCAACCGTTTCGCAAATATCGCGTGAATTTTTAGGTGAAAAATAACGAGGTAAAAGGGTATTAAAAAAAAAAAAGAAGAAACAGTCGACGCGCTCATTTCGCAGACGATATAAGTTGCGAAACTACGACAAAAAAGCGACGCTTCGAGCTGCACTTTTTTTTCTCCACTACACCGGACAGTGAGAAAGAGAGAAAGAGAAATCGCCGATTTATTTTCCAACGAGTTTTCCTCCAACGCCTCGGCAATTTTGCGCGCCACGAACGAACTTTGGGACCGTTACTTTTTCTTTTTTTTTTTATACTTAACATTGACACGTACCGTTTTTCTCGTCCATCACTCTACAACGTGCCTCTGACCGCGCCGCTCTTTTACTTCCGTTCCCTCGTTCTTTTTCTCTCTCACTCTATCTTCCGGCAATTTCAACGAACTCGATGAAAAAAACCATGCTCTTTCTCGTTATACGACTCGCGTGAATTTTTTGACCGCGCAGAACCTTCAAGTGCCGAGCCGCTGGCTGTGGCAGAACGATCGACGTCGCGTAGGCAATTGACCTACCAGCTTCGTCGCCTGCGCTACTCGCAACGAAATTCTCATTGTTCTTTTTGTTTGTTGGACTTTCAGAGGGAGACATCCAAACGAGAGAGAGACGGAAGACAAAGAGAGCAAGATGGAAGCCGACGATGGCCCATCTACGGCCATCAACAGTAATCCGACGACGATAAAAGGTAACTAGGTCCGAACGTACCTTGACCCACGAGGGACGATGTTGACGTTCACAGCGCCACCCTTTACTTTAACTACGGAAGAGGACGATTACGAGACCCTTCAACCAACCTATGAGCGACGATGTCGGTTTAGCATTTTTTTACTAGTTTTCATGGAATACATTGGTTCCACGTGACTTTCTAATGCTTCTTTATACGCCCCTGCCGTTATTCGCGATCCCGTGCCTTTTGCCGTTGCCACCTACTGGCCGAGTCCCAACTTCCGCCACAGTTTGCTATTCGCTGAAGGTCTCGTAGGCACAAAGGCACAGGGAAACAGAAAAACCCATGTCAGTAGAGGCAGCTCTGGTTTCACTTTCAATTGGCTTCGCCATTTGCAATTTTGTCAAACAGACTGCTTGTGTGCTAGGCAGTGTACAGCCGAGTAGTTTTCTATTAGAGTTCTGGCTCAGGCCAATGCCGCGGGACTCGCAAGATCGCGTGGGCTGTGCGCAGAGCGTGTTCACCATTGTCATTGTCTATATGCAAAAGCAACGCGAACAGCGTAAATGTTCGTGAGAAAAATATATATGTATGCACGTATTGGTCTTTTTCAAGCCGCTCAAGAGGAGATGGGTCGACTCGACATTCTGGTTTGCGGCAAGTGCCACTCTGTCTTCCACTTTGTGGAGGCGTTTCAGGAGCATCGCAACAAGGACGGCGCCTGCTCGGAAGTGTCACACTTTCGTGAAAATGCCAACGTGAGTGAATAACCGGCGAACTACGCGTGACGTTAGAAATTATTAACGTGTAGATGGAAAAAAAAGAATATCGTGTAAAAGTTGGTAGGAATACGAGGCGATGCGATATTACTGAGCTGTGGGAATATTGCCTGGCAATTTTAGTGGAAAATTGGAACGGACTTGAACAATTTAATGTCACGTTTATTTACTAATTCGAAGCCGCAAGAATTTCGGTTTAATTTTTTCGGAAATCAAGATGCTTACGAATTTTTTCGAAACTTTATTGACAAATTTGAACCCAAAAAAAAATGTGTTTATAATTGCTTGAACTTGAACGAATTTATTGGAAAATTCGAATCCGGCCGAATTTATTTTAAATTCGAATCCGAACGAAGTTATTTGAAAATTCGAGTCCGAACGAATTCATTTGAAAATTCGAATCCGAATGAATTTATTTGAAAATTCGAGTCCGAACGAATTTATTTAAAAATTCGAATTCGAATCCGAACGAATTTATTTGAAAATTTGAATCAGAACGAATTTATTTGAAAATTCGAATCTGACCGAATTTATTTGAAATGCGAATCCGAACGAATTTATTTGAAAATTCGAATCTGAACGAATTTATTTGAAAAATCCAATCCGAACGATTTTATTTTAAAATTCGAATCCGAACGAATTTATTTGAAAATTCGAATCTGAACGAATTTATTTGAAATGCGAATCCGAACGAATTTATTTGAAAATTCGAATCTGAACGAATTTATTTGAAAAATCCAATCCGAACGACTTTATTTTAAAATTCGAATCCGAACGAATTTATTTGAAAATTCGAATCCGAACGAATTTATTTGAAAATTGAATCCGAACGAATTTATTTTAAATTAAAATCCGAACGAATTTATTTTAAATTCGAATATGAACGAATTGATTTGAAAATTCGAACCCGAATGGATTTACTTGAAAAATCCAATCCGAACGATTTTATTTGGAAATTCGAATCCGAACGAATTTATTTGAAAATTCGAATGCGAACGAATTCATTTGAAAATTCGAATCCGAACGAATTTATTTGAAAATTCGAATGCGAACGAATTTATTTGAAAAATCCAATCCGAACGATTTTATTTGAAAATTCGAATCCGAACGAATTTATTTGAAAATTCGAATCCGAACGAATTTATTTGAAAATTGAATCCGAACGAATTTATTTTAAATTAAAATCCGAACGAATTTATTTTAAATTCGAATATGAACGAATTGATTTGAAAATTCGAACAGGAATGGATTTACTTGAAAAATCCAATCCGAACGAATTTATTTCAAAATTCGAATCTGAACGAATTTATTTGAAATGCGAATCCGAACGAATTTATTTGAAAATTCGAATCTGAATGAATTTATTTGAAAACTCCAATCCGAACGATTTTATTTGAAAATTCGAATCCGAACGAATTTATTTTAAATTCGAATCCGAACGAATTTATTTGAAAATTGAATCCGAACGAATTTATTTTAAATTCAAGTCCGAAGGAATTTATTTTAAATTCGAATACGAACGAATTTATTTGAAAATTCGAACCCGAATGAATTTACTTGAAAAATCCAATCCGAACGATTTTATTTGAAAATTCGAATCCGAACGATTTTATTTGAAAATTCGAATGCGAACGAATTCATTTGAAAATTCGAATCCGAACGAATTTATTTGAAAATTCGAATGCGAACGAATTCATTTGAAAATTCGAAACCGAACGAATTTATTTTAAATTCGAATCCGAACAAATTTATTTCAAAATGCAAATCCGAACGAATTTATTTGAAAATTCAAATGCGAACGAATTCATTTGAAAATTCGCATCCGAACGAATTTATTTTAAATTCGCATCCGAACGAATTGATTTGGAAATTTGAACCCGAACGAATTTACTTCAAAATTCGAATCCGACCGAATTTATTTGAAAATTCTAATCTAAACGAATTTATTCGAAAAATCCAATCCGAACGATTTTATTTGAAAATTCGAATCCGAACGAATTTATTTGAAAATTCGAATCCGAACGAATTTATTTTAAATTCGAATCCGAACGAACTTATTTTAAATTCGAATCCGAACGAATTTATTTTAAATTCGAATCCGAACGCATTTATTTGAAAATTTGAACCCCAAGAAATTTATTTCAATGTCGGACTCAAAAAAATTATTTCACAATTCGAACCCAAACAAGTTAATTTTAAATCTGCTTGGGTTCGACAAAAAGTCCCTACGCGATTTTCATCTCCGAAACAAATAAATAATTGTACGTAGAAACTTCATTCAACGAATTTATTTAAAAAAAAAAGACCACGCCTCAGAGAAGAACATATTTACAATTTGTATGGGTTCGATAAAATTGAATATCGATCGATCTGTGTCCTTGATCTGGAACGTCTTGGTTTCACTGTTTCATTCTCCAAGCACGAACAAAAGGCACAAGTGTGGGCCTTTCTGCTGTGGAAGGACCTGCAGATACAACTGGAGGGCGGTGACAAGGATTCCGCAAATTCGTGGAAGCTCTATCAGAAATGGTGCAAAATGGACGTTCACATAAGGGACTCATGGGTGACCGCGGGCAAAACGATACAGACCTTCTCCAAGATAAGCAACACAAAGATGACCGAGAGTCCTCGCCCACAGACACACACGAACACGACCACCGAAGGTATTTTCACAATCGTGGGAAAGTATACAGCGGAAATAAAAAAAAGAGCGTCCTAAATTAACGAAAGTCCGAGAAAAATGGCCGTTGGATATTCTTCAACGTTTTTAGAGCCGGATTTTTTGTTTATGCGTCTGAAATTTGAGAAAAACTCCCGATAATCTCGTCGTGTCCGGGCGTTCGACATCCCTCTATTTTTTCTATTGTCGTAACCCTTCGGTCGAAAAAACCTTTTTCTCGAAACAAATATTTTGACGAACCAGGTGGGAAAACAGTTGTTCGCAAACCAATACGAAACGGACAACCGGAAGAGGGTCAAGGCGAAACAAAGAAGGAAGCGGCGAAAGCCAGCGAATCAAAGGTTCAAAAGACCACGGAGAATCCGGAGTCGCTCAAGGACAAAGTCAAAACGAAGCCTGCGATAAGGCCAAAGGTACTCCTTGTTTTCTTTGTTATCCCATCGGGAAAAAAATGGCTGCCCTGTAAAAAAAAATGGAATTCAACTCAAACAAACAGCATACAAGTGTGACAGTACAACGGTGGCCTGGGCCAATACTTGGATGGGTGACCGCTCATCCGCCCACTGCCGATCAGTTTTCTCACCCGACCAGTCTTTACAGTTTTCACTTTATAATTTTCAAAATATTTCGAGATCCTCGCCAGAGTTGTTACACATATAGCAAACAGGGAATTTTGGAAATTCCCTTGAATTTCCTCAGAATTCAATTTTTGCACGAATTACGAAAACTGAAACCGAGTTGACAAAAAAACTGAACAGTATAAAAATGAATGTTTTTTGTATATTTTTAATTTTTACATTATTCTTCATTATAATGAAGAATAATATACAAAATATACAATATACAAAATTATAATAAAGAATATATACAAAAAAAAGTTTTGTCAGTGCCAAACATTGAACATTTGAAAAACTGAAAACTAATTTACTGCAATGCTCTATACATTTGCATTCGATCTATCGATACATAACCACATAATTATTATTATAGATAAGTGTTTATGGGAAGGGGAGGGGCTTGAGCGTGAAAAAAAACCACTTTTTTGCGAATTTTTTTCATCTATATGGATAGAGTAAATTTATTGAAACCTTTTGTACATTGTTAAGTGTCATTTCAAGAACATTCCGTGGAATTTGTACGCGAAAATATCCACAAACAAGCCGGTGACAAAGCTTTTCCAAGAACGCCTTTGGAAAAACACGATTTGCGGTGTTCACTGTATCTCACCTAGAAATTATCTGGAATCAAATACCATCAAAATTTAGTCAAAGTATCATCAAATCCTCCCCCCAACGGTCTTTGATAATTTTTTTTTTTTCATTTCTAAATTTTTGGTCGTCATGTAAAGTGGAAAGTGCTATTTTTCACGGAAAATTCCGCCATTTTGGAGGTGGAAAACCCCCTCAATGTAAAAAAATCTCAAACTAACCGTTGGAGGGAGGTATTTTATATGTAGAAAGTGTGTACCAAGTTTGAAACAAATCGGTCATGTATTTTTCAAATGGCAGTGAACACGCACTTTGAAAAAGTGGTTTCGAGAAAAACGCGTTTGAAGTTTAGAGAAGTCAGAGCTACAGTGTTAGAGGAGCGGGACTAAATAGTCAATAACTTCGAGAGTTTTGCTCTGATTGACTTGAAATTTTGGGATTATATTCTTGAAATGTTTAACTATAAGAAAAGACAGAAAGAAATCGATTTTTTTTAAGTTCAAAACCTTTACCCTCCCCTTATATTTATTTTTTATTCGTTGCCACCGGTATACAAATTTCGGTTTATAGTAAACTACAGGTTCTGTATTTGCTTTGAATGTATTGTCTTTATTTTACAATGTTCAAATTAGTTTTCGAGTTTCAGTTTTAAACAAATTTTATTTCAATTTTTAACATATCCATGTATTTTATTTAAAAAAATTATGTTATCCAGTTCAACATAATTTTTTCATCGAAGGATCCAATTTCCTTTTGTTTTCGAAGGCCTTTGTTTGTTTCAAGTCGGTTAAAAATGTTGTTTTTCCCACACTAATGATGCATCGCTATTTCTACGTATATAATTTTTCCCGTATAGTTTGTAACGTTTACAAATATCAGTATGGTTGAAACAAGACTTAACTTGTGGTCTTCAACTTAAAAGATATATATATTTGATGAGAACAAAGTGTTCTTGATTTGACCCTAGTTTGGGTCATTTGCAAAGTCTTGAATTTTTGCAAAAGCTGTATGGAAAATCTGGAAAAGTCAGGATATTTCTGAGTCCATGCGTAACAATCCTGTTGGCGTACTTTCGCGACATTCAGGAAATAATTCGATGCTTCCCTTTCCGGCAGGTAAAACCCGGCAAAATAGCTGGCCAGGAGGACGGCGAGCCCAGCGACACGGAATACGTGGTAGAAAAAATTCTGGCCAAGCGATTCAACACCAAGAAACGATGCAGCGAATATTT
This sequence comes from Ophion obscuratus, assembly GCA_964007375.1. Lineage (NCBI taxonomy): Eukaryota > Metazoa > Arthropoda > Insecta > Hymenoptera > Ichneumonidae > Ophion > Ophion obscuratus. The sequence continues at coordinate 17,080,334 of OZ023312.1, read as the reverse complement.
ATTAAAATGGGAGGGTTTCGGCTAGTAAGTAAAGACTTTTTTTTCGTTTTTAAATGTTCCATCACGGCAATATTAACTCATTTTCTATTATTACGAATAATTTTATAAATTGAACATGAGTCTAGAGATGCTCAACAATGAGAGAAAAAAAGTCTTCATTGAAACGAAACAAATTTCAAAGTGCCAATCAATTAACGATTTTTCCTTTCTATTTTTTTTTCCCTTCTAGCGAACACAATACGTGGGAACCCGCTGAGACAGTCGGCACTTGCAAATTTTTGCTCGAAGAATTCGAGAGGAATCTCGCGAAGCAAAAAGAAATAAAAGCTGCCCAACTGTTGCAGCAAAATGCGAAAGCAGCTGTCGCGGCGCGTAACGTCGCTTCGAAGACCCTCCTGAAGACTGAAGCTAGCAAAGCAGGCCCAAGCTCAGCCGCTCAAACGACGTACGTATTCTAATCCCATTCTCTATATCCAGTACTCAGCAGACACTGCAAATTACAATTACACTAAAAATATATTACGAAGGGGATACTTAAACGCATCTTACAACTGCCGAACGTCGCTTGAATGATCGAATCGCGAAAAGTACAATTGCTATTGACACGCGAATATTTAACGATTAACTGATTTTCATCTATGATGAAGTAAAAATACATGTCAGTATACTCGTAAAATTTCAAGTAAAGTTACCGAACATTCAACGAAAGATTACGACTGAAAAATCATTTAAAAAAAACAAGCTTTTATTTAATATACTAAAAATCATGAAATAATTTTTTTAGCAAGTCACCTATTTGTGACTATAAATAAAAGCTTCGGATGCTCAACTTTTTAAATGTTTAACAAATTTGATAAATCCAGTTTCATTAACCGTATTTAATTTAGCACAATAGTAATTGGAGACATTATTATCGCACTTTTATATTCAGTTTAAGGATTTGTATTTAAGAAATCTAAGGTTGTTTTACAGTAAATTAAGGGGTCTTCTCACTTTAGACGCGCAAAAAGGCTATTTTCATGAATTTTTTGATAGGTTTATATTGTAGATATTGATATACAAGTTGTGACACTTAATAAATAAACTTTCAAAATACATTTAAAAAAAATTATTTATTTAAGTCACTATTTATAGACAAAAATGGTTGTTGAAAAAACGTCCTCAAAAATTGTAGGTCTGCGCCGTTGATGAAATCTCGGAGATGGATCATCCGAAACAAAAAAAATCAAACGGTTTTAGATTCGGTATGTCAATGGCTATAGCGCATATCATGCTACTTTTGATATATGCAAACATAACAAAATGGCGGACAATTTTGAACAGTTTTCACCGTTTTTGGCAAAAGAAAAATAGTAAATATCAAAATTTAAAAAAAAATCCGTGATATGCGCTATAGCTATAGTTGTAAAGAATATGTGATAAAAATTTCACAAGAATCGGTTCAGTAGTTTCGAGTATTTTATCAACAAGCCGTCGAAAAACGATGTTTCGAGAAAAACGCGTTTCAAGTTTGTTTGGGTTACATAAATACATAACAAACATTTTTTTAATGTATTTCGAAGGTGTATTTATTAGGCGTGACACCTTTAAAATAAATATCTATGATATAAACTTATCAAAAAAATCATGAAAATAGCCTTTTTTTTAACGTCTAAAGTTAGAAGACCCCTTAAATACAGTTGATGGGTTAACGGGTTTATGTAAATTGAAGATTATATGTCTAAATTCCGAGCGCCCCAAGCTTTTATTTATAGTCACATATAGGTGACTTAGTAAAAAAATTACTTTCTACTTTTTAGTACATTAAATAAAAGCTTGTTTTTTTTAATATTTTTTTTACATTTAAATTATTTTCTACCTCTTCGTCTTTAATTGATTTTACTAGCTGGTTGTTACTAGTAGTTTACTAGTTTACGAGTTTGTACGTTAGGAACATGGAATGCTTGTAATAAAATAATAAAGACTGTAATTGGGATTGAACTTACGACTAATTGCTGCATATAAACTTTTCACATACAAACACATTTGGCTACGAGTGTGTCTGTATGTGTTAGTGAGTTTTTATATTGATTATTAGATATCGCTAATTTTACACGAAAAGTGGAAAATTTGGCTACGTCACATCTGACCCGACGACAAAATATCCGAGGACAAAATATCCGAAAGACAAAATATCCGAAAGATACAATATCCGAAAGACAAAATATTCTCATGACAAAACATCCGCGAGACAAAATCCTAAATCTCGTCCACCACATCAACGGGGTCGCGCGCAAAACACCTTTGTGGGGTGTGTGAGATAGTGGGGTGGGGGCATAATACGAGCTTCATCATTGCACTTATTTCTTTATTGTAAAGTTTTTGTACACTTTAAACTGTAGCACTACTGACACTACAAACTGACAGCACTACAAACTGACAGAATAAATTTCAACGGCATGACTGTACACTTTAAACTGTAGCACTACATACACAGCAGAGAGAAAAACATTGACTGTCTCATGAAGCCAGTTGTCCTAGTTTAAGAGTAATAACGTTAATCATAGATTTAATTACCGACAGCGGATATAATATCGGCAGATATTTTGTCTTGCGGATATTTTGTCATGAGGATATTTTATCCTGCGGATATTGTGTCGTCGGATATTTTGTCGCGGATATTTTGTCGAGGATATTTTGTCGTCGGGTCAAAACGCGTGTTACCGAAAATTTTACGGATATTTTTTTTTCCAAGTGGAATCATGCATTGTCACCATGGTTGCCAAACGTCAAATCTCTAACAAGGAACATCACTTTAGTGTCCTCCTCCGATTTTGTTGAAACTTTTTCATGTGGAAGAGTATCAAAAACTAAGAGACACGTATTTTTTTTTATCGGCGACAAAACGGTTTTAAGGGGTGAAACGCACCCTCGAAAATGGGGATGTTTTTCGTTATTCGTCGATAACGTTTTAACGGTACGAGATATAAAAAAAATCAAATTGCAACAATGTTTATTTTTTCTTGTACTATACATTGGAGATGAGAACGATAACGTTATCGGTGAAAAACGAAAAACACCCCTATTTTCGAGGGTGCTTTTCACCCTTTACAACTGTTTTTCCGCCGATAAAAAAAAAATACGCGTCTCTTAGTTTTTAACACTCTTCCATATAAAGTTTCAACAAAATCGGAGGACGCTAAAGTGATGTTCGTAGTAAGTAGTCGGGAAGTGGATGCAATATCGATTTTCCGTTTTGCATCTCACAGAAAGTCAAGTTAAATAAAAGCTAAAAGATAAAAACAGGTGGCCACCGAATGAAAAGATACAGGGTGTCTACCGACTTGAAAACTCTTAAATGAAATCTTAAATGTCATGAAATTACACTCAACCCTGAAAAAGTCATGAAATGTCATGAAAAACTAACAGTCTACCTGAATTATTATACCCTACTAAATTATCGTTGAGTCTATATTCAATATGAACTAACTTTGTGATACTTGTTGATAGAGAAGCGAACATCGAATCGATAGAAAATAAAATAGAAGAAAGTAAAAGAAAATGATGCGTTATCTCAACATATTAGTTTTTCTTTGTTATTCGTGTAAAGCGACTAGATGATATTACTCAAAGTTCCTAAATGTATGTAATATTTTTCTAGATGTTCCAAAAATATGGTTCTTTACAGCAATCTTGAAATTATGTTTGTCTCACATTTTTTTACTACATATGGTACAGTTTGGTGACTTTTCGTTTATTCCGTATACGTTTTATTGGCATACACACACATCTGTTTGAAAGAGCAAAATATAAAAATTTAGAAAATCGGTCGCACTGTAGAATCATTCAGTATACTTGTATGCCAGAAAGTCATACTAAGAGTCATGAAAAAATCCTCATTCCTTGCCTTAAAAATCCTTAAATGTCATGCAATTTCAGTTCTGGTCAAATGTCAATGATAAAATTTTTTAAAAATGTGACCAGCAGAAGAAATTTCGCAGCCGCGAATATTCAGTGAAAATGTAAAAATGTTTTTGGTGAAACCAAATGTTTTTGGTGAATGTGAATATTTTTGGGTATAATAATTGATTGTGATTTATTTTCATTAAGCGCCACTGTAATTTACCGATCATTCTCAAGGGCCCTCCTTGTTCCCCCACAAAACACGGCCCTCCGCGAAAGGAATACCTTTTTAAAAAAACGCGGTACTCTTGCAGAAGGCCTATGCGTTCGAGCAAGTCAAAGGCAATGGACCAGGTCAAGCAATGGTGTGGCACGATGAAGGACGAGGACAATGATGGTAAGATTGCATCCATTTAAAATACATACGTAATAACTGAAAATATGAAGACAAAAATTAATAATGAAAAACATTCCAGTAAAAACTAAATTTTGCATAATAAATCACGAATAAACTACAAGTACGTTAAATTTCTCAAAAACTACAAATGAGACAAAAAATGTATGAAGTTCATTTATTAAATGTCAATAAAATGTTTTATTCAAAGCGAAAAAAAAATAGTCATGCACCAAAAAACTCCAAACGCTAACAGACTGGAAAACAAGAACCTGCTCAAGATGTGAATACAAAAAAATGACAGTAACCGTAAAAAAAACCGGGATCAAATTCGACCCCGTAAAATAGACGAGAGGGACTATTTCTGTAGTTCGTATATTCATTTACATAACTGATTTGCGTTCCGGCCGCGTATTTTTAGTCCCGCAAAAAGAGATACGAACAACGAGCAAAAAAAGCATTGCCAAGATGATCCAAGAGTTAAAAAAACAAACACTTTCACGCTCAGTTTTGGGAAAACGACGGATGGAGTTTTCGGAGAGTGATTCAGAGGACGGGGGTAGCAGTGCGCCGAAGAGAATGAAGGGTGACACAGCGAGCGACGACGATTGGACGGCCGAATCGGAGGACGATCGTATGATGGGTCGAAGCGACGTGATACAGCGTGCGTTCAATCGCGCCAACGTCCAGTCGAACGGTTCGAATCGCGTGTTGCAGAGTGGCGGTGATCTCGCAACGTCCATGGGTCTTCAATCGCCGCCGGAGCACGGAAAAACGGGAACGACACCGGTACTCGTGGCAAACGCCAAGGGCGTTGTCAAGGTCGATCCCAAGCAAATGCCAAACTTGACGTCGGGCGTTTACGTGATGTCGCGCAAGGACGGTATAATAAAGTTGGACTCGTCGCCGGGTGCTAAGATCGCGGTGAAGGGTTCGACAGCGGGTGCTCCACAGGGTGTCCTGATGGTGCAGAATCGTTCGGAGCCGGCGAATACAGTGGTGAGGAAACAGATATTGTCAACCTCCCAGGCTAATTCGATAACGCCCGTGAAAGTCGTGCAAAAGCCGGACGGAAGTCAAATCGTCACGCAGATGAAAGTCGTCACGAAGAACGTGACGAAAGCGCCAACGGTGGGTTCACGTGGTGGCATGGTGTTGCAGCAGAAATCGGAGCCGATCAAGATACAACCGAAGCCCGAGGGTACCCAGCAGATACAGCAGATTCACGTGGTCGCGGCAGTCGCGAGTCCGGGACTGAGCGCACAGCCGAGGCTACAAACTACCACGGCGACGATACGTCCGAACACGACGGTGGTTCAACAGCGCGCTCAGGATCCCGCGCGTGCCGCTTTATTGTCAAGACCGGCGTTGCGAGGTGCGACACCAACGAGCGTACTCGGTATGGGCACAACGCAGCGCAGCAGCCCCGGGATGCGTGCGACCACGCCTAAACAGCCGCTCGCACCGACGAGCTCCGCCGCCCAGGTCACCAGGCAAACCTTCCCGGGTAAACGGTTGTCCGGTAGTCCAGCGTCCGAGAGAACGACGATCGCGAGTCCCCAAGGCACTACGTCCCAACAGATACGACCTAAAGTCACCGTACTGACCTCCCAAGCAGCGACGATCGCAGCCAAATCCGCCACGAGCCCGATCGCCCCGAAACAAGCCCCCAAAACGCAAACGGGCAAACCGCAGTCGTTGCTCTCGCCTCAACAGAAGCTACTGATGGCCAAGAGGAAGGCCCAGGAAGCTGTGGGTCTCGCGAAAGCTGGCAATCGCGGCCTCCTGGCGGGCGCGCGAGCGGCACAAGCGCGAGGCGCCCGTGGCAAGTCCCTCGGTGGGGCCGCGACGACGACAACGACAACGACGAGTACGGCGACCGCGGTTACAACGACGAACGCGGCCGCTTTGAACGCCGGCAACTTGAACAAACCGAAGGAGAGCAAACTCGTGGAGGGCGACAGTTTACACATGGAGTTTCACGAGGTTGGCTCGGAGGAGAGCAGCGTCAGCGACGCCGAACCGGACATTCCAGCCCAGGATTGCGAGAATCTCGTGACTAAACAACCCGACAGTCCACCGAGGCCCTTCACACTTTGTCCCCTCACCGGACGCATCATCGGACCAGATGGAGAACCCATGGAGACCTCCGCCGAGGAAATACCCGCGCAATTGCCGACGAATATCGCCGAGACCAACAATCCGCCGGCCACCGTACCTCCTAATCTGCCGGAAAAGGAGACAACGGTCCAGCCGAATACCACCCAACTCGTTTTACCGTCTCTCGACTCGCTCACCGATGCCGCGGGCATAATGAGGGTCGAGATGAGTCCCGGTGGAACCACCGGTACCATCGTACAGAGCAACGTCGAACCTTCGACGACCACCGCGACGACCACCGCCGCGAGCATTAATCTCGACGCTGTGACCGTCTCGACCACCGAACTACCCTGCCTCGACGACAGCGAGACCTGCGGCGAGCCGGTGAACGCGGCCATCGTCCCGCCCCAAACATCGAGCGCGAACGTTTCCCTGGCGGAGACGAACAGCGCGACGACGATCAGCAACGCTGGCAACAACGACGCGACAAGCGTCGCCAGCGACGTGGAAAAAATGAGCCAGGACGTCGAAACGACCGCTGTTACGACCATCGTTACTACCACAAGCAACAATACCAGCATCGCCGCATCTAACACCCCAACCACCACGAACATCAGCAGTCCCGCGGCTTCCGCCACCGCGTGCACCACCGAAGACGATAAATTCAGCCAGGAGAGAAGAAACTCCGGCGAACCGGAAACGTCGAACCTCGTGACGATCACGGGCGAGGACGGTGTCGTTTATCAAGTTGCCGGCCACGCCGAGGACGGACAAACCCTACTCGTAACTCGCAGCGGCGATGGCGAACAGTCGTGCGTTTATGTAACCACCGAACAACAGAACGACGACGGCTCCGTGTTGACCCTCGATCACGCCGTTGCCGAAGCCGTCGCTCAACTCATACCCGATCAGGTCAATCTCGCGCCACAGTTCTACGTTAAGGAGGCCGAGCCCGAGGCAAACGAGAATCAAATGGTCATGTCCATTATGGACGGCAACACGAGCAACGCGACTCAGGAGGATCCAGATGCTCAGGCACAAGTTGTCGCACAGGTCGTTCAGGCTGATGAACCTACGCCAGGTCAGTTATTATCTTTGGTTTTTTTTTTTCAAAATTCGTTGCCTACTTCCCGTACTCGACAGATGACGCTTTGCGTTTTTCGCGAGTTCGAATCCATTCTCGCCATACACGACCGGGCACGTTGAAGTGTGTCGAAAAAATGCAATGTTTATACATTCGAGAAATAGCATTCGGAATGAAAAAAATGCACGCTGAATTTTCGTAACTCAAGTCTACGTGGTATCGCTCGATTATTGGTTTGCCCCGTTTCATTTGCATTGACAAATCGCGCTTTGCGTTTGAATGTGAATAACTCGACAAGTTGTATCTGTTCGCAGATTATACAAACTGACCTTTACAGATTCAAAAACCTTTTTTTTTATGCCTTAGCAACGGGTATAAAATCATGTGCGAATTTAACAAGTTTTTTTCGCATGAAAAAGTGATTCACTGTTAAAATTAATTATACATCTATTTAGTAACAATGTCAAGCTGTCAGAAAAAATATATATTTTTTTTTTTCGATGTACAAAATGACCGACTAATATTTTCTTTTGTTATCTTTTTTAAGGCGCTCCGCGGCGTGACATTTAACATCCACAATTTTTTACCTAGAACGAAAAACAAAAATTCTCGTTAATCTACATTAGAATGCCTAGAGAAGTACGTACGGAATTTAAAAAATATTGTTTTATTCAAAAGTTGTAGGTATTTGAACTTAAGAGATGAATTTTCAGTGAAAAATTTCGTTGCAATTACTCATAAACTGCTCATAAAATGAACATTTTTCCATTAATCAGAAATTCCGTGCGTACTTCTCTGCGAAATGCAATTACTAGCATAACTTTTAAATTTGAAGTAAATTTAGTGAAAATTGTTGAAGTTATTTGTCACACCAATTGGAAAAAAGCTATTTCGAGTAGTCGGCCATTTTGTGCATCGAAAAAAATATATATTTTCTAACAGCTTGATATTCATACTAAATAGATGTGTAATTAATTTTATGAGTGAATCACTTTTTCGTACGAAAACAATGGTTAAATTCGCACATGATTTTATACCCGTTACTGTGGCCTTAGGCCTTGAGGGCGGGGTAAAGTATGTAATTTTTTTTCTTTTTTTTTTTTAATTTTTTAAATGAATGCATAATATATCAAGAATATTGTGTTAAAATTTCAAGTCGATCGGAGTAAAATTGACGAAGTTATGAGTATTTGAGCGTCTATTGCTCCATGCCGTTCTCTTCTCTTCTGCGTTTTTGAAACCGTTTTTCTGAGACTTGTCATATTTGAAGTCCGTGTGCACGATAACTCAAAATCTACTGGACCAATCGCTTTGAAATTTTGCACAGTACTTCTTCACATAATTCACCAGGTATTGTCGAGAGCTTTTTTGTTTTTTTTTTAATAATTACTAATTTTTCAACAACAAATTAGCCGATTTTTTTTAGCGAAAATCGGGTTTTTGGCTCCCAAGTGCTACGAAAAATCGAAAAATCGAAAAAAAAAATCCTCCCGTCATTACCTCGAGAAACATCTCCTTTAACAAATGCATTTTGATTTTTTTGTTTCAAATGATTCTGTTGCGAGTTATAGTACACACCGCAAACCAACTTTTTTTCGAGGCGCCTCCGGGGTTTAATTTTCACTCGCTCAATTTTGGATATTTTGCAATGCAAATTTAGGAGAATGTTGTTCAAATGTTACTTTATTATATGTAAATTTTTCAATAAACGAACATTATTCGTTACGCCAAAAAAAAATCTTAAAAACATGCTTTTTTTTCGCCGAATTAACTTTACCCCACCGTTGAGGCGTTATACGCGGTTGCAAGGCCAAAAAAGTCGTTTTTTCGCGATTTTTTTTTTCTGGAAAAGGATTTCATTTGGGCAAAACGAAAAGTATTAGGCAGTGTAGTAGCATCTTTTAGCTTTAGATTGGCATTTTTTATTTTGAAAAATATTCATTAACATTGCTCCTGTAGGAAGTTTCCTGGAGGTCCCCAAAAAAAAGTGCCCGGCGGTGAGCAAAGTATCTCCGGTTTGAATTATCTAAAATGAAAAGACCAAAAAGATTCTTTTAGGGGATAGATGAATCCAGGTATTGGTCGAAGGAAATTTTAATTTTTGACAAAATGGTGGCTCCGGAAAGAAAACATTTCGATTTTCGACCAAATTTTTTTCGTAAGTCGTTGAAAAAAAAATAGAAATAATTATCGGAAATCTTATTCCTTCGGTCAATACCTGAAGAATATATCCGCCGAGGTTGTATTAAAATTGCAGACCGATCGGTTGAGCCGTTTTTGAGAAATCGTGCTCACCGACTTTGAAAACACCGTTTTGAGAAAAACGCGTTTGATGTTTCGAGCGCTTACTTTGTAGCGCTCCTAATGTCTTTACAAATATGTGTGTATTTCCGAGAATATTCGCTGGATCGATTTGAAATTTTCAGGGTATATACTCACATATTTGTACATTTCGAAAATACAATTAAAAAAATCGATTTTTTGAAATTTCTTACTGCGTATAACCCGTTATCGAGATATTATTCTTACAGAAATTACTGATATTTAAAAAAAACGTTCATGTTTTCATTTTGAACCGGAAGTCGCGATCTTTTCGAACAATTGCAATTTGTGTAGCTCGAAGAATCTTCAATCACGTTTGGCAAATATAAAGTACTTGAGATACCCGAGTTTGAGCCCAGACAACGAATTTTTCGGGTAAATAAAACCCCTCTTACTGTATAAAGATTCGCGGCGTGTTCGTTGATGTCAGTGGTGTCGCATCGAATCAGTAGTGACGAATCGAATTTTTTTTTTACTACTTGTCGTCAACGCGCTTCCGCGTCTCTTGATGGGGCAAAAAGATAAAACGTTTACCACTTGGTCTTGAGAGCTTGAATTGGGTATTGGGATCTGTCAAATGGCGATATGACATCTGCTGGTGGAAAATCAAAGTACATTCAGGGCAAAGCCTTTAATAGCAATTATGCGTAGCCATGCGATAAAAGTGTTTAATTTCAATTAAAAATATAAAATCGGTGTAAATGAAATGCACGAAGTTTCCTCCGCGTAAAAACTACCGAAAGAACATTAAATGTGCTGCGAAAGATTACGAAAGCACTTCGAGTAAGGAGTTGGAAGTCCGTTTCCACAAGTTTTCCATTGCAGGGAAACGTACGTGTACGTGAAAAAATATTTCGGAAATGTACAAAAAACCAATCAGAGGCATGGATGAGAACCTTGAAAATTTAAAAAAGTGAATTCACACATGAAAGTGTGCTCACTGCAGTGTGTGATAGCACCGGTATCGCAAACGCCGCTAATTTTACCACGTGTTAAAATGTGCCCTGCTTTCAAAATACGTTCGCCTTCCTCAAAATTGCGTTGTTTCGGATTGGTAGCGGCCCAATCACAAATTGCACTAATCCTTATCATAACATCACAGAAATTTGCACTAAACTACACGACTGTTTACGTTTGACGATCCTCGTGTCGCCGCCATGTTTTTTAGGTTCCGACCATATGACAGATCCCAATAATGGTTTTTATACCAGAAACTATCGATTGAAAGGGTAGAAGTTGAGATTTTGTTCTCAGCACACCCCTTTGCACGGTGCTGAAGCTTGCATCGTTGGAATGCTACGAAAATGATTTTTTCTTCTTTTATTTCTTTATTTTCGTTATAAACGAAAATATTTTCTTGCCAATTTGAATTGTAGATTTTTAACGAGGATCCTGAAAAACGTTGAACTGATTTTTGTAGCCCAAAACCGCAAAAAAAATGAACTTTCGTTGCGTTCCAACGATGCAAACTTCAACGTCATCCCCTTTGCGTATTAAGGGGTCAGTCCACCTCGGAGCCACGAAAAAAGGCTATTTTCGCGATTTTTTTTTGAGGATTTTATAAAAGATATGAATATAAAAGTTGTTGGGCTTCATAAATAAAGTCTTGAAATACATTAAAAAATTTTTTATTCATTTTTACTCATTTTTAAGTACAAAAACTATAGTTTAACGTAACGCCTCAAAAATAGTTGGGCTAGGTAGTTCCATCACAACTCGGCAGCGGCTTGTCTGAAACAAAAAAAATCAAAGTCCATTAGATTCAGTCTGACACCAGCTACAAAATGACCCTCGAATATAAAGTTTTATCAAAAAATAAAAAAAATGGCAGACGAAAAACGAAAAAAAAGTAAAAAAAACACTTTTATCGCAGTTTTTAGCAAAAAAAGAGAGAGCGCTATACGCTCAGGTAGACGAAATGAGGTCCTGACGTTCAGGTAAAAAAAAATACTTAGAGAGCTCGGATTTTTCACAAAATTTTGACGCAATATTACCGAATGTATGTACTTTCGAAAACAATTTTAAAAAATCGATTTTTTTTTTGTATTTTCAAAGTGGATTAGCCCCTTAAGAAATATCAAGCACTTTCCCAATCATCACGAACGAGTACTTTTCTTCCATTTTCGTTCGCTCCCCCTCTTTCGTATCTCGTAAGAAACAAAGCATGAAACTTTTAATTGCGATCGCAGGTGGTACGCGAAGAGTCGTGCTTCTTTTGCCGGACGGCAATTTGATGATGACCGAGGTCGACGAGGAGCAATACGCCGCCCTGGAGCTCGACAAGTGAGCGAGCAACGTGGAACAACGTGCCGAGGAAGCAGAAGAAGAAAGAGAAGCGGGAGATAAAGCGAAGAACGAGAACAAGCGCCGAGGATAATGAATCCTGCGTTAAAAATCCTCGCTAACACACACAACCGTATGGCAAAAAAATATATATATACACACACTCACAGACATACAGACACACACATACACACATACGTGAACAAGAGAAACGCAAAGAAAAATGCGAATTGTACGAAGCGGGTATAACGAGGAATGTATATATGTAAGTGTTGAGAACTTCGTACGAGAAAAGGAAACGGAGTGAAAACAAGAGCGAGGAAATGTCGCTCGAATTTTTTCCGCCGTTACCAAGATCCGAGAAAAGAAAAAACAAATACAACAAAAGGAAAAACAGGATTATGACACTCATTGAAGAAGAAAGGAGATAACGTACAGACAAAAATCTAGAATCTAGATTAACCGACAAAGAGAGAAAAAAAAATCACAGGAAAGCAGAAATCACGGAAGGAAGAAAAAAACGACACATGTTTTAGAACTTTGTCTCAATGTTTAACACACACCCGCTGATATATTTTTATTCTTACGTTTAATTTAATATATCGATAATGATGATGCGCATTGCACAGTTTGTAGAATTAACCAATCATACTCTTAATAACAGGACAGAAGCAAAACAGACAACCACAAAACACCCACGCGATCTATATTCACTCGAAAATAATAATAAAAGAAAAATTAAAAAATAAAATATATATTGTATTTTCAAGATCGGTAACACGATCGGGGGTACGCAGTGAAGAAATAAAAAAGAAAAAGAGCGCACGACGAAGTTCGCGGAGAAGATCGAGTCCCTATCGCGAGGGAAAGTCTCGACGTATTTACGTTTTTCTCACGATAAAGCGCGACAGAGGAATCGAAAAAAACGTAACTATTTATGTGAAAAAAAATGTGGTATGAAACCAATTTATCGTTTACATGGACGCGAGAGACAGAGACTCGTTTGGTTTTTTTTTTCAACAGTCCCTCTGTCAATGTCTCTCTTTCTCTTCTCTCTCCCTCCTCTCTCTCTCTCTCTCTCTCTCTCTCTCTCTCTCTCTCCGTAATTAAAGCAAGCGAGCAACAAATAATGTACGAGTCGAATAAAATACATTCTTGTCCGGATAAGAAATGAGAAATAGTCCGCCGACAATTTCGCGCCTGAAGTCAAGGCCTTTTTTACGTGCGTTTCGACGTTTTTTTTTTCATTCGGTCGCTCAAAAATAGCAAGAAATAATTTTTGGGCTGCACTCATCGGATAATATCCGTGTAAAAAAAAAAAAAACGAAAATGCCCCATGTGCCGATGATCGAAAATACGAAAACTAGTATTTTAATTACACACGTTAGCACTTCTGTAAATAACATTGTCACTTTGATCTTCTTTATGGTATATAAACGAGGAAGAAAAATATTGATGATTATTGTTTTCGAATAAACAATATGTATGACGTACAAAGGGAAGGAGAACAAAAAATAGGCGATAAGAGAAGAAAAAAAAAAGCGTGCGAGGTTTTACGGCGGGCGTGAAGATTGACAGTCGAGAATAATGGAAGTTCCAGTCGTAAGTGACCGAACGAGTCGTGACTGCGTGGAATATTTGCTACGCGAAATTTTTCGCGAGTCTTTTGCGTCGGACGATGGGGATGAGGGATCGACAGGTACCGCGGAACATTCGCGCACCGAGGTAATACAGTTATTGAGTAATTTTGATTTTAACCTTAAAGGGCGTACATCAGTAAGGCGGTGCTCGCTAAAAATTAGCTAAATAGTGGTGTTGAGCTGCTTTGCCCGAGGCCAATACTTGGATGGGTGACCGTTAAGGGGATATACCAGTGTGAACGCTGAAAATTTGGGTGATTTTCGGAAATTTTTTGGAAGTACTCAATTAAATGTTTCGGAAAATTAAGAATATATTTGGCTATATTTGACCCATATTACATAATTTTTTCATAGAAAATATCGAGATCCAAGCGACTTATGCGCTGCCTTCGGAGGCGCAAAAAAAAACGTTCCTCCACTGCTGACATGATTGCGGCCGATTGAGTAGCTGAAACCGAAAAAGGAAAAAATGTTTACTGGAAGGTATTTCCTGTACAATGACGTAGGATTTTCGAAAAATATCAAAATCTAACAAAATGGCGTAGTTATGAAAAAAAAGTCTGTTTTCTTGCCTCTATTAGGAGTACAACTTTGCAGTGACCGTTTTACTTAGAGAGCCACTGCGGCCGAAGTAGTGGCCCTAGCTCAATAAAAAAAGTGGCATTTTAAACTAGAGGCTCTGCCAATGTAAACAATTTAAAAAAGCTAACGGATACGTGTATGCATTATAAAGTTATTGGCACTCAAACATGGCAACGTACGAGCCGAATTCTCAGCATTTGCGGGAACTGCTCCAAAGACAAGAAAGGAAGGGATTTTTGCACCGGATTGTGACTTGAGATGAAAAGTGGGTTTACTACGATAATCCTAAACGCCGAAAATCATGGGGACTGCCTGGTCATATTCCGTCATCGACGCCCAAACCGAATATTCACGGATCCAAAGTGATGCTGTGTATCTGGTAGGACCTGCTGGGCGTTGTGTACTATGAGCTGCTCAAACCATCCGAAACCATCACAGGGGAACTCTACCGACGTCAGTTGATGCGCTTGAGTAAGGCACTCAAAGAGAAACGGCCACAATTCAACGAAAGACATGACAAGGTGATACTGCAGCATGACAATGCCCGACCCCATGTTGCAAATGTCGTGAAAAAGTACTTGCCAACGCTGAAATGGGAGGTTTTATCCCACCCGCCGTACTCTCCAGACATTGCCCCTTCCGACTATCACTTGTTCCGGTCAATGGCACACGATTTGGCTGACCAGCACTTCGGTACTTACGAAGAAATAAAAAATTGGGTCGATTCCTGGATTGCCTGCAAGGACCAAGACTTTTATCGACGCGGGATTCGAATGCTACGTGAAAGATGGGCCGAGGTCGTAGCTAGCGACGGGCAGTACTTTGATTAAAAAATATGTAGCCACTTTTTTATAATAAAGCCTTAAACTTTTGAAAAAAACGGTCACTGCAAAGTTGTACTCCCAATAAAATGGTGGTTTTTTTCAATGCCAAATCGTCAATTTTCATCCAATCAAAAATATCCTACATCATTGTAGAATAAATATATTCAAGAGTACTCAGTTCAAATTCAAGCCAATCGGATAATTGCTCTTTGAGTTACAATGTCAGCAAATTTGAAAAATCTCATTTCGAGAAAAACGCGTTTAAAAATTTAAGTATCGATTTTTGCAACATAAAATGATATTGATATAAATGATAATGATGTTCTTGAAAGTATAAACTGTCGAAAAAGGCAGGAAATTGATTTTTTGAAAGTGCCATACTGGTATAGCCCCTTAAGCTCATTTGCGCGCCGACCATCGAACGGGCGGGCAGTTTTACCCAATTTCCGGTGGTAAACGCAACTGACCCGTGATCGAAAATATAGCTGCTTGTATCGACACGGGTTTTCCACAGTTTCCCCCTGCCCTCGTGCCAATGCGTTGGTGCGTGAGGGAATGTGGTCGTGGGCAATACTTGGGGGCTCCCTCAGACAGACGAAATCAGTGAAGTGACAAGTGTTGGGGTTGTTACGCATATTAGTACAGTCGTGCTGTCGCTGAAAAACCCCGTAATCGGAAAAAATAGAAGGCCAGTTTTTTTGACAGCTGATTCTGTTGGTGCCGCCGGTGCTAAATCCAAATTTACCTAAAATCCGGGGTGCAGGGTTTTTGTTGGGGGATGAAGGAGGATAGGGGTGCATTCATGCCAAACTACAACCCCTACGGGGTTGGCGCCGTGGGACAAAGCGTACAGAAAAATCCGGGCTTTAGTTTTGTCCATAGCGCCGAAGTCGTGGAAGTTTATTTTGGGGGTGAAAAAGCAGGGTGAAATTTTGAAAAGTCAATTTTAATTCCACAACTTTAGGAAAAATTTGTAGACTTTTTGTTCAAGTGGGAACGTTGCAGTCCTTGAAAAGACACGTCGATCGATCGTTTGATCACCACTTCGATAATATCTTCACCCCCAAACAAATTGTTGAAATACCAAAAATAAATTGTTTATTGAATAACTAAAAAATAATCGTTTTTTCGGGTATGGTTTAAATGTACGAAATGTAGAGAATAATTTTCTGTATATTTTCGTTTCTATGGGCCACCCTTGAATTTTTATTTTCCAACCCCTCTCGGGGGTTGAAAATTCAAAATGAAATTCTGGGATAACTATTGACCGCACGAATTCGCCGCCGTGGAACAATTTTTTGCTTGAACCCTCAGCTACATTTTCGTTCACAGCGCCAAACTCGTATCTCTTTATTTTCGGTCAATAGTTTTCCCAGAATTTCATTTTGAATGTTCAACCCCCCGGAGGGGTTGGAAAAAGCAGAATTCAAGGGTGGTCCATAGAAACGAAAATATAGAGAAAATTATTCTCTAGATTTCGTACATTTAAACCATCCCCGAAAAATCGATTGTTTTTGAGTTATTCAATAAACAATTTTTTTTATGCTCCAATCGTTTTTTTTGGGGGTGAAGATATTATTGGAGAGGGATGATCAAATACGCGAATGACGCGTCTTTTCAAGGGCTACAACGTTCACATTTGAATAAAAATTGTATGAATTTTTTCTAAAGAGTTAGCGAACTAAAACGAATTTTTCAAAATTTCACCCCCAAAATGAACTTCCACAACTTTGGCGCTGTGGAAAAAAATAGAGCGCGGATTTTTCTGAATATTTTGTCTCCCAGGGCCGACCTCGTGGGGGTTGTAGTTTCGCATTAATCCACCCCCACCCCCTTCATTCTCAAAAAAAACTCTACACCCCTATTTTCAGGCAAATGTGGATTTAGCACCCGCGGCACCTACAAAAACACCTGTCAAAAAACTAGCCTTCTAATTTTGCCGATTCCAATATACAGCACGACTGTACTATACGGAAAACCGGGAAAACTCAGGGAATTTCTTTCCTCCTGGAATAGTCAGGGAATTTTGGAAATTCTCTGCAATTTTCTCAGAATATACTTTTTGCAAGAATTACGAAAAATGAAACCGACTTGACAAAACAAAACTGAACAGTATAAAAATGAAGATTTTAGTCTATTTTTAATATTTATATTATTCTTCATTACATACAAAAAAAAGTTACGTTACACAACCACATTATTATTGCAGAAAAGTGTTTACATTTGTTTTTTATTTATTGTCACTGGCATAAAAATTTCGGTTTATAATAAAGAACAGGTTCTGTATTTGCTTTTAGTGTATTTTATTTTACTTTACAGTGTTCAAATTATTTTTCGTTTTTCAGTTTTTTTTTTTAAATTTTATCTCTATTTTTAACATTCCCATATATTTGATGTTAAAAAAATTGTTATCCGGTTCAACATAGTTTTTCAATAGAAGAATCGAATTGAGAATTTCCTTTGTTTTTTCAAGTCGGTTAAAAATGTTTTTTTTTTTCTTCACAAAAATGATTCATTGCTATTTCTACGCATATAATTTTTCCCGTATAGTTTGTAACGTTTACAAATACTAGTATGGTTGAAACGAGACTTAACTTGTGGTCTTTGACTTAAAAATATATATATTCGATGAAAACAAAGTGTTCTTTATTTGACCTTAATCTGGGTCATTTGCAAAACCTGTATGGAAATCCTGGTAAAGTCAGGGAATTTCTGAGTCAATAATGCGCAATAACCCTGATTAGTTTAAAACGAAACGAACGAAATGGCATGAAGAAAATAAGGAATTTAGAAAAATCGCTTCTTTTCGAAGTAGTCTCAATATCAAATTTCTTGTCCTCAGCAAATGGTCAATTACCGAAACGCCGTGGACGAGATAGAAAGTGCGAGGAAGAAGATATTTGACGCACGGGTCAAGCACGAGGAGCGCGTGAAAAAGATTCTCGAGGACTCGAGAGCCGGTGAATTGATCCGTCTAAAGAGAAGGCCCGTTTACGACACTTTGGACTCAACGATGCTCGAAAAATACGCTCTCCTCGACTCGCACGACCTGCTGGTCGAGCGCGAGAAACGAGACGCGTTTTTTTCCACGAGACACGGGTCCGCGAGAACAAAACGTCGGAAGGACAACATCGCGATCAGGAGCGACGACAGTTTATTCAAAATTCCGGAAATTCCGGACAAGGCGGCGAAAACGATCGAGGAAATTTTTCGCAAGCGAAAAAAATCCCGGAGCAATCGAACGTCGCTGCTCTCCGTGGAGAGCGCCGAAAAAAAGAATATACCCCGGAGAAGTATCATAAAAAGAGAACAGCAAAAAATCGTCCTCATCGCGCGCCCTTCGTACGTGGAGTTCAAGAATTTCCAGCCTCGAAAGCTTTACAAGGTGGGCAGTCATGTTAATTTTTGCCTAAGGGGCCGTCCATATATTACGTCATTCTAAATTTTGGGGGGGGGGGGGGAGGTTCGTCTGCAGATGACGGTAAATGATGGATGAGGGGGGGGGGGGGGGGCGTTTCGAAATTGACGTCATTCTTGTGATACCAGTTACTTCAAAATGTACAATAGTATATTGTACAACTAGAGTGGTTTCCCCGCATGAGTGATGAAAAATATTTTGCAGGTACCTAATGGTATTAATTATTGAACTCATTATTTATTTATTTATTACATAAGGTTTGTCTACATTATATTCGAGAACTTCAAATAACAGCGTACCTATGAAAATAGTTCGATCGAGCCAAAATGAATATGGGGAGGATACGGAAATATTACCCGTGATCCAGGATTTGCAAGAATGGGTGAAAACTCCGTGGGAGCTATCCAAAGAAAACTAAACAATAGGGAAGAATAATATTATTATATTAATGAAAATTGCCAAAGTACAAAATAATAAAAGATGATTCTATAACAAAATGTGGGAGCTATTCAAAGAAAACTAAAGAATAGGGAAGAATAATATTATTATATTAATAAACATTGCCAAAGTACAAAATAATAAAAGATGATTCTATAACGAAATGTTTTAATGTTACCCAATTTTTCTCAAATCCGCAAATGTTTTAATTTTGCCAAACTGGTAATGACGTCAATTTTGCGAGAAGGGGGCGGTCATTAGGAAATGGCGATAGGATGATTGTAGGGGGGGGGGGGGTCGAAAATCAGCAAAAATCGATGACGTAATATATGGACGGCCCCTAAGGGCATGTGCAAGGTCAAAATAACCTCACAAATTTTCCAACCCAATTCTCTCATAGATGGTTAATTTTTTTCGGAAAAATAAAGCATTGAGCTCTGGCGAATTCCTCGACGCAAAGCTTGATGATTTCCTTTTGCCCTAAATATTATTCTTCTCTGAAAAATCTCTGTTCTTTAAATTTCAGCTATCTCTCTCGCACTCATATGTCACGTGGTAGACCTACTTCGCCTTACGATCTTAGGCCACAGTAACGGGTATAAAATCATGTGCGAATTTAACAATTTTTTTCGAATGAACAAGTGATTCACTCATCAAATTAATTACACATCTATTTAGTATGGATATCAAGCTGTTAGAAAATATATATATATATATTTTCGATGTACAAAATGGCCGACTACTCGAAACATCTCGAAACAGCTTTTTTCCAATTGGCGTGACAAATAACTTCAACAATTTTTCCTCGATTCACTTCAAATTTAAAAGTTATGTTCCTAAATGTATTTCGCAGAGAAGTACGTACGGAATTTCTGATTAATCGAAAACTTTTCATTTTATGAGCAGCTTATGAGCAGTAATAACGAAGTTTTTTACTGAAAATTCATTTCTTAAATTCAAATACCTGCAACTTTTGAATAAAACAACATTTTTTAAATTCCGTACGTACTTCTCTAGGTATTCTAATGTAGATTGACGAGAATTTTTGTTTTTTGTTCTAGGTAAAAAATTGTGGATGCTAAATGTCACGCCGCGGAGCGCCTAAAAAAAGATCAAAGAAAATATTAGTACTCAGCCATTTTGTACATCGAAATAAAATATATATATTTTCCAACAGCTTGATATTCATAGTAAATAGATGTGTAATTAATTCTATGGGTGAATAACTTTTTCATACGAAAAAAAATTGTTAAATTCGCACATGATTTTATACCCGTTACTGTGGCCTAAGCCTGTAATTTTTCTGGAAATTCATGCTTCAATAACAAAAAACGTTAATACTAATGAATAACTCATTAGACTTTCCTTTATTGCACAAACTAATTTTAAAAAATGAAAATTTATTAACGCTAGGGCCCTACACTACTGTCTGTAGGAAACAAATAACCTGCACAGGTGTTACGCGCACCCCAGCACTTCGCATCAACGCTGCGAACGAGCTGTTTGTCGTACAGCATTTTTTTTTTCATTCGAACGCTGAAAGACTGAAGAATGAAATAGAATATGCGAGAAAAACCTACTACGAATATCTCGCCGTGGAAAATACGATTGAACAAAGCAAGAAATATGGTTTTAGCGTTTCTCAATAATTATGTGGGGTACCCATGTGTACACTGAGAAAACAGTTTATTTATATTTAAAAAAAATACATTTAGTTGGCACTTTTATTAAAATATTCATTACCTGTCACAAAATTTGTTAGTCGTTAAGAAATATTCATGTTCTCATGACAAAATTTTATACTCATAGTATTTCTTTAAAAATAATGATTTGTTTGATCACTTTTTTTTCTCTTAACTCAGTAGATGGTTACGGTAATCGAATAACGAGTTGAAATTGTTTTATGATAATACAGTTCAAAGGAGTAGATATTTGTTCACAATTAATATATTTAGATTCGGGGCCGTTAGCGTATCGTTGCCACGAATATCCTGTGTTCAATGCAAATGCACATGTCACAACAATTAACTGATCTTCATTCAAAACGACTATCTTGGCCGCATTTGAATCAAGAGTCGTAGGGTCGACGCGACAACTTCTCTATTAAACGCAAATAATGATTTATTAACTATTAATGAATCTGTATTTAAGATGTTGGCCCAGTAGTTCTTTGAGATAACAGTCGTACACTTATTACAAAATGAATATTTGGTAATAATTAAAAAATCTTCAGTTGAATGAAATATATTCCTGTTAGTAGTTAACAAATAACTTAAAAAATCGACCAGTCGTCTCAAATAATGATTTGTTAATAGTTAACAAATCTGTAATTGAGATAAGTGTCGTCCATTTGGCAAGGCCGTTTACTTCTCACGCTACTATGGCCCTTTGTCGCCAAGCTAGTTCGTGCGCAGACGCGACGTAGATACGATCGAGGTTCACTGGAGACTATGCGTGACCGCATGTCCACTTACCTACAGGATATCAGTTTGTGACCGTGAAAATGAAAATTTATTCTCCGCGCCGATGGCATCAATGAACGATTTTCTTGTTTTGTGGGTCCTGCCTAATCTTTAGGAGACTGTCGAAAGTATTGGGTTGGTAAGAAAGTCTTGCGACACACAACATGAGTAAAATATAAAAACATTTTATTTTAACATTAAACAATTATTCAGTAATGTATGCTCCCTCTGTATCTACAACTCGTGCCCAACGCTCTGGTAGACTTTGCACGCCTGCACTGCAGAATTCTTTGGGTCGTGAATTGAAAAAGTCGACCAGTGTATTTTTGAGATCCGCTACATCATCAAATTTTTTATCCTGTAAATAATTTTTTAAAGCTCGAAACAGATGATGGTCGGTAGGTGCTAGGTCTGGTGAATACGGTGGATGCGGTAGAACTTCCCATCCCAGCTGCGAAATAGATTGTTGTGTCATCTTAGCTACGTGGGGTCGAGCATTGTCGTGGAGAAGCCGAACTTGGAGACGTTTACGCCTTTTTTGTTTGATAATTTCAGCCAGCTTTTGCAGTTGTGTAGAGTAAGTATTTGCATTTATCGTGGTGTTGGATGGGAGCAGTTCGTAATATAGCATGCCCTCAGAATTCCACCAACAACAGAGTAAAACTCTCTTCACTTCACGGGGTAGGTTAGGGGTCGGATCTGGTTTTTCTCCTTTCGGTAGCCATTGTCGCTTACGTGTGTAGTTAACATAAAGCACCCAGATTTCATTTCCAGTGACTGTTTCTTGAAGAAAATCCTTTCTGTGTGGACGTTGCCGGAGTGAAAGACAGATGGACATGCGTGTCGCTTTGTTTGATTCGCTGAGATCGTGTGGTATCCAAGAAGAAACAACTTTTCTGTATCCGAGATTTTGTAAATGTTGGACAATCGTGGGATGGCTACAGCCGAGTTTGTAAGCTAATTCCCGTGACGACGTATTAGGCTTTGCCTTTGTAAGTGCTCGTAGTTCTTCATCGTCAACAGTTGATTTCCTGCCGGACCTAGGTTTGTCTTCAAAAGATGTATCGCCAGAACGGAAACGCTGGTACCAACGGGATATCGTTGAATGATGAACTACGTTGGCCTTGAACACACTACACATATTAGCGGCTGCGGTTCTTGCAGAACGCCCTTGCAAAAATTCGTAATATGCAATCGATCGAAGTGCACTATGATCCATCTTCGCTCGTACTGTCTGCGCGGAACAACTGACTCGCTTATATACCCTACGGCATGGAAGGTTCTAGACTAGTCTTGAATATACTACTCTCGAATGTTGTAGAACTTCGTTAGAAGAAAACATATTTTAATCGAAAGGAAAGTGTCGCAAGACTTTCTTACCAACCCAATATATATAGAGAATATTGAATTTTGCATTGGAGCAGGGGTGATCAAGACGTCGATTTTTTCACTGATCTCATTGAATAAACGCCTCAGTTATAGAAAACAAGTATTTATAAATAGTGTATTAATAAGAAGCATTGGGTGAGACCAACTGTATATCTATTGGCTGTTAAGAACGGGTATGTTCCATTAAAGTGCCCATTTTTTAACTATTAACCAATCTTTGTGACAATTCAGAGGCCCACATGAATGATTCATTAACTGTAAGAAGATATTTATTTCACCATATCCAACTTTACCATTTGTTAATAGTAAACGAATCCTGGAGCGTAGAAATATATTGTTTTCTTAGTGTAGGGTCCTAGGGTTAAGGGGCTATATCTACCTAGAGCCCCGAAAAAAATTCCATATTCAGAATTTTTCTAGGAAACGATCGGTGAAAAAGAAATGCATTGTTTTAACTCAAAGGTATATAAGTATATAGAGCCTTTAAAAAAATCACCAAATACAGAAAAACAACGAAAACATGGCTGCCGACAGATTATGAAACTTTTTCGCGACGTTTGGCCGTGTACACCATCTCAAACAGTCCATCCAAAATGTAAAAACCAAACGGGTTATTTAAGGTGACAATAAATAAGAGTCGTCGACAATCGTCGATTTTTTAAATAGCTTTTCTTTAACGTGGCCACGAATTGTAACTCGAGCATACAAACTCTATGAAAAAAGTCATCTTTACGTATCTATTAAAACTGAAGATCTGTTTAAAAAAAAGTGAGATTGTCAACGACCTTCAAATGTTTCTCATCGGTATCTCCAGTGAATTTGGAGATAATCCATCAATTGGTTCTGCACTTGAATTTGGCACCGATTTTGAAAACATTGTTTCGAGAAAATCGCGTTTAAAGTTTTAAGTATGGTGCTGCGACCGTTCGCCCGGCCGGCTGTGAGAAGCTGTAGCTCATTCAATTTCAGGAAATTTTCGATGAAATTTTCAGGGAATATAGCTAAAAGGTGATAGTGTCGAATCAAAATATTTTTGGTAAATGTAAATTTTACCCACCTAGGTAGATGTAGCCCGTTGAAGCGGGATAAACATTTACAATAATCAAAAAAACGATTTCTTTTTTTCTTCTTTAAACGATATAATTATATATTTAGAATATTTTCCCAAAGTTTCAAAGCGAAATTCGAAAAACTTCAAACGTCACATTGAGTTGAAATTTGGTAGAAATATTGATAATATTGGTACCTTCTATTTGACGAGAATTGATTTAAAAAATTGGCAAAAAACTACTTTCTTAATCCACTTTTTACAGAAATGTTGCGTGAAATGTTGATTTTTTTTGTAAATGCGTGTCATTTTCTTAAATTTGCATTTTCTTCGTTTTAATTACCGTCACATAAAAACTTTACATGTTCTGACTGAAAAAATGTTTGAAATTTTTTGCAAAGTCTACGGGAAGCTAGACTGCACGCCGATTCGCAACTCCCGCGGCGACCTTGCTGTAACACTCTACCACAGCGCCGTCATTTTGATGATGAATTGATTTTATAAAACTGTTTTGTATATTTAAATATACTATTAAAGTATACCTAAAGCTTTATAATTGTAGAATAATTATTTCTTAGTTTAAAAAATCCCATAATATGGCTTGTTTTTTTCCTGTCTGAATGTATATCCCGCCTTAAGGGGTAAGGCCACTGTAACGGCCCAAAAAAAAGGTTTTTTCACTAATTTTTTGCTCCCGAAATTGAAGGTATTTGAAAAAAAACTTTTAATGGTGTTATCGGGCATACATTAAACTTTATTATAAAATTTTTTTACAGTAAAAAAAAACAAAATGGCGGTTCCACAGCTATCTTCCCGGGACATGTTTTGCTTCCAGGGCTCCGCGGCACGCAGCACCACTGGTGCACTTTTGAATCTAGAACAACAAAAAAACCATTAATCTAGAGGGCTATAGCTAGAGAATGTCGATCGGATTTTAAAAAGTATCAATTTTTGTGAATTTGGCGTGCGTTTGAAAAAAAAATTGATTTTTGACGAAAAAAACGGCAAGTTTTTTGTTAATAAAAAATCAATAAATAAAGTTCTTGAAAATTCCGATCGACATTCTCAAGATAATGTAAATGTTCACATCTGGTTAAAATTTCAAGTAAAAAAAATGAAAATTGTTCGAGTTATGCTGCGTGCCATTTTGAAAAACCATGTTTCGAGAAAAACGCGTTTAAAGTTTTGCGAATAGTTTTTTATTGGAAAAAATTAAAAAAAGAAGTTAAAAGGATTTAAACTATTTTTAAACTAGAGGGTTTAAACTATTTTTTAAGCCAATAAAAAAAAATCGATTTTTCAAAAAATTTACAGTGGCCTTACCCCTTAACGGGGTCGTCTAATGTGAAGGCCGTTTTTTAAATTCTTTTTTGGAGAATTTTTTTTTGACAAACCATTAAAATAAAATAATTTAAAAATTGTATATCATTTTTATTAACATTCAAAGAAAAATTGGTGAATTTTTTGAAGTCATTATGTAGAATATAGTGGGAGATACACTGCCCAACAAGAACACATATATAAAAAGTGGTGCTCCACTGCTGCCATGATTCCGGCCGTTCTGCTTATCTGAAATAAAAAAAACCGAACGCAATTTTAATCGTGAGGCTTGACGCTCTACATGGAACTAAAATAAAGTTAGAATTCAAAAAAAAATGATTTTTTTACGCTTTAGAAAAAAAAAAAAAATTTCGTATTTTTTTGGGGTCTATATAGATGATAAAAAGAAAACTAACGAAGCAATCTTGATTATTTTAGTTCAACTTGTACTTATATATGTACTAAAGATGCTGTCAAAATTTGAGCAGAATCAATCAGTTTTTGAGATATCATGGCAGCAGTTTGAAAAAATCGTGTTTTGAGAAAAACGCGTTTGAAAGTTGTATATAATTCACAATGAAAAAATGGTTTCACCATCAATCTGCTATGCCTGGGCCATACAGTACACCTTCGACTTCTTTAAAAAAAAGTCATGCAAGGCCGGTTTCTCTTATTTTGATCTGACACACTAGACGACGCTTTTAAGCAATCAAGCGCGAACAAGCAATTGAGCAATAAGCATTTCGCGATTTTTCGTATCAAACTTCCAAATTTTCAAGAACCGAATACTGTTTTTTTTTTCTCGAAAACGATATCAAATTTATCGCAACTTATGAAAATTAAATTTTTCTCCCAAACTTGTAGCGCAAAATCAAATTTTCTGTAATTTCGAAGTTCAAATTTGGTTAGACGTACGAACGTCTAAAAAAATCAGCATCTTTTACGCTCGCTGTTAGAAGCCGTTGCTCATTCAATTTTCGGAATATTTCAATGAAATTTTCAGGGAATACAGCTAAAAAAGGATACTATCAAATAAAAATATTTTTGAAAAATGCAATTTTTTGACCCATCTAAGCGGACGTAGCCCGTCTGAGCGGTCACCCCTCCGAGTATTGGCCTAAGCCACCCCTTGACGCGAAAAATCGCCTCTCATTGGAAAATATCCATTTTTATCCTTGCAGCGATCTATCGCGATAACGAACGTAAGTAACGCCGTGGCAAAATTTCAACTGGATCCGCGACCCGTCGGCTCGCGATTCTCGATCGCGCTGCAATCACGTACAGGCGATCGCGAGGATCTCGCGCCGGGGATACATCTGAAAATTGTCGCGAGCTTCTGCAGCGACGATCCGGACCACTACGAGGAAAGACTAGTGATCAGAGTGCAGCACGGCAAGGACGTTTGCATTTTCCTCCGAGCTTACAGAGAGCCACCGATCTTGAGAGGAACGAATTATCGATTGATCAGCTGTTGCTGCAACGACGCTGCGACAAACCAAGAGCAGTACGAGCTACTTGAGATTTGTGGCTCTTGCGAAAATTCGTCGGCTGATTCTTGGTACTTTGGAGAAGAAAAATCCTCGTTTCTCAGCAGCGAGACTGTGAGTGTTCGAAATTAATGCCGATCTCACAACATGACTTTTATGCTTATTAAAGCGGGATATACATTTATCCCATCAAAATATCGATTTCTTTTTTTCCCTTTAAATGATTAGAACTATATACAGGGTGCGCCAGAGAAACTTACTTATTTGAAAAAATTCCCGCGCGGTGAGTTGGGCGGGTAGAGGGGCGAGAGGGGGCGCATCTGGAGGGGGAAGTTCCCAAGTTTGTTTCTCCCTCCAGTCAGTTGCCATCATGCTCTGGTCTAGAGAGCAGCGGGCCTTCGCAGTCGAGAGCTTCTTTTCTAACGGTCGCTCACTTGTTGCTACGCAACGTGCCTTCCGCGCTCGCTTTGAAATTCCTCCTCACAGACTCGTTCCTGGCCGTAATTCGATTCTGTCGTGGGTTAACTCATTTCGGGAGTGTGGAAGTGTCGCTAAACCCAGAAATGGATTTCAACGGACCATCAGAACTCCGGAAAATGTTGAAAGAGTGAGGCAGTCAGTTGTGCGTTCTCCCCGGCGTTCGGCTCGCAAACACGCAGCTGCTATGGGAATTTCTGACACCACTGTTCGACGAATTCTCCATGAAGACCTTCAATTTCATCCCTATAAATTGGCTGTTGTGCAAGAATTAACTGAACGCGATTTTGTTGCCCGTCAAAATGCATGTGAAATGCTGGTTGACAACCTGCCTGAAGACGCGGTCGTTTTTTTCAGTGACGAGGCTCACTTCCACATTTCCGGCTGCGTCAACAAGCAAAACATGCGTTATTGGTGTGGTGTAAATCCACGTGAGCTTCACCAGAAGCCACTTAATTGTGAGCGAGTTACTGTCTGGTGTGCGATGTCGGTAATGGGAATAATTGGTCCTTATTTTTTTGAAGAAAACGAACGCGCAGTTACCGTGAATGGAGCTCGTTACAGGAACATGATCGAGGAATTTTTTCTTCCAAGACTCGAAGAAATGAACGTTAGGAACGTGTGGTTTCAGCAAGATGAAGCCACAGCACACACAGCACGAGACTCAATGAATTTGTTGCGACAACATTTCCCCGACTGCCTCATCTCTCTCAGAGGCGATCTCCAATGGCCGGCACGCTCTCCAGATTTGACTCCATGCGATTTATTTTTATGGGGTTATTTGAAATCTCTGGTTTATGTCGATCGACCACGGACCATAGCACACCTCAAGAACAACATTCGCGACGCCATTGCCAACATACCGATTGATATGCTGCAAAGAGTGGATACGAATTTCAAAAATCGACTTCATCAGTGTATGCGCAATGGGGGTCGCCATTTATCCGATGTCATTTTCAAGACTGCATGAAAAAAAAATTGGGATATTGTATTCTTAAATAAAAAAAATTTAAAACAATAATTGAAGTACTTTTGTTTTTATTGGCCTTTCAAATAAGTAAGTTTCTCTGGCGCACCCTGTATAAGGCGTTCCATACCATTTCGAACGGTCAAAAAGTTGTCCACTCTCAAAAAAAAAGAAATTTTGTCAAGTTATTTAATTATATGGAAAAAAAGTGTACATTTTTTCAACATTTTTGGAACGCATTTTCTCGAGTTTATCAAAATTTCAAAATTTTCAAAATACTGTTATATCTCGTGAGCATTTGATTTAACAGAAAAATGTTTGAGACAAAAAAGTTGCAATTATACATTTACTTTGTGAAAAAAAATTGTTTTGAATTTTTCGAGTTTAGAAAATGCCCATTTTCACCAAAATTATACAAAATTTTTTTTTTTCGGTCGGTATGTCACTCGATTTTTCTCAAAAAATTCCAGAAAATCCTCTGAACTGTGTGCAGTAACACCTATTTTTTTCAGAGTGGCTCGATTCGTTGTTCCAAAGCTGTGCTTTGTTTTATTATCATGAGATATTTTTTTTAGACAAATAAATTATTATTAAAAATTATTCTCTCCCAAATTTTTCTCACATTTTTCCGGTAATAAACATCCATAACAGTAATAATTTTTTTAAGCTAAATCATAAATTATCGGTAAGGTATACAAAGTTAACCTTGCCATACAAAGTAACGTTCGTCGTCCAACATGAAAATTGTGATACAAAGTAACGTCCACCACGATGCGATCGCGGTTTACACTTTCACCAGAGTTATAGGCCTCCGAAGTAACTCTTGTGGCGCACCCTTGCGGCGAGTTTTGGCAAAACTTGGATTGGTTTTCGTCTGCTAGTGCAGTATGCCGGTCGCCATTTAAATCAGGTGTCCAATCGATGATGCTTGCTCAAGCCTAGCTCTTTCGTGTTTGTGCCGTTTTGACTTAACCGCCATGCGCCAATCCAAGTTTTGCCACCGGCAGCCGTTACGGGGCGCCATCACGAAAGTTACTTCGGAGGCCTATTCAAGACTTCATCACGTCGATCTGTGAGAGCCGAATACGAACGTATTACTTCTCTGATGGAGCTCCACAGCAATATAAAAATTTCAAAAATTTTCGCAATCGGTCTCGTCACGAAGAGGATTTTGGGGTTCCAGCAGAATGGCATTTCTTTGCGAGTGCTAATGGCAAGGGGCCATGTGACCGCGTGGGAGGTACATTGAAGAGGCTTGCGGACTTGCAACTCGAGCTTCAATGCAATTGCCGGTGGATCAACAGATTCTAACTCCTCGAGCTCTTTACGAATGGGCAGCTCAACCCGCGAATGTTCCTGCTATCACCGTTCGCTATTCATCTACTGATGATTACAATGCTCAAGAAAAAGAGGTTGGAATCAAGATTTCAGTAAGTGAAAGCTGTACCGGAGACCCAAAAACACCATTGTGTCCGTCCATCCCTCTTCCGGTCCATCAGGACCGGATGGGATTCTACAATGCAAAAGATATTCGCTCGCCGCGGACTTCCTAACTCACCGAGTCTGGAAAAATAAATAACTTGAAACGATCTGCTTATATTCTTTTTCTCAGTTCCTACATTGTGATTAATGTTAACAATAATAAGAAAAAAAATATAATGATAGGACATAAAATTATTAATTTCATCATTGAAGTTTTGAGCGAGTGATTATAGTGCGTAGCTTTCGAACGAGTTCCATGGAATTCCATCTACGTGACCGATGAGCTATGCTCCAACAAGCTCTGAAACATTAATATTATTATTATAGACGTTCTTTTATCTAAAAATTTAATAGAAACAATTTCGGAGAGTATGATTTTCCACAATAATTGATTTTTCTAAAAAAAAATACATATATGTCATAATAATAAGACAAAGCACAGCTTTGGAACAACGAATCGAGCAATTCTGAAAAAAAATAGGTGTTACTGTACACACTTCAGAGTATTTTCTGGAATGTTTTGAGAAAAATTGAGTGACATACGGACCGAAAAAAAATATTTTTGTGTAATTTTGGTGAAAATGGGCATTTTTTTAAATCGAAAATTTAAAAACAAAATTTTTCACAAAGTACATGTAAAATTGCAACTTTTTCGTCTTAAACATTTTTCTTCAATGCTCACGAGATATAAGGGTATTTTAAAAATTTTGAAATTTTGAAAAACTCGAAAGAATGCGATCCGAAAATTTTCAAAAAATTTACACGGTTTTTTTCATATAATTAAATAATTTGACAAAATCTCAATTTTTTTGAGAGTGGACAACTTTTTGACCGTTCGAAATGGTAGGGAACGCCTCATATGTAGAATATTTTCCGAAAGTTTCAAAGCGAAATTTGAAAAACTTCAAACGTTACAGCCCGTCAACGTTGTGCCTCACCGCTCGGATTCGGCGCGAGCGTGAACTTCAAACGCGTTTTTCTCAAAACTGCATTATCGAAATTGGCGTGCAGAATTACTCAAAAACTATTAGCCGATTAAGTTGAAACTCGGTTGAAATATTGATAATATTCGTACCTTCTAGTTGACGAGAATGTTTTTTTGAAAACTTGGCAAAAAACTACTTCTTTAATACACATTTTACAGAAATGTTGCGTGAAATGTTGATTTTTTTGTAAATGCTTGCTGTAACACTCTCCCACAGCTCTGCCATTTTGATGATGAATTAATTTTTAAAAATTGTTTCGTATATAATTGTAGAACAATCATTTCATAGTTTGAAAAATCGCTCAATATTGCTTATTTTTTCCTGTCTAAATGTATATCCCGCCTTAAGATTATTATTAGTTAGTTAGTATCGAGTTTTATTTGCAACAATTTTTTTGCACAGCTTTTTACAAAACATTAATATTTCACATAGGGTCAGAGTGAGATCAGTGGCTCATTTTTTTCAGAGGTCTATAGCTGCCTAACCGTTCACAAAATCTCAATGAAACCTTGACTAAACGTGAGGTGTGTTCAATGGCTTCATTTTATTAAAATACACTGAACGGCCTAACCCAATAGATATTGAGATAATAACCATTAAAAAAATGGAATTCGATCCACTGTGTACTTGGGGGTGTACACAGTGAAACATAATTTCAAAATCAAGCAAAATTTGAAGAAAATTACCCTGATTCACTTTACACTTGTAGGTAATGGAGTGCTTTTCTCTATACAGTGGGGAGTATTGTACAGTAAACTAGTGAAAAATCAATTAAAAAAAGCCAGCACATTATGAGATCAATCACAATTATTCATTGAATATTAATCAACAATGAGTACCTACCTAATGAGGTATTACCAGTACCTATCTAAATCACAACGCGAAAATATTCATATTAGGACTTACCTCTGTGTACCTCGAAAAGTTGACCTACTATGTACCGACCCTCTCTTTTTTTCTAAAGCGGCTAGTGACAAGTTTCTATTTTTGTTAGGTTAACAAACACAATGCTCAAATACCGCAATATAGCTGTACGAGGGTGGGGTGAAAAGTTTCCAGCCTGACCAAGAGATGGTGCCACTAGGTCTAGTTTTGGAGCGGCGTCCTACAGTACCATTCCTACCGAGTTTGTATGTACAGTTTCAGCCCAATCGCTACGTTAGTTTGCGTTTGAGAGCACATTGCGCGAGACGCTTCCGTTGTTTTCGTAAAAATGGAAAAATTGGAAAAACGTGCTGTCATCAAATACTTCCATTTGAAAAGTTTTACACCAAAACAAATAAAAGAAGAGTTGGATTCAGCACTAGGAGACTCCTCCCCATCATATTCAACTATTAAGCAGTGGGTTTCTGAATTTAAAATGGGTCGTGTGAGCACCTCTGACGAGCTTCGCTCAGTACGGCCCGTTGAAGTCACAACTTCAGAGATGATTGAAAAAATCCAGAAAATAGTGTTGGAAGACCGCAGGTTGAAAGTGCATGAGATAGCTGAGACCTGTAGGATGTCAGCTGAACGTGTGCGAAATATTTTGCACAACCATTTGAACGTGGAAAAGCTGTGTGCAAGGTGGGTGCCGCGTTTGCTAACGCTCGACCAAAAACTGCTTCGAAAAACCATTTCTACCGACAATTTGGCGCTGTATAGGCGTAATCCAAACAAATTTTTGCGTCGATTCATAACTGTTGATGAGACATTTTTCCACCACTACACTCCTGAAAATAAAGAACAGTCAAAACAGTGGGTTGGAAAAGGGCAATCAACCCCAAAGAAGGCAAAAACAATTTTATCGGCAAACAAGGTTATGGCTACTGTTTTTTGGGATGCGAGAGGAATTATATACATTGATTACCTTGAAAAGGGTAAGACTATCACTGGTCAATACTACGCAGAGTTATTGCAACGTTTGAAGCACGAGGTGCAAATTAAACGACCTCATTTGGCGAAGAAAAAAGTTTTGTTTCATCACGATAACGCACCAGCGCATTCGTCGATTGTTGCCATGTCCAAAATCCACAAATTGAAGTTTGAATTGATGCCGCATCCTCCCTACTCTCCAGACTTAGCCCCCAGCGACTATTACCTGTTCCCTAACCTCAAAAAATGGCTTGGCGGAAAAAGATTTAAGAGCAACGAAGAAGTTATCGAAGCTGTAAATCAGTATTTTGAGGAGCTTGACGAATCTACGTTTAAAACTGGTATAACTAAATTAGAACACCGTCATAAGAAATGTATCAGTGTTGATGGAGATTATGTTGAAAAATAAAGCAAAAAAAATTTTTAAACATCGTTTTTCTTGGTCAGGCCGGAAACTTTTCACCCCACCCTCGTATATTGCGGGAGAACAATGACTTCGAACATAACTGCGATAGGTAAAGAAGCAAAAAAACATACAAACTCAGCTGGTTTTTCAACTTTTGACACCAAAAATAATATAAAATCACCTCTCACAACCGAATTGCGCAGGAGCGACTCACAGACAGGTTCAAACCTATTGGCATCCGAGGGCGGTTCTAATGTGAAAAAGACGCACATATATACATGTCCACTTCTGATAAATAGAAAAGGTTCAGTGTACCCACTGTTGCCACTGTCCCCACTTTGACCTTTCATACTTTTCACTTATTATCTACACCCTACATTCCTACACTCCGCATTATTTTCACATTCTCCCTTTTTTCATTTATTCGACCACTCCGTCGATCTCTCCTCCCCCATGCTCCTTACTCATCTTTCTGCACATTTCCTCTATTTCCCTAAAGTACTCGCATATCCCTGTTTGTATTTTTCCTCCCCGCATAGTTATGATTTCCTCCTTTACTGCCAAATCATCCATTCCTCTGCTTTCTTCTTTGCGATCTCTGATACTAAATTCCTACTTTTTTTACGTATCAATAGGTGCTTTAATGTCTCATTTTTTTTCTTTACATACCCGGCATCTCCAATCATTTTCCCCTTTCTTTCCCGCCCTTCCTATGTTGCCACATCTTAGCCACGCCCTTATTTCTATCTCCCTACCCTTTACTCCCTCCTCTGACCAATATTTCCATGGCATCTCGTCCTTTTCTATAATATATTTATACTTATCATTATACGTCGAATTTCTGATTTTCTCCTCTTCCCTCCTTAAAATACTGTTTTTTAAGTTTTCCAATCCCTTTTCTATCCGTTCGTCTATTTTTTTTTACTTCTTTTCGCTCCCTTATCATTGTTATTATATCTTCTATCTCCAGATCTCTTAATACCTTCACCAGGCTTTTCCCTCATTTTTACGGGTCACCGTTTGTTATCGCTCTAATTTCGTCTAAGATTATTATTATTATTTATTTTCTTCATTGTTAGTCTGAGAGCAGCGAAAATTTCGAAAAAAGGGAATTGTCGACAACGATTCGTGCTCCGATCTCGTTTGCTCAATTTGAGTGCGGCCAATGTTTCGTTGGCGAGCAAATAAACATTGTAACGAGATTGAAAAATGTCGGTGGAGATGGAAAATTCTTTGCTATGAGCGAAATCGACTGGAATTCCATGAGTATCGACGTGAGCAATTGATAATAATAACAATGCTAACGATCATTTTATTTATCAAGTTTTTTGTGTTGTAACAACGATAATAAAATTAATAATGATATGATTATTATAATAATTATCATAATGATATTACTAATGACACAGGATATTAACAGCGAGAATTTCCTAGTTCTGCCTTGCTTCGCAATGTGGCCCGTTTACTTCGCTCTACGGAGAAACGAAGAAATTTGTCTTTTGACGTACTTTTTTCCCGATTCTCGGGGCATACAGGTGATGTATTGCCAAAAGTTCACAAATTACGCAGATTCTGGTTGAAAAATGATTCGATGAAAAGTTTGGAATTCAGTGGCGAAATGTTTTGTTGCAACGCACACCAGATCGACAAGCTATACATCGTGTGTGACAATCTCGCTGTGCATCCTGTCGAATTGATCGGCGATGGCGTAATGTACGATCCGAGCATTATTAACATAGTCAAAGTACGTTGAATAAATTGGAGAAAAAAAACAAAAGAATTTGGTAAAAATGTATTTAGTAAATAGAGTTCGATAAAAGGAATTCATTAAAAATAATTCGGTAAAAATAATTTGGTAAAAATAATTTACTTGAAATAATTCGGTTCAAAAAATGAATTAAATATAATTCAGTTAAAAAATTCACAATAAATAATTCGGTAAAAAAAATGAATTAAAAATAATACGGTAATAGTAATGTGATTTGTCAATTTTTATTTGAAGAACTCGATAAAAAAATTTGATAAAAATTATTTGACTTGATGATTTTTATTTAAAGGGTTAGGCTATTAATAGAGTTCGATAAAAGGAATTCATTTAAAAAAATTCGGTAAAAATAATTTCGTAAAAGGAATTGACTTGAAATAATTTGATCCCAAAAATGAATTAAAAATAATTCGGTAATAGTAATGTGATTTGTCAATTTTTATTTGAAAACCTCGTTAAAGAAAAATTGATAAAAATTATTTGACTTCATCATTTTTATTTAAAGGGTTAGGCTATTGTGACTATAATATATTGTGACTAATCGAAGATTAGACTTATTTAAAAAAAAATTGAAGGAATAAGTAAGATGATTTAGAAAACGTTTGAACATTTATTTGTCTATACATTAACGAAGGGTGTCGCAAATTTGATTTAGAAAATATTAATAATTAAAGAGGTTATAAACAATCTCGTGAAGGACCTTTGAATGTGAGGCACTCGACGGTGTACTTGATTTTGGCGAACCGGTTGATCTGAAAAAAAAGAATTCTTTCTTCTTAAAATAGATAATATTGGCCCAGACTCGACCGACTTTTTTTGTTATCGCGTTTTAAAGGACAATACCACTGTGACGGCTTCAAAAAATCGATTTTTTGAAAACCATCTAGAAAAATCTAAAATACATTTAAGATTAAGATGCCGTTGGACCCAGGTCGAAAAAATAATTATTTTCGGAGATATTGAATATTTTGTGGAGCGGTGCAGCGCTCCGTGACGCTCGGTCAGTTTGCTTCAATTCGCAAACGTCAGTTTGCGAATAGAAGCGACGCTACTCGTGTCTAAACGCGCCGAATCGTTTCGTTTATAAATATCGAGCGCTCAGAATTAATCTTTGCACATCGAAATGGATAATCCGAAAGTGTACGCGGGGATAAAGGGAACGAAACGGAGCTATGTGACGAGGAGTCGAACGAAAATTTCGAATCGAAAACCTCCGAACCGTTATAGCTCCGAAAATAGTTCTGCAGAGTATGTGAGCACGTCGGCGAAAAAGTTAAAATCGTCGGACGATTTAGAGGTCGGAGTTACTAACGATTTCGGTTATCGTATAGTACACCTCGTCAATGCATTGAACATTATATCGACGTTAGTGAAGTGCAAAGTGTGTGATCGCGATATAAAGTTTACTGAAAAAAGTTTGCGCGGACTCGGATTGAAAATCGAGGTCGATTGCGGCCATTGTGAAGAAGTGCAAATCAATTCGTGTCCTATGATTGACAATGGATACGAAATTAATCGTCGGATCGTATTCAGTATGCGTCTTCTTGAATGCGTCGGTTTGAATGGCCTCATGAAGTTTTGTGCATTTATGGACCTACCGCGCCCCATATTTCAGTCTTTCTACGATCGAATCTTAAATTCGATTTCGATTGCCACTAAAGCTGTGAGCACAGTGAGCAAACAAAAGGCTGCACTTGAGGAGGAGACAATTTCGTTGAAAAATTGGGTGGAGGACGGAATTATCGTTTCAGGCGACGGATCTTGGCGTAAGCGCGGTTTCAGCTCGCTTTTCGGCATAACATCGCTAATCGTCTGGTACACTAACAAAGTGATCGACGTTATGGTGAAATCGAAATATTGCAAAGCTTGCGAGCATTGGGAAAAAAAGAAAGCACCGCGGAGTACTGGGAATGGAAAAGTACCCGCGACGATGAGTGCCAGGCGAACCATAGCGGCTCCTCCGGAAAAATGGAAGTCGACTCAGCTGTCGAAATGTTTCAACCGTCTGAAGAGCTCTATGGCATAAAATATAAATATTATATTGGTGACGGCGATTCTAAAACGTTTCTGGGCATATCGAATAGCGATCCGTACGACGGTTTCGAGATAAAAAAAAAAGAGTGCATCGATCATGTCCAAAAACGTATGGGGACGCGCCTCCGCGAAATCGTGAAAAAAATAAAAAGGATTGTCTGGCAGAGGAAAGCTCACCGGAAAATTGATTGACGAGTTGAGCACATATTACGGCTTGGCTATTCGGAGGAACGACGATGATGTTGAAAAAATGAGGAAGGCAATTTGGGCAACTATCAAACATGAAATATCCACAGATAGTAAGCCACAACATGACGATTGCCCAGAGGGAGCCGAGTCGTGGTGTTCGTGGCAGCGAGCGGTCGCAAGCGGTAATATTTCTGAATATCGCCATAAGCCGCCTCTTCCTGAGGAAGTATTGGAGGCAATTACGCCAGTCTTCGAAAATTTGAGCAGAGACGATTTGCTGCAGCGTTGTTTGGGCGGCTTCACGCAAAACAACAACGAAAGCTACAACAAATCAGTTTGGGCAATAGCCCCCAAGTGTCAGTCCGGGAGCAAAAAAATCGTCGATATTGCAGCTGATATCGCGGTATTATTATTCAATGATGGCCTGAGAAGCCTCATGAAAGTTTTGGAGACGTTGGGGATAACTATCGGCCCAAATTGTTTCAATTTTTGCGTTGAAACCGACGCAGCGCGGATCGAGCTGGCGGAGCGCTCGCTCACAGACGCTGCAAAAGAGGCAAGAAGAGCCTCTACAAGTTCGAGAAAAGATGCTAGGGATAATGATTTGCTTCTTGAAGGCCAGCTATATGGTGCCGGCATCGCTGATTAAAGGTAAAAATTTTTTTTTCCAATTTATCGCATAAATTAACAAACCTAAAACTTTGAACGCGTTTTTCTCAAAACCACTTTTTTGAGTGCGGCACGCAGCAGAACTCGAGCAATTTGTATCCGATCGACTTCAAATTTAGACTGCATCAATACAACTAGATTATCTAAAGAAGTACATAGGCTTTTTTCGATATCTCAATAATAATAAAAGTTATAGTCTATTTTCGACGAGAAATTTTGCTCGAAAATCGTCCTTTAATTTCAAAAGCGTGCCTATTTTTAAAAAATCAATATTTTTTCAAATCCCTTTGTACTTCTCTTCAAAATATCATATTATTAACGAAAACACTCGGTATTTTTTTTCAGATCGACTTTGAAGAGAGTTCTGCTGCTTGCCGCGAACCACTGCAGAGGCAACAGTACCCGACGCGGGAGCTTCCCCAGCGTCACCATGGGGCGTGAAAAATTTGAAATTTTTTTTTTATGTATCTTCAATAAACAACGAACAAAACAAAACAAAATTCTTGAAAAATGGCAAAAAAACAGGGGGTCACAGTGGTGTTCTGCCTTAATCATCATTTTTTTTATTTGATTTTTTTTTCGATTTTCGAGCCAAATTGACATTTTTGTTAACTAATGAGAAAACAATTTCAAGAAGGAAAACGTCGGTCAAGACTAACCTAATATTACTCTGAATAAGTGTACCAAACTTGTAGTCAATCCGTTGATTAGATGTCGAGAAATCGTGTACACCGTTTTGCAAAACATAGTTTCGAGAAAAACGCGTTTAAAGTCTAACTAGCAGTTCTATCGTTGTAATTATAAGTTTACCTATAATTTACCTTCAATTTGAGTTGTCTCAAGCAACGAACGATTTTTCGAAATTTTCACAGTAGCCTAAACCTTTGAAAAATCGATTCAAAATGATTTGTTAAAAATAATTCACTCAATAATTTGTTAAAAAGAATTCATAATAACTTATGGAAAATAATTCTCGACCAATAATTCCCCAAAAAGAATTCGTTAAAAAAAAATCGATAATCATTTACTGAAAATGGTAAACTAAGGATGACAAAAACCAAAACACGAAAACTTTAAGGGGTAAGGCCACTGTAACGGCCCAAAAAAAAAGGTATTTTCACTAATTTTTTGCTCCCGAAATTGAAGGTATTTGAAAAAAAACTTTTAATGGTGTTATCGGGCATACATTAAACTTTATTATAAAATTTTTTTACAGTAAAAAAAAAACAAAATGGCGGTTCCACAGCTATCTTCCCGGGACATGTTTTGCTTCCAGGGCTCCGCGGCACGCAGCACCACTGGTGCACTTTTGAATCTAGAACAAAAAAAAACCATTAATCTAGAGGGCTATAGCTAGAGAATGTCGATCGGATTTTAAAAAGTATCAATTTTTGTGGATTTGGCGTGCGTTTGAAAAAAAAAATTGATTTTTGACGAAAAAAACGGCAAGTTTTTTGTTAATAAAAAATCAATAAATAAAGTTCTTGAAAATTCCGATCGACATTCTCAAGATAATGTAAATGTTCACATCTGGTTAAAATTTCAAGTAAAAAAAATGAAAATTGTTCGAGTTATGCTGCGTGCCATTTTGAAAAATCATGTTTCGAGAAAAACGCGTTTAAAGTTTTGCGAATAGTTTTTTATTGGAAAAAATTTAAAAAAGAAGAAGCACAGGACCTTTTTTTTCTTATTCTAGAGGGTTTAAACTATTTTTTAAGCCAATAAAAAAAAATCGATTTTTCAAAAAATTTACAGTGGCCTTACCCCTTAATTCGTATAAAATTATATTTTTTCCTCGACGCAGAGCGAATTTCAGAGAAACGACGACTGGTTCGGGGACGGATCCGTAGACGGCATCGACTGCCGTATGAATCTCCTTATCTCAACGCCGTGCGATTTCGCGCAGGATACACTGACACTCAAGAATCGCATCGGTATGGAAATTCATTATCGCTGGGATAAGACTCCGAGTCCTCGGTGCTCGAACGAAGAGGAGGAAAAATTCAAAAGTTGGGCTGATTTGCCCCTGGAGCTTTTGAGTGTACGACCGAGCAGTGGAATATTCGCTGCATGCTCGTCGATCACGTTCGAAATCACGGTTCGCACGACGTTCGCGAGCCTCGACAGTTATCGCGCTCTAATGCAATTTGTACTCGTTGACATTCCTCTCGCTGCGGTTCCCTTGGAACACGACGATCTCACTGACGATTGCACACAGAGACGACGCTCGTGCGAAGCTGTGAGTTATCGCATAAACCGCGAACGCCTCCGTTGTTATCAGAGATGGGCAAAAAGTAATTAAGGGATAACACCACTCTGGCGGCAGAAAAAAAGGCCTAACTGCCAATTTATTTTGGGAGTATGAAAAAAGGAATAGGATTTCTTTCGAGAGGGTTTATTTAACACATATTAAAGCATAAAACAAAAATTTATTATAATTTTCATACAAAATGGCGGCGACAGAGTCCATCTTGACAAACGTGCTTTTTACAAATACGTGGGTCATTTGACAAGTACCTAGCCTCACCGCTAGATGGTGCCACGATTGCAAGAGAAATACACTGTAGTGTAGTACCGTCTTGTAGACGGCTACTGACAAAATTTCAGCCGGATCGGACTTGTAGTTCTCTTTTGAGAGCGTGTGAAAGCAAGTGTGTCCGTTGATTTTTGAAAGAACAATCGCAATCCAAAAGAGTTTTTGCGTCGTTGCGTGACCGTCGACGAAACATGGATTCACTGGTATACTCCAGAGGCCAAGGAGCAGTCAAAACAGTGGACCTTACCCGGTGAACCTGCTCCAAAGAAGGCGAAGACGGTCCCGTCGGCTGGAAAGGTGATGGCCACTGTTTTCTGGGATTCTCAAGGTGTGATTTTTGTTGACTACCTGGAGAAGGGCAAGACGGTCACGGGACAGTACTACGCCGAACTATTGAGCCGATTTAACGCCGTGTTAAAAGAAAAACGACCCCATTTGTCGAGAAAGAAAGTGCTTTTCCACCACGATAATGCACCGGCTCACACCTCCGCGCTCGCCACGGCTAAATTGGTCGAATTACGCTATGAACTGCTGCCCCATCCACCGTATTCTCCAGATTTGGCTCCGTGCGACTTTTTTTTGTTTCCGAATCTAAAAAATTCACTCGCCGGGAAGAAATTCCACTCCAATAACGAAATAATCGCCGCCACGGAGGCCTATTTTGCAGACCAAGAGATAACATTTTTTTCAACGGGGTTAAAAAAATTGGAACACCGCTGGGCCAAGTGTATTCAACTAAAAGGAGACTACATTGAAAAATAAATTTTATTTTTAGCAAAATTTTGGTGTTTTCATTTGTAGGCTAGGTACTTATCAAATGACCCACGTAGCTTCACGGGAGGACGGTTTTCTCGTAAAGTATAAGACCTGGGACGAAAACCAAAAAAAACTTATAATCTATATATTATTAGCTATGGGGCTACGTAGGGATTTTTTTAAACAAATTTTGAAAAAATGGCGCACTTTGAAAGAAATGAATCGTTTTTTTGCCCAGAAAATAAGCAGTAAATTGTTTATAAAAAAGCCTACATTTAATCGAAAAACGGCTAGGTACTCCCATAGAGAATGTAATTGTGAAGCTACTGTCAAATTTTCAAATCGATTCAT
The DNA here is from genome assembly GCA_964007375.1 of Ophion obscuratus. Taxonomy (NCBI): domain Eukaryota; kingdom Metazoa; phylum Arthropoda; class Insecta; order Hymenoptera; family Ichneumonidae; genus Ophion; species Ophion obscuratus. The sequence continues at coordinate 17,039,189 of OZ023312.1, read as the reverse complement.
GCAAAGGTGTTCGAGTAATATGTCCTCCCAGTTTGAAAAAATTGGATTAGAGAAAAACGCGTTTAAGGGGAGGGTAGGGGTTTCGCCGTGAAAAAAAAACTTTTTTGCGATTTCTTTTCATCTATAGATATAGGATAGAGTAAATTTATTTATATTTTATAGATTTATAGATATAGGATAGAGTAAATTATAATTTATAGATATAGGATAGAGTAAATTTATTGAAACCTTTTGTACATTGTTAAGTGTCATTTCAAGAACATTCCGTGAAATTTGTACGCGAAAATATCCACAAACAAGCCGGTGACAAAGCTTTTCCATAGACGCCTTTGGAAAAACACGATTTGCGGTGTTCACTGTATCTCAGTTAGAAATTATCTGAAATCAAGTACCATTAAAATTTAGTCAAAGTATCATCAAATCCTTCCCCCAACGATCTTTGATCATTTTTTTTCCATTTCTAAATTTCTGGTGGTCATGTAAAGTGAAAAGTGCTATTTTTCACGAAAAATTCCGCCGTTTTGGGGGGTGGAAAAGCCCCTCAATGTAAAAAAAATCTCAAACTAACCGTTGGGGGAGGTATTTTATATGTAGAAAGTGTGTATCAAGTTTGAAATAAATCGGTCATGTAGTTTTCAAATGGCAGTGAACACGGACTTTGAAAAAGTGGTTTCGAGAAAAACGCGTTTGAAGTTTAGAGAAGTCGGAGCCACAGTGTTAGAGGAGCGGGACTAAATAGTCAATAACTTCGAGAGTTTTGCTCTGATTGACTTGAAATTTTGGGATTATATTCTTGAAATGTTTAACTATAAGAAAAGACAAAAAAATCGATTTTTCAAAAGTGCAAAGCCCTACCCTCCCCTTAAAGTTGTACGAGGTGCCTGAAAGACGTCCAAGGCGCTGCGGCAAAATCGATAATTGAAACTTTTGGAAAAAAACATTTGCTACAGGACCAATTGCATATTGTTTTTATAACCTCAAACGATTTTTAAGCAAAAAAACGATTTTTCTAAAATCCTAGAGTGGTGTTATCCCTTAAATTATCCACTAACAATTACAATTACTACTGTAATTGATAATTTAAGGACCTAGGCCACAGTAACGGGTATAAAATCATGTACGAATTTAACAATTTCTTTTCGTATGAAAAAGTGGTTCACTTATAAAATTAATTACACATCTATTTAGTTTGAATATCAAGCTGTGAGAAAATATATATACACTTTTTTCGATGTACAAAATGGCCGACTACTAATATTTTCTTTTGTTATCTTTTTTTAGGCGCTCCGCGGCGTGACATTTGGCATCCACATGTTTTTACCTAGAACAAAAAACAAAAATTCTCGTTAATCTGCGTTAGAATACCTAGAGAAGTACGTACGGAATTTAAAAAATATTGTTTTATTCAAAAGTTGTAGGTATTTTTACTTAAGAAATGAATTTTCAGTAAAAAATTTCGTTATAACTGCTCATAAACTACTCATAAAATGAATGTTTTTCGATTAATCAGAAATTCCATACGTACTTCTCTGCGAAATGCAATTAGAAACGTAACTTTCAAATTTGAAGTAAATCCAGTGAAAATTGTTGAAGTTATTTGTCACGCCAATTGGAAAAAAGCTGTTTCGAGAAGTTTCGAGAAGTTTCGAATAGTCGGCCGTTTTGTACATCGAAGAAAAAAAAAATATTCTAACATCTTGATATTCATACTAAATAGATGTGTAATTAATTTTTTAAGTGAATCACTTTTTCATACGAAAAAAATGGTTAAATTCGCACATGATTTTATACCCGATTTTATACCCGTATAACGGGTAATTAATTACACGTTAATTACAGCAAGTGTAATTAATTACTGTGTAATTTAATTGACACCTAATCTGATACAAATCAATCGATTACATAATAATTCAAATAATGTAATTGTGCGTGTTACAAAAATCCGAGTATCAGTTCTTGCAATTCACAAGCGCGAGTAGACCTGACATGTGATATTTCGTTTAAGGGGCTTTTCTCACTTTAGACACTAAAAAAGGCTATTTTCATGCATTTTTTTCATAATTTTATATCATAGATATTGATGTAAAAGTTGTTACACTTAATAAATACACTTTCGAAATAAATTTTTTTACTATTTTTTTTATTTACGTCACTATTCATAGACGAAAATAGTAGTTAAAATGATGTCCTAAAAAATTGTAGGCCTGCGCTGTGAAGAAATCTCGGAGATGGATCATCCGGAACAAAAAAATCAATCGGTTTTAGATTCATTATGTTAATCGTGCTTATCATACGATTTTTGATATGTGCATGCGGTGTTCACTGTGCATATCATACGATTTTTTATATCTACAAAAATAAAAAAAATGACGGACATTTTTCGAAAAAACAAAAAAAAACAAAAAAAAACGAATTGTCTTCACCGTTTTTGGAAAAAATAGTAAACATCAAAATTTTAAAAAATCCTTCATATGCGCTATATCTATAGTTGTAAAGAATATGTGGTTAAAATTTCATAAGGATCGGTTCAGTAGTTTCGAAGATTTTATCAACAAGCCTCCGAAAAACGTTGTTTCGAGAAAAGCGCGTTTAAAGTATGTTTGAGTTACATAAATACATAAATATAATTTTTAAAATGTATTTCGAAAGTGTCTTTATTAAGTGTAACAACTTTTATATTAATATCTATAATATAAACCTATCATAAAAATGCATGAAAACAGCCTTTTTTCAGCGTCTAAAGTGAGAAGACCCATTAATTGCACGTTACGGTAGCGTGCTCTGTTTGCGTGTCACCAGGCACAAAAGTGACGTGTTTCCAAAGTTGACACACCACACTCGATCCGACTTTAGAGACTAAGATATTTTCTCCTACATTACGCCATAAATAATAGCAGCGTAATTAGATTACAAAATATTTGAATACATTCTGAGCAGATTACTTTGTAATTAAATACATTATGACAAATTACATAATGTGTACGGAGTAATTGAATTGCAATGTAATGGAATGCAATTCAATGAGATTACTCTGAAAGTGAATTACTCTGTTACCAGATTAATAATCAAATTGCAATGTAATTTAATTATGCCTATTACTGGTTATTATTATGACCACGATAACTATGACAGAAGAACAATCAATCTTTTCAATCACAACAATACAGTCGGTGGACGTGCGAGCCAAAGCGATCGAAGTACGGCTTCGTCGCGTCGAATCCTCCGGACTCCACCAATCTTTCTCCGTTTCCGAAGTTTCCCACGAAAATACCGATGACGATGGTGGAAATTCTTTGGAATTGAAAAACATTTATCTGCCGAATGGAAAATAATTTGCGGCTATATTTTGAAATTTCATTCGAAACGACCCGACCGGCGATGGGCCAACCCAAACATTTTGGCGGGAATAAAAAAAAAGACTTGTCATTTACTATGATTTTGTTTATTTCTTAAAAATGTGTGTATTATGTTTCAATTGTTTTCGTGACACACGCACACACACACGTACGCATGCGTGTGCATCGGCAGCGATAATAGAATAAAAACAATAGGAAGAAGTTTCAACAATAATCAAACAGAAAAGTTATTCAAGCCACAAGGTTTCAATTCTCAATTTAAATTATTTCTCAATCTTACTGTGAAAATTTAGAATTTTAATTATGCAAGACTCAAAATCTCAAAAATTATTTTGAACAATATATATTCACGTTTCAGATCATAAAGTGCTCTATCAATAAATTCTTATTATAGTGTATTTGGACAAGCTCTCGAGGTAACCTATAAAAATGTACAATAAAAAATGCGTCTCATATTTAAAACTTCGACATCGATCTTTTCACAATTTTGCCTATGAGATCCAAAGTATGATCTTTTCTCGCCCTCGAAACCGAACCCTTTTTAATTGATACGTTTTTTTATGACAATGCGTACTTTCTGAAATAGCTTGTGCCACGAGATCGGACATCCCGTATTATTGTGTTTTCGTGGGAGCATAAGTATAGGGCATATAAATCATTGATCAATTTATCCCAACAAGTAATATTAGTTCCTTCATTAATTTTGTATTCATTTATCAAAATTAAAATATTAAGCGATTAAATTATTGTTCGATTAATTTAATTAACTTTTCATTAATTTTTTTTAATTCAGAGCTTACACCTATAGAAATTTTTCAAAATATCGACTTCGACGAATTCTCAAAATATAACATTTCTAAAATATTGTCTGAAAATTCAAAGTCCCTCAGTTCAAAATTGTGGGAGTCATAGTCGTTTATAAATAGATTCCGCGAACCGTCGAACTTTAAACGTATTTTTCTCTAATGACTTTTTCAAAATTGGTGCCCACGATATCGCAAAGATCACTGCACCCCACAACTTCAAATTTCACAAGCTATTTTGCATATCAAAAGCAGTGCTTGATCAGATGTTTTTTTTTCGTCAACTAAAGTCGAGTTTTTTTTTCACCGGAAGTCGATACTTCCAATGTCAACTGGCCATTATTTCAGAAAATCAACATTTCATTAAATCTTCGTTCAACCACTAGATACTTTCATGCAAAAACGAAATGCGTTCGACCTTTTTAAATATCAAACAATTTATCTCCACGCAGCAGTGGTCGTCGCGACGAACGTTTTTCAAACAACCTTCTGCCCAAATCATTGTATCCAACACATTAATCAATATTTTCCAATACAAATACTGTAAAAGATGCTCGAACGCATAATCTTTAATGCAACAAAATTAAAAACCTGCACACGTTTTTCCAGCAAAGATTCACGAAAATTCCTTTTTTCCGACCACAGTCTACACGGGCTATAATACAGACCGCCAAAACGGTCCCGTGCTGCCACCTAGCGGCGCCACGTTGAGGCAGCATCCCAATTTGCATCTCGGTCGGTAAAGTAGATACCGCGGTTACCTTCGTCGGGCAGGCGCCCTCAACCGACGCACAGGTGGCGCTGCTCTGTCGCCGAGGCGGTCCGCGCCCCCTGGCAACGCATTCGCGGCGCTCTGTGTTTTCTCTCTCTCTCTCGCTGTCATAATTGTGCGGGATTCTCTCGGGGCGGCCTTTATCCCCGGTGTGGGGTGTACGACGTGAAAACGGGAGTGCATGCCGACGGGACACGAAGCGCGCGAGAGAGAGAGAGAGACAGCGAGGCGTGCACGCGCGCGCAAGAGAGAGAGGGAGCGAAAACGCACACAAGCGGCGATACACGGGGGCGCCAATCAGGGCGCGGGCAAAACTCCAGTCCTCGTTCTGCCAGCGGACTGTACGGACCCGGGTCCTCCCGAAGGGAGAATTTTTTTTCGTTTGGGGGATAAGCTCGTCAGCCGCCCTTGTGACCTGTCAGTTTCGTTGATCACGGGGTAACGGGAACAAGCGCGCGCTTTCTCTCTCTCTATCTCCCTCCCACTCCCTCGCACTTTATTTCGACGTAAAGTTGAGAAGTCCGAGAATACCGACTTTATATTCTTCCTCTTCTCTCTCTCTCCCCCCTTCTCTTCCACTTTCTCACTTCCGCAAGAATTCGTCCCAGGGTGGGCGGAGGAGTAGAGGAAAGAAAAAAAAAAGAAATTTGAGGCGCGCGCGCGAGATGTGAAGAGAGGGAGGGGGAAGCGAGCAAGAGAGAGAGAGAGAGACGAACCGAGTGTTTTGTGTTGTGTTTGCGGCGCGAATAATTTTGCCTCATATGTATACGTGCCGTGCGTACTAGCCGCGGGAGGAGGGGGAGAGAGGAGCCAAGTGTGAAAGAAGTTTGCGGGCTCGTGGTGTCCATCGTGCCCGCCCGCAACGTCGCTAGAAACTTTTTCTTCCATTTTCTTCGATATAAACACCCGTACAATAACGACAAATACACAAACTGTCATCATGGAGACTGACAACTTCTAGGCTCACGATAAAAAAAGAAACATCGATCTGTGCGTCAGAGACACGCTGGACAACGAAAGAAAAAAAAGAGGAAGAAATTTTTTTTAAACTAAATGTGGCGTGCGTGTTTTTCCGAGTTGCCGTGACGGATTACGCGAGTGCGTTGTGTGTCCGATTGATGCTAGGCAAAATACACATCGATTGCAGCAACATTTTTTTCCTTCAATCTCTCGAATCATCGAACTTGGCTCGAGTGACACTGACATTCGTCGTTACACGCACTCGTATATACTATGACAGTTTCCTCGCGAGTGCGATTATGGAGGATCCAGAGCTGAAATGAGCAGCTCCGATATCCCGAGAAAAGGAGGAAAGGACGAATTTGAACGGGCGACGGAACAGTGCCTGCGTGGAGGGGGAGGGGGAGAAGGGAAACAAACAAAAAAGCGCGATTATAACAAATTGTTCACGCGAGGAAATCTACTCTCCCCCGCTCATCCGCGTCGGCCTTGAGAGGAAACAGCGGGAGGCATTTTTTCGCTTTTCTATCCCAACTTCCGGTTGTGCGGTCTCGGGTTTTTATTTAAATATTCCCCGAGACGCGGGGAGGCGGAGGCGGCGTTCTAAAGACCAAAAAGCGACACATAGGGAGGACACGAAACGTTGAAATGTCGGGAATAAATAAATGAACAAACTAAACAAAAGCGTCCGATCGGAGAATAAAGAAATTCGAACACGTCCGTTCCTTGCTCCGTCCGTGGGTATGCATGAAACGAAAAATAAAATAAAAACAAGTGAACCGAATGAGTAGTGCAATTTTGTCCTTTTTCGCTGTCTGGAAAGGAGGCACGCGGGCAACTGTGGCTGTGCGTGTTACATGCGTAACGCAGTCATTTAACGACGTCAAGTCCCCCCTCTTACTTTTTCACGCTCGCTATTCGCGTCTTATCTGTTCCTTTAATGAAACTAACATTATTTTTAGCAGCTCGAGAACACGAAAACGTTTTCATATCTTTATACATATACATGCACACACGCTTGGACATTCTACCGACGCGCGATTTCGTTAGTCCGGCAGCACGGTTTGTTTTTGGTGGTCAAGCGTGTTTCGACGCTCTTCTCTTTTTTTTTCTCTCTCCCTCTTTAGCGTAACGAAATTGTGCGCTGTGACGAATGCTCGTGCGTGCGCGGTAAAAACAGATATATAAATTTGGATACGATTTCGTGCTCTCGGGCTGCTAAAAATAATATTAGTATACGCTAAAGGAGCAGATAAGACGCGTAGTGTGATGGCGTGCGAGTAAGAGCAGAGGGGGCATTTGAACGTCATTGAATGACTATGTATCGCGTACGTTGTGTATGCACGTGCACTGCCGTATGTGTGCGCGTGTATATATTTACACACACACACACACCCTATATATATATATATATATATATATATATATATATATATATATATATATATATAATATGCATACGGACACACACACATTAATTGGTCGTGCGCATATAAAACATATATATAATGTTTTCTATGCATATATACATACGGTGTGATTGGCTGTTGCTCTCTCGCGTGCCGTTGTCTATATTTCGGCCGGTTTCTCATTGACACGCTCGATTGACCCATTCAATCGCGAATAGACGTATTTACAGCGAGACTTTTTTTTCTGTTATCCTCGTCGTTCTTTTAAATTGAATTTTCGGGAATTGAATATTGAATAAGGCCGCAACTTGTTAAGCGGTAACTTTCGGGTTATATTTTTCGTCAATATCCGTAATTTGATTAATTATGCAAACGTTGTCATTTATTTATACGACAGTCGTCTGTTTTTTCTCACTGAACTTTTTTTGTACTTTAGTAGCGATTACGGAAAATAAATGAGTAAGCAGTAATTATAAAATACATGACAATTTTGTACATTGCAAAATAAGCTACAAATTGACGAATTACAGAGTAAATTGAAAATTTATACATTACAAAATAATTTTTTTTGAATTAAATTTCGGCAATTGCAAAGTAAGTTATAAATTTATGAATTACAGAGTAAATTACAAATTAGTTTTTTTTATTGAATTTTTATAATTGGTAAGTTAGAAATTTATAAATTACAAAGTAAATTACGAATTATTATTTTTTTAAACTAAATTTTTATAATTGCTATTACAAATTTATAAATTACGAAGAAAATTACAAATAATTTTTTTAAATTAAATTTTCATAATTGCTCAGTAACAAATTTATAAATTACGAAGAAAATTACAAATAATTTTTTTTAATTAAATTTTCATAATTGCTCAGTTACAAATTTATAAATCACAAAATAAATTACGAATTTATTTGTTTAATTAATTTTTTATATTCGCAAAGCAAATTCAAAATTTATAAATTCGTTATTTTTTTATTAAATTTTTATAATTGGTAAGTTAGAAATTTATACATTACAAATCAAGTTACATATTATAATTTTTTTAAATTGATTTTTTATGATTACTAAGTAACAAATTCATAAATTACAAAGTAAATAACGAATTTATTTGTTTAGTTAAATTTTTAAATTTCCAAAGCAAATTCAAAATGTATAAATTCCATAGTAAATTACAAAATGATGAAGATAAATGAAAAAGTGCACAATACTAGAGATAGCTCGATAAATGATATTTTCCCTGTTTAACTCTCAAGCTTTCTCTCGGATTCTTTTTTTTTTCGTTTTTTTTATCGAGTTAATTTACGTCTTGCTGTAAAGTACGCGAAAAAAAGGTCGGCATCCTGCGAAGGGTTGCACGCGCGAAGCAGAGATTGAAGAAAGAAAGAAGTGAGGGAAAAAAAGCAAACTAGCAACGCGGTATTTTCGTCAGGTTGATCGTCGTCCTCGTCTTCGTTGTCGTCGTGGAAGAGGTTAAGTGCGCGTCGCGACTAAACTCGTGAGGAAAGAAGGCGAGGAGTACAACGAAAGAAGAAAAAAAAAAGGGCCGATAGGACGATTTTCGGTGGAACGAGAAAAGGACAGAGGTGGAGGCGGCGGGGGCGGTTTGTAGTGGCGGAGAGTGGAGGACGAGATAAAGCTCACTGACGGAGAGCGCTCACCCGCTAACCGACCACCAAGATGGCGGACCTCGAGGCGGTCCTTGCTGACGTGAGCTATCTAATGGCCATGGAGAAGAGCAAATGCACACCGGCCGCGAGAGCTAGCAAGAAAATTGTTTTGCCCGATCCTAGGTATGTCAATGTCCTTGCTGACCCCTACGATGTACTTTAAGGGCAAATATACAACTAGGAGCCGGAAAAAAAGGTCATTTTTGTGAATTTTTTCAAGGACAACTATTCGAAATTTCGCATTGGGGTTTTAATTATCTAAAAGTATATAAATTCAAAAATATATTTAATTATCTTTATTTAAAAATATCAAAAATATACAAGGATATTGTATGATCCTTGAAGCGTCGTAAAAAAATCTGCGTATGCGGTACCCACTGGCGTTTCTTCAAAAATCATCTGAACAAAAAAACCAAAAAGATTATTAAATCAGATACTATAATCTAGTACTTGTCATAGCCGATTTTAAAAATATCGATTTATGACAAAATGGCGGACGTTTGAACATAAATAGTGATTTTTGGGCCAAAAATTAGTTATTATTTTGCCTATAAAACAAAAACTAAGTAACGGAAAAAAATCCTACGACAAGTACTAGATAATGGTGTATAGAATAAACACGAAAAACCTCAAGGCAATCGGTTCATTGGTTTTCGAGAAATTTTGGGTACCGATTTGAAAAACGTGGTTTTGAGAAAAACGCGTTTGAAAATTTGGGAATGAATAAATCATGAAATTTGTCAACTTACATGGAATCATCGATACCAGGCCCATAGTGTAGGTCTTCTACGGTCGACGGAATGTTCATAGCTTCTAAATCCTCGACGTCGATCATCTAGGTGTATATCTCCCCTTAATGCAACATGTACTTTATAGTCCTCATAGTAGCGAATCATCCTAACGGGCAATATTACGATATCTGTAGCCCCTTCTTCTGACCACGCAGTCTTTATATTTGACCAAAAATAACACTTTTCAAGAGTAGTAAATATCGAAATTCCACACTTAAGGGGCTATACCCGGGTGAACGCTGAAAATTTGGGCGATTTTCAGGATTTTTTTGGACGAAAAGTACTCAAATAAATGTGTCGGAAAATTAAGAATATATTTGGCTGTATTTGACCTATATTACATAATTTTTTCATAGACAAATATTGAGATCCAAGCGACTTATGCGCTACCTTCGGAGACGCCAAAAAAAAGTTCCTCCACTGCTGACATGATTCCGGCCGATTGAGTAGCTGAAATCGGTATCGTAACTGATCCGGATACCTTTTCAGGTTTTGATCCGGGCGCCGTATCTATGCCTGAAATGAAAAAAAAAATCCAAACATTACGATTAAAAAAAAAAATCGGTAGTATATTTTGTTTCCATATGCGTTATTTATTATCCTGCCTATATGATTATTGGAATAAAACATATCCTGCCTCCTTGAAGATTTTTACCTCCCCTCGGAATTGAACCTACGTCTTCTAATTCTAGAGCTGAGCGCGTTATCTATTTAGCCATTCCTTTGCATACTTTTATCATTCTAATTCTATTCCAAAGAATGTCAATAATTTTATTCATGGGGTTGCAGATTGCATCGCTGCAATGCAACAATAATTCGTTATTTACCGGCATTTTTCTGCCTACTTGGGCTGTGAAAATAACTCACACGTTTTTACATATTCTCATTAGGGTGTTACGACCATAATTTGCAAAAAAAGGCTTCTGATGATGATTTTTGGCTCCTATAATAAGATCCTACTAAAGCTTTCCCCGATAGGGCCCTACCAAGGCTTGCCCTGATAGACCCTACTAAGGGCTTCCATGATAGGGCCTTACTAAGGCTGTCCCTAATGTGGCCCTACTAAGGCTTTCTCCGATAGGGCCCTACCAAGGCTTGCCCTGACAGGCCCTACTATGGCTTTCCCTGATGAGGCCATAAATAGGCTTGCCCTATAACTGCCTTAGCAGTCGATAGATGCACATAACCTCTTATTTTCCACATGGAAACTTCAATTTTCCGCTGGGGAACCCTAAGAAAGGGGTCCGCTGTTTCCTTTCTTAGGAACTGATCAGGAACGGGCCGGGGAACAAGCAGAAAATGACCAGGAAAATAGTAGGGAGTAGATCGGGTACTGATCAGGAACGGGCCGGAGAACAAGCAGTAAATGACCAGGAAATGTCGATAAAACCAACCTCAAAATTACTTTTGTTGATATATAGAGGACGAGAAAAAAGAAAAAAAATTAACGTCGGCGTCGTACTATAGATATTAATAATTCACCGTGATAATGTGATTACATTTATTGTAATTATATCCTCCATCATATCAGCATATAATTTTCGTTGACTATCATAATTTATTCTTTATGATAGCAAGGTCAGGCGTCGATTATTCTTAAATAAAATAATATGATGATAAAACGGAGTATACAATTACAATAAATGTAATCATATTATTACATTCAATTATTAATATCTTTGATGACGCAAAAAGTATTATTTAATAATAGGTTGGGATTTAATATTCAGGGCATGTCAATGTTCTACCCAGGAAAAAAGGTTTTGTGATATTTCTAGTCTGTTCCACAAAAGCGCCTGGTTAGGTAAATCGGACGAGGCAAACCGGGCCTGGACCAGACGTCAAGTCGGGAATGCCCGGTGACATTTCTGCACGGGGATGCATTCCTGAATTCTATTTTAACAAAAGGTGCTATGGACTGTCACGACAAAAAACCTTGTGCACCTGGGATGCGTGTTAGAAGATTTCGGCAGCTTTAAAGGCGAAGAGAGAGAGAGAGAGAGAGAGAGAGAGAGAGAGAGAGAGAGAGAGGGAGAGAGAGAGAGGAATTATATATATATATATTAGGTTGGTACAAAAATCTTGCAACACTTTTTTTTTCAATTAAAATATTTTTCCTAATAACGAAGTTCGAGAACATTCGAGAATAGGAAATACAAGAATGGTCAAGAACCTTCCATGCCGCAGGATATATGAGCGAGTCAGTTGTTCCGTGGAGTCAGTATGAGCAAAGATCAACGTGCACTTCGAGCAATCGCATATTACGAATTCTTGCAAGGACATTCTGCAAGAGCCGCAGCCCGTAATATGTGCAGTGCGTTCAAGGCTAATGTAGTTAATTATTCAACGGTCTCCCGTTGGTATCAGCGTTTTCATTCTGGCGATACATCTTTTGAAGAAAAACCTAGGTCCGGCAGGGAATCGATTGTGGACGATGAAGAACTGCGAGCACTTATAAAGGCAAAGCCTAATATGTCGTCACGAGAATTAGCCAACAAAGTCAACTGCAGTCATCCCACGATCCTTCGACATTTACAAGACATGGGATATAGGAAAGTTGTTTCGTCTTGGTTACCGCACCATCTCAGCGAATCAAACAAAGCAACACGCATGTCCATCTGTCTTTCACTCCTGCATCGTCTGCAAAGAAAGGATTTTCTTCAAGAAATAGTCACTGGGGATGAAAGCTGAGGGTTGTATGTTAATCATACGCGCAAGCGTCAGTGGCTACCGACAGGGGGAAAAACAGAACTGACCCCTAAACGGCCCGTGAAATGAAGAAAGTTTTACTCTGTTGTTGGCGGGATTCTGAGGGCATGCTCTATTACGAATTTCTGCCAACCAACACCACAATACAGGCAGAGATTTATTCTGCACAATTGCAAAAGGTGGCTAAAATTATGAAACAGAAAAAGCGTAAACGTCTTCAAGTTCGGCTTCTCCATGACAATTTTCAACCCCACGTCGCTAAGATGACACAAGAAACTATTTCGCAGCTAAGATGGAAAGTTCTACCACACCCACCGTATTCACCAGTCTTAGCACCTAACGACTATCACCTGTTTCGAGCTTTGAAGAACTATTTACGGGATAAAAAATTTGATAAGCTGTCAGATCTCAAAAATACATTGGACGACTTTCTTAATTCACGATCAAAAGAATTCTGGTCTGCGGGTGTGCAAAGTCTACCAGAGCGTTGGGCAAGAGTTGTAGATGCAGAGGAAGCCTACATTACTGAATAATCGTTTATGGTTAAAATAAAATATTTTCCTTTTCTACTCGTGTTGTGTGTTGCAAGATTTTTGTACCAACCCAATATATATATTAGGAGTACAACTTTGCAGTGACCGTTTTACTTAGAGAGCCACTGCGGCCGAAGTAGTGGCCCTAGCTCAATAAAAAAAGTGGCATTTTAAACTAGAGGCTCTGCCAATGTAAACAATTTAAAAAGGTAACGGATACGTGTATGCATTATAAAGTTATTGGCACTCAAACATGGCAACCTACGAGCCGAATTCTCAGCATTTGCGGGAACTGCTCCAAAGACAACAAAGGAAGGGATTTTTGCACCGGATTGTGACTGGAGATGAAAAGTGGGTTTACTACGATAATCCTAAACGCCGAAAATCATGGGGACTGCCTGGTCATATTCCGTCATCGACGCCCAAACCGAATATTCACGGATCCAAAGTGATGCTGTGTATCTGGTGGGACCAGCTGGGCGTTGTGTACTATGAGCTGCTCAAACCATCCGAAACCATCACAGGGGAACTCTACCGACGTCAGTTGATGCGCTTGAGTAAGGCACTCAAAGAGAAACGGCCACAATTCAACGAAAGACATGACAAGGTGATACTGCAGCATGACAATGCCCGACCCCATGTTGCAAATGTCGTGAAAAAGTACTTGGAAACGCTGAAATGGGAGGTTTTATCCCACCCGCCGTACTCTCCAGACATTGCCCCTTCCGACTATCACTTGTTCCGGTCAATGGCACACGATTTGGCTGACCAGCACTTCGGTACTTACGAAGAAGTCAAAAATTGGGTCGATTCCTGGATTGCCTCCAAGGACCAAGACTTTTATCGACGCGGGATTCGAATGCTACCTGAAAGATGGGCCGAAGTCGTAGCTAGTGACGGGCAGTACTTTGATTAAAAAATATGTAGCCACTTTTTTATAATAAAGCCTTAAACTTTTGAAAAAAACGGTCACTGCAAAGTTGTACTCCCAATATATATATATATATAAGGTTAAGTTTCAAAAATCTATAGCATGTTATTCGATAAACCTCTTTAATTGTCACAATGATATTAACTAATTGATATACTTTATGTGATAAAACAAGTAATTATAGGAATTCATTTGGTCTCTTATGCCATATCTGGGACCAAGATGTTACAAGCACTCGGTAGCATAGGGACAGCGTGCGTAGCTTTGGGTAGGTAGATACGAGGTTCGATTCCCATATAGGCGAAATATATTTTCTTCGAACAAAAACATTTCAGCAGGCCAGGGAATGACGAATTATGATACAAAATCATTGTAGTGGAACTCTAAATTAAGTGGTCCATTCCATTTTGGATTTTCGAAATATTATATGCATTTCTTTCTGATCAGGCAACCTGATAGGGGCCTGATCAGGCAACCAGGTCAGGCCCATATGTGACACAACGTTACATTTCCTAATAAGGCCCTTTCAGGCTGCCTTATCAGTGCCCTACCAGGGCAGTCAGGCAACCTGATCGGGCCCTGATTTGGGCCCCATAAAAAATTCTACGCGGGCAGTCGGGCTGGCTTCACCAAAGAATGATTTAAAATATTTAAATACTCTTTGAGAAACCGCAGTAAGAAATTTATAGCAAGGAAACAATAGTTTGTGCGTTTCAAATTTTGGCGCCTATTCAAAATGGCCAACTTGACAGCAGCGTTTCCACGTGCCGTAGGGCGCTTTATCGTTTTACGCGAATCAGCTGAAATGTTCTGTTTTATTTCACGAATATCTCGACAACGAGACAGACAAAACGCTGTCTTCTTCGTTGAAATTATTCATAAAAATCTCAAGAATTTCACCGCCTATTTCCATTCAATTCTTACTATTTTTATTGCGCTGCAACAGTCGTATTAGAGTTCTCACGATGCTTTTGCTGTGTCGCCCGTCTATAAGGGCCTAACTTCAATAATTGATTGCTCAACCATCACGCGGACGAAGTACTTGAAATTTCACACCAAGTCGTAATACCTGTTCGCAAATATCCTCAATAAATTTCAGCAAATTCTAACTATTTCGCGATAGCCGAGCAATCACATTATTTTCATTTTAATGAAAAATAAAATAAAAATAAAGAAAATATAAATGCTTTGTTTGCCTTCTCGGCGGTCCGCGCATGAAAAAGTTTATGCGAAGCGGAGAATGAAGAAATGGGAGCGAAAAAGAACGGTGCAGTGGACGAGTCGGTCGTTTTTCACCAACACTTTGTCGCTTATGTCGCTTCCTTTTTCTCTCTCTATCTTTCTCTTACTATTTCTCATTCTATCTCTCTCCCTCGCTGACTTTTGGTGCATCGATCTCTTTGCCGACAGATTCTCCGTGTATTAACCGAACCTCAATCACCTTTTGAAGGGTCTTTTTTTTTCCAAACCAAACCCTATCTCGAAAAACCAGGAGTTCACTGGTGCGAGCGAAGAAACATTCTTTGAGAAACGATATTTCGCTATTTTAATTTTTTCAATGTCCATTGTTTTTTTTTTCGGCGATCCACGTGAGTGAGAATATCGATGGTGTTGATGTTTGGAACGTTGGAATGCAACGGAAATATATTTTTTTCGCATTTCCCCAAACCCAGACAAACCGAAACAAATCTTTGAAGAAAATCATTTATTAATGATCTATAACCAATAGCTGCGAAAAAACAACTTTAAGTAATAATAAAAATGAGATATGAAGAAATCGTAAAAAGTTTCGTTGCGTTCCAAATTTCTCCACCATGAATATAGAAGAAAATGTATTTTTATTGATTTTTCTATTATATTAGTAAGAATTTTATTTGTTCATTAGATTATCGAATTTGTTTATGAATGAATTAACATTATGGAATAATTATTTCCCGACGATAAAGTTGGTTCAATACATATTGAGCAAACTTTATAGTCCCTTGAACAATATTTCTGTTTTTATTTCTCGTAGAAATAATTTACTTTGCAGTTTATATTATCGGGGTGAATATTTTCATGAGAATGGCGAGACTGAAAGGTTATTTTGAGTCAGCTCTTTTGAATAGGACCTCCATAGTTGACTGAAAAAAATGTTGCTCGATTTCCTCTCTCTCTCTCTCTCTCTCTCTCTCTCTCTCTCTCTCTCTCTCTCTCTCTCTCTCTCTCTCTCTCTCTCTCTCTCTCTCTCACTCTCTCGCTTTTTCTCTGCCTCTATTACGCCTTCTTCGCTTTGCGAAACAAATTGCATTTTAATAACCCGCTCTCTATGCACGAAGTCTCTGACTCCCGGCTATTGCTCTACGACCCAGCCCCGACGAAAGGAGAAAAAAACACTCGCACACCCACGCACACGAGCCTTTGCTTTCCATTTTCCCGGAAAAATTCATGAAGTAAAAATCTTCTGGTCCATTCGACGCGGTGCACATGAGCCGTGCCTCGTTTCCGGAAGCTCTTTATTCACCCCCCCCCGAGAAATAATGCCCGTCTCGCCCTTTTCTCCCTTAACTAAATCTTCCGTTCTTTTTAAATTCCAGCGATGCGGAAATTTCCGTAATTTTCTTGTCTCTGGTAAAGTAAAATTGTATTTTATCGCGATGGTCGTTATCTTTTTTGGGAAATTTATAGCAAGATTTCTGAGGAGATACCTATAGGCGAGGAATTTTTTTTGCTGATTTTCGTGATTTTTTTTTAAACGGAAGATTTCTTTACTGTTTTTGAGACTTAAAGGGTTACGTGGGTTTCGAAGCCGGAAAAAGCATGTTTTCTGTATGAAAAAAAATATAATATATAAATTATTTTATTCAAAATGTTAAGCACATAAAAGAGCAACATTTCGAAAATATTAAAAAAAAAATTCCATGCAAAAATTTGGGAAATTCAGCCGGTGGGACCTGGTTTCCGGAGACCCCTAAAACAGAGTCCTCGTGGTGGTCAGGATAACTCATGATAGCCTTATCTGAAATTAAAAAACTAATTTTTTTGTTTGTCAGTAGACAAGTATAGCTCGTCATTCGACGAAGGATTTTAAAAAATGGAAATGTTAATTTTTGGCAGAGTTGTATGCAAAATAGTTCAATTTTTGGTACAATTTACACTACGTATAGCCTTGTAAAATTAGTTGTAATCGAAAGAAAAACCTTCGTTCAATCACTAGTCAATGCTATTTTGAAGTGTGCGAAATTTCAATAAGATCGGTGCATTAGTTTTTGAGAAATCGTGTTCACCGACTTCACAAATAGTGTTTTGATAAAAATGCGATTATCTGCGTCGCTCCCGGTCGGTCTTTCCCAACGGGTCGGAATTCCCAAAGGCTCTTTCTTCCAGACTTTTACTCCGATTAACTTAAAACGTTGGGAGAATATTGTAGACATATTGTACTATTAGATAATAGAATTTGAAAAAAAAATTGATTTTTTTTTTCATTCTCAAACCCACGTAACCCCTTAAGGTACGTTTTATTACTCCTTTTGGCTGTTACGTGATATTTCTTTTATTAATCTTGAAAAATGGCGAAGGTATGGCACGGTCTTCCAACCGGGTTGCGGAGGATGTTGTCAGGCGGCGTGACACGTAGCGTCGGCGGGATTTATCTGAACAAAAAAAACCAACGAATATTTTTCTTTCATTAAGGAGGTAAATCCCTTTAGACGTTCGGAAATGAGTCATTTTGCATGAATTTTTTTAAAGGTGATAAAATGACCGCGACATTTTTAAATTTTGACATCATTTTATTGCAACTTTCAAGTGTTAAATTTCTCTTTTTTTAAACAAGTTATAACTCTTTTTACCATGTTATAGCTCAAAAAGTTATTGATCGATATGGCTGAAATTTTCGAGGTTTTTCACTATAACATTATTGGAAGGATATACCTATAAAAATATAAAAAGTATAAAATTCAAAATTAAGTAGGCTTTGTAATAAATTTTTCATATTTTTGACCATTTTCTCGACAATTTTTACCCCAAAAAGGTAATTTATTTAGGCGATAACCTTCAATTTTTAGGTATATCCTTCCAATAATGGTATAATGGGCAACCTCCCAAAATTTCAGCCAGATCGATCAATAACTTTTTGAGCTATAACATGAGCAGTTTTTCAAAAGACGCCTAAAGGAATACCTTATGACGCCGTCATTTTGTTTTGTTCAAGAAACAAAGTAAAATGTCAACACTTGAAATTTGTAATAAGATAATGTCAAAATTTAAAAATGATGCGATTATTTTATCACCCTTAAAAAAATCCATGAAAAATGACTCATTTTCGGGTGTCTAAAGGGATTTCCCCCTTTAACACTCATACGCAGAATATGAGCCAAGAAAAAGCGAGAAATGTTGAAAATCGATGAAATGGTACGCTTTGAAACAAAAAGTTTGGTAAATATTCGGAAGCGGGGCTCCTGCTAGAATCAGGCTAATTTTTGTTTGAATGGTTACACACACACACACACACACACACACACACACACACACACACACACACACACACACACACACACACACACACACACACACACACACACACACACACACACACACACACACACACACACACACACACACACACACACACACACACACACACACACACACACACATACCCAAACAAACACAAAATAAGAAAAAAATTAACCTGATTCTAGCAGAAGTCCCACTTCCGAATATTTACCAAAAGATTGAATTTCCCGAAAAAAGCTCCATTTTATAATCAACAAAATACGTTTTTTTTTTTAATTTTTGAAAAGATTTATAGGTTCGTGTTTTAGATAGTAAAGCTAGAAAAAATCATACCAAATTTCATCAGAATCAGACCGTGCTGTACCTGCGCCATTTTTAAACATTAATAAATCAAAAAATACCATGTAACAGCCAAAAGTAGTAATAAAACATACCCTAAGTCTAAGAAATGGTGAAAAAGTCGTTCCTTAAAAAAAACATAAAAATCAGGAGAAAAAAAATTCTCGCTTAAAGGTATCTCCCACCTTAAATTCGCAGAAAAACGTTAACCAGTTGGAAAAACTAAGAGAAAAGCGATACCCGAATTTCCAATTTGCAGAACTTTTTTTCCTCTTCTCTTTTCAACGTGCGTTTTCCGAGGAGAGAGCGAAAAATGTCCAGAATCGTTCGTACGTTATATCGTTTTCGCCAACGAGAGTTTTGCTTCGAATTAGTTACCGTTCTATTTCGCCTCGGCGAAATTCCGTGAAACGCGCGAGTGTAAACCGCGCACTTTGGTCTCCCTCGACTTCCCCAACTCGTAACACTCGAAATAACAACGTTGGAGAATTTTGCGCAATAGTGGAAATTCACACACCTGCATATAGACCCCTTTCAATTGCTTTGTTTCGAAAAGAAAAGAAAAATAATCCGTCCGAAGTGAACTGTACGAGAAAGTCGCTTTTGACGCTTTCGCCTGGGAGCATGAAGTTATGGCTTAAAATTCTCCGATATTTAATTAATTTTATTTGGTTATTAATCACCGGATTTTGCGCACTTCCGGTAGCTCAGTTTGTTCTTAATGTTATATTCTACACACGTTATTTTTGCGCATTGTCATACATTTTTTTTCTCGTAACGAAAGGCTCGAGAAGACTGTCGCGCCAGAGCTTCGCCGGTGCACCGCCAGATGTCTCGTTCGCGCGGTGCCTCGCGCGAGAGAAATTGCGCGGGCTGGGCTATAAGAGTAGCTTTGTTCCCGTGCTCCGTCTATACCTCTCTGCTTGTAATTGTCATTTGTTCGTCATCCGTTCAAGTTAATACTCGAATTTCTCTTTTTTTTCAACTCTTCGAAGTCTCACCAAATTCTTGTACCGATTTATTTACACACCATTTTCAATAAATAAATCAAACAATACATTTTTTCTCTTTTTCTCTATCCTGGAGGTATCCAACAATCGTTTATCGGCCGAGATTTCCTTTCAGTTCACTTTGAAATGAACGAATATAAAAATCTAATTATGGGCGAAAGAAGGAAAGAAAGATGTAAGTGGCCTTCGTGGACTTGAAGGAACTAGGCTACTGTGACGACCGGAAAATCAGGGTTGTTAAAAAAATTAATTCTGAAGGAATAAGTAAGATAATTGAAAAATCGTTTCGACATTCTTTTGTATCTACATTGACGAAGTTGTGTACCAAATTCCATAAAAAATTAATAATTTAAAAAGTTATGAACAATTTCGTGAAGGACCTTTAGACGTGAGGTGCTCAACGGAGTATTTAATTTTGGCCGCCCGGTTGATCTGAAACAAAAAAACAAGTTTTTTTTCTTAAGGGGGGAAATACATATAAATGGTCGAAAATGACGACAAATGTAAGGATTTTTTTCCAATGCAACTGCTGGACCAATCGTTTTGAAATTTGTAGGGTATTTTATTGTACATTAGAAGACAGGAAAAACATTTTTTTTAATCGACAATAAGGGTTCAGCAGCCTGCAGCCAATTGTTGCTGAAGGAATTTTCCTCTCGATGTCCGAACTGCGGCAAGCTGTAGTTTCTTTTACATTTTTTATTTGAAAGAAAAAATTTAAACACCATTACATTCTATATGAAAGTACGCTGTCGATAAACCAAGAAAAAGTTGAAAAAGTTGAATAATGTAATAATGGCGGCACTCAGAAAAAAACGATCGAATTTTTACCTAAAATTTTCGTGTTTTTTATGCAAAAAATGATTGTTCAATTAAATTTTTTATTGAATATGGAGGTGAATATTGTCGATAAAAAATTTTTTTTTCGTGTCTTCTAATGTAAATTAAAATACTTTACAAATTTCAAAACGATTGGTCCAGTAGTTGCGTTGGAAAAAAATCCTGAAATTTTTTCGTCATTTTCGACCATTTATATGTATTTGCCCCCTCAAAATAGATAATATTGGCTACTTGGTACTCGGTAAGACTCGACTGACAAGGGGACAGTACGGCAGTCGGATTTTTGTAATTTTTCGTACTCATGGTACGCGAAGTTCAGAGCTCGAATATTAATATCCCAAAGCAGTTCGACGCCATATTCAAAAATTTTCGAGAAAATTGACTTTGAAGTTTTCGAGCGCACTCTTATCCCACAAAGATGCAACGATATTCGAACCGGGCTCGTGGCGTACCCGGTAGCGCTCGAGTCTAGTAATCGCGGGGTCGCTGGTTCGAGTCTCACTTCGAATTTTTTTTTTTTTTTTTTTTTTTTTTTCATTTTTTTTTTAATTCGCATACCTCCGTCATTTAAATATCCCGATAAATTTTTGTTGTATATAATCACATATTATTATATATAATTAATATAGTATAGTATTTATTCCAGGTATACCCCTCAGGGGTTTTTACATACAAGTACATTTGATGTCCTTATCAATAACTCCTTAAAACTTATCTTACATTACGAATTCCTCTCTAGCCTAAATATCTTTAAAAGTACCTATATACATTCTGTTTTTTCCCTTCGTTTTGTTTGCCTTATCGCCGCTTTCCTTTATGCAACGCTTCTATATAATTAATATAATATATCTATATATGTTTATATATGGACAAAATCCATATATAGTTATTTATGTACAAAATTCATTATAGTTATACATAATTATATATTTTCTCATATATGATCATATATTATTTATATATAACAATAGGTGATTATTTATAAAATAAGACTTGCATTTATCATTGACAATTATAATTACATATATGTGAATTAGCATAGATTTTATGATTTTTATCCCGGGATTATTTATTTATTTTTTTATAAATAATCACCTATTGTTATATATAAATAATATATGATCATATATGAAAAAATATATAATTATGTATAACTATAATGAATTTTGTACATAAATAACTATATATGGATTTTGTCCATATATAAACATATATAGATATATTATATTAATTATATATAATAATATGTGATTATATACAACAAAAATTTATCGGGATATTTAAATGACGGAGGTATGCGAATTAAAAAAAAATGAAAAAAAAAAAAAAAAACTGCGAAGTGAGACTCGAACCAGCGACCCCGCGATTACTAGACTCGAGCGCTACCGGGTACGCTACGAGCCCGGTTCGAATATCGTTGCATCTTTGTGGGATAAGAGTGCGCTCGAAAAATTCAAAGTCAATTTTCTCGAAAATTTCTGAATATGGCGTCGAACTGCTTTAGGATATTAATATTCGAGCTCTGAACTTCGCGTACCATGAGTACGAAAAATTACAAAAATCCGACTGCCGTACTGTCCCCTTGTGAGCTTTCTTTGTTATCGTGTTTCAATCATAACAAAAATTGAATTTTTTTTTTGCTTTCTCAAGGGTAAATGACATTATTGTTAATAACAAATGAAAAAAATGTTACGAAGAAAAACGTCGGTCAAGACTAAACCACTATTACACTGAACATATGTACCAAATTTCAAGTTAATCCATTCTATAAATGTCAAAAAATCGTGTACACCGTTCTGAAAAACATAGTTTTAAGAAAAACGCGTTTAAAGTTTAAATCGGGACATACATTTAAACGATCGAAAAATCGATTTTTTAAAACCCGCTTTTATAGAACTGTATCTTTTGAATATTTTCCCAAATTTTCAAAGCCAAAATCGAAAACCTTCAAACGCCACAGCCCGTCAAGGCTGTGCTCAACCGCTCGGATTCGGAGCGCGCGCCACAGGTAGAAGCGAGAGCGCAGAAGGCAGGCAGAAAGGGCAAAAAGTAATTGAATTAACAATACCAATTACAATTACTACTGTAATCCACAATTTAATTACTTTGTAACAGATTATTTAAATAATTAGTTAACACAAGTACCTAGTGCAATTTAATTCAAATTCCATGTAAACTTTAAACGCGTTTTTCTCCGATCTGCATTTTCGAAATTGGCGTGCATCGTTACTCAAAAACTAAATATTAAGCGGATTAAGTTGAAAATTGGTAGAAATATTGACAATCTTGCTACGTTCTACTTGAGAAGAAATGTTTTTGAAAAATTCGAAAAAAACTACCCTTTTAATCCGAATTTTACAGAAACTGCGTGTAATTTTGATTTTTCCTGTAAATGCGCGCCGTTATTGTAAATTTGCATTTTCTTCATTTTAATTACTGTCAAATAGAAGCTATACATGTTCTGACTGAAATTTTGTTGAATGTTTTTGCAAATCGACATTTACGGGACGCTAGACTGCACGCCGATTCGCAACTCCCTTGGTAACCTGGCTGCAACACTCTGCCACACCTTCGACATTTTGATGATGAATGATTAAACAAACATTGTTTTGTGTACTTAAATATGCTAGATTTTTTTTTATACAAGTAGTTATTTTATTTCATGTACACCCTTTCGGGCTTTTTACATTTTCTCCTTTCTTTCTTTCTTTACAGAGCTTCTTATTATTAAACGTCAAAAACGTCAAAAACATTAATCCTATTCGTTGCGCTTACTCAAGTATACTATTAAAGTTTACCTACAGTTTTATAAATGTAGAATAATTATTTCTTAGTTCAAAAAATCCCACAAAATTGTTTAATTTTGTTCCGTCTAAATGTATATCGCGCGTTAACTAGCAGTTGTATCGTCGTGATCATAAATCTACTTTCCATCTGCGATTCTTGCACCTTATGTCGCACCTTCTTCTTCAATTTGAGTTGCCTCAAGCAACCGAACGATTTTTTGACATTTTCACCGTAGCCCTTAAGGCCTTAGGCCACAGTAACGGGTATAAAATCATATGCGAATTTAACCATTTTTTTCGTATGAAAAAGTTATTCACTCATAAAATTAATTACACATCTATTTAGTATGAATATCGAGTTGTTAAAAAATATATATTCTTCTTTCGATGTTTAAAATGGCCGACTACTCGAAACTTCTCGAAACAGCTTTTTTTTCCAATTGGCGTGACAAATTATTTCAACAATTTTCACTCGATTTACTTCAAATTTAAAAGTTATGTTGCTAATTCCATTTCGCAGAGAAGTACGTACGGAATTTCTGATTAATCGAAAAAATTTCAATTTATGAGCAGTTTATGTGCATTTATAACGAAATTTTTCACTGAAAATTCATTTCTTAATGAATTTTCTACAACTTTCCTATAACACCTACCTACACCTACAACTTTCGAAACCTACCTATACCTACAACTTTCGAATAAAACAATATTTTTAAAATTTCGTACGTACTTCTCTAGGTATTCTAATGTAGATGGACGAGAATTTTTGTTTTTTGTTCTAGGTAAACAATTGCCGATGCTAAATGTCACGCCGCGGAGCGCCTAAAAAAAGATAACAAAAGAAAATTTTATAAGTCGGCCATTTTGTACATCGCAAAAAAAAATATATTTTCTAACACCTTGATATTCATACTAAATAGATGTGTAATTAATTTTATGAGTGAAACACTTTTTCATACGAAAAAAAATTATTAAATTCGCACATGATTTTATACCCGTTACTGTGGCCTAAGGCCTTAATTAAACTTTTCGATTAAATTCGATTAAGGTAATCGAAGAAAAAGTCAATCGTTATGTGTGGCTTTAAAGTTGAGTATGTATTTAGACACAAATGTGGATATATTTACCAGGTATTGTTTTTCATTTTATTTATTCACCGACTCAAGAGCACCGTCTTTTGCGTGTGTGTGTGTTTGCGGGTGTATCTATACAAATGTATCTCCTTAGCGGCTGGAGTAGTTGGTGCTGTTGTCCCTTGGCTTCATTTTTCCTTCTCTCTCTCTCTCTCTCTCTCTCTTCCGCTCTCTCTCCCTCCATCCCTCTTCATTTTGTTCTTTTCTTTATTCGAGTAGACTACGAGAGTAGCTTCGAGAGAGCCTCTCCAGAATTTTAGACGTGTCGCTAATTTTCTAAAGATACTTCTCTCTCTCTCTCTCTCTCTCTCTCTCTCTCTCTCTCTCTCTCTCTCTCTCTCCACTCCTCACCGAAGAGTTTGTTACAATATGGTCTCTAAGAAAAGGGAAACGTGTCCTTTTGTTAAAGCAACAAGAGAGAAATATATATATATATATATATATATATATATATATATATATATATATATATATATATATATATATAGAGAGAGAGAGAGAGAGAGAGAGAGAGAGAGAGAAGAAAGAGCAATCGAGTACATAATTAATTACTGTTAATTCCGTAATGACCGACTGTAAAAAGAAAAACAAAAAATAAGCCCTCGTTATTCAATAGTTTCGCTCCAAAAAAATAAAAGACGTCCCCATATCGATCGGCCTAAATTTTCTTCAGTAATAATTTCTTCAGCATCTCCAAACCGTGTACTCGTACAATTCTTTTTTCTCCCTCTAATATCCCAAACAGCCTTTCAGCCTCAATATTTTATTCCCGAATTCACTTAGATCGAGAAAAAAAACTCATTCCTCACGAGGCCCAAATTTTCTTTGATCCGCAAATTTGTGCTCTCGTTCTCTTCGTCGTTTATTAGAGAGAATGGCAAAATCTTTAGATTACATTGCACAACTACTTGAGCTGATTAAACACTCAAGGAGCAAGCAAGCAAGCGGAGCCCCTCCGTCTAGATATTAAAATGTTCATACTACTGTGCATGGTAATCATTGTGAATAAGTCGTGACTGCTCACGTATCTGATTATAATAATTAAATAGTAATAGTCATAGTATTAATAATGATGATAAAATAAAATAATGATGATAACGAAATAAAAAAATGATGATGATAAAATAAAATAATGTCGATGGTGATGATAATCAGAACAAAAATAATGATTTCATACGTACGATCATAATGTTGTTGCTCTCGTCCCAAGTTTCTCTTGCATTTCACGCAAAGAGGACGTCGGCGATGACAATTTTTTTAGGATGATGACGTTTGCATCGTTGCAATTCAACGAACTATTTTTTCACTGAATTTTCCAAATTTTGTTCAACAGATCTAAGCTTCAAAAATCCCGTGACCATTTTGCAGGCTCTTTATTTAGTGATCTACAACCCAAATCTCCCAAATATGATTTTCGATGCCAATAAAAATAAGGAAGTAAAAAAAATCGATACTTTGCAAATGCGATGCAAACTTCAAGCTCATATTTCAGGTCAATTAGATAAAACTCCTGGAAGAATGGAAATTTACCTGCTCCATTTTATTTTCAACTGCGGCGAGCACGATCTTATTTGAACATTTGGTGTAGATCTTTCATTGTACATTGTTGGCCTTTTTTAACGACAGACTAACTTTATTTTGACGAGATATATATAGGTGTAACATATATGTAGGTATGTTCGATGGTACATATGTATATATATTTTTTCCCCCTTGAGCTCTAACGTATACCCTTGCGAGTTTTTAACTATAACCCTTTTCACTTGAACCTTTCCTTGGACTGTTTTCCATTATGTTTAAAATTAAAGTTTAAATCCCGGTTTATCATCCCATCCCATTATTATAATACACACACACACACACACACACACACACACACACACACACACACACACACACACACACACACACACACACACACATATATTATTATTATTATATATATTATTATATATAATCCCATTATCATTATTGTTATTATTATTATATATATACAGCGTGTCCTGTTACGAATGGATAATCATGTCCTGCTATATGCTGGAATTTCAGTTTTACACACACGTCCCACGGTTTTCGAGATAAAAATCATCTGCTTTTGCTTTTTCGCATGCTATTTCTACACTTTTGACCCGGTTAAAAAAAAATACTCTTGGTTATTGGCTTTATTTAGAAAAGTCTTCTTTTTAACCTTAAATGTTGAGGAAGCTTTATGAAAAAAAAATCTTATGCAAAATTTTCATACATACCAATACGAACATCTGACTGTAATAGACTGCGGTCTAAAAAAAAAAATTCCTACGCATATCATGCCAATTATTCTAAAAAGTCGTTTAGTTATTGTCGATTCATATCATCTGCAGAAATGGTATGCGAAAAACCAAAAGCAGACCATTTTTTTCAAAAAATACCAGAATCCTGAAAACCGTGGGTCTTTTACTAAACTGAAATTTCAGAATATAGTAGGACATGATCTGAGCTATCGACAGTTACAGGATTATCAATTAACTACAGGACACCCTGAGTTTATATGTATATATATATATATATAATCATCATCAACATCATCATCATTATTATTACGACCATTTTTTATTTTCCTGATTTTTTTTTGTAAAATTATACCCAATGAACCGAATATCTACACCAATTTCCAGATTTTTACGTCTTCTCTTTTAGGAGTTATAATTTTCCAAATAATGTCGATTTCGGAAGTTTTGGAAACGTTTAAACGCTGATAACTCCGGAACTAATTGAGATATTGACAAATGTCGATATGTACTTTTTTTTTTCTTCTTGAAGCATACTTTCGTTAAAAAAAGATTTAAAAAGTTATCAATTATCAATGTCAACGTTTTTTTTTTGCTTCTAAAGTGAAAACTATTTTTTAAAAAGATTATTGCCTTTTTACATTTTTTTTCTAAAACTTCTCTAATATAGAGTGACCCATTCTATGATTTTCAAGACCAGTGTCATCCCGGGCTCATTTTTTCTTCTATTTTTTTTCCAAATGCTCATATTTTTGTTGAGCAGAATTTTATAATTTTAATCTCCAATAATGCTACTTGTGATTTTGTGATTTTCCATTCGGCTTCGACAGGCCTGAAATGGTTAATTTTTAATTTATGCTGAATTTAACGAAAGCAAATCATTTTGAATAAAAAAATCAGGAAAATAAAAAATGGCCCCCGGCCAGGTGAAGTGGCGTGGAATAACCCATATATACACACACATGTAACCGAGTTTATATATATATATATAAGTCCAATTACTTCGAAATCACATCCTCAAATGGACCTCAAAGTCCAATGGACCTCAAATGGATCCTCAATGGACCTCAAATGGACCTCAAATGGATCAACCTCAATGGACCTCAAATGGATCCTCAATTGGACCTCAAATCCTGAAATCACATTTTCTTATATGTGACTAGAGACTCAGTTTAAATATATATATATATATATATATATATATATATATATATATATATTTAAACTGAGTCTCTAGTCACATATAAGAAAATGTGATTTCAGGATTCACATTTTCACAAGAATTTCACAAGATTCACAAGAAAATGTGATTTCAGGAAATCACATTTTCTTATATGTGACTAGAGACTCAGTTTAAATATATATATATATATATATATATATATATATTTAAACTGAGTCTCTAGTCACATATAAGAAAATGTGATTTCGAAGTAATTGGACTTTGAGGACCGTTCTCATTGTGGCCAAATTTCCCCATACTCAACACGATCTGAATGCATTGATTTTCAAAGTGAGGGGGGGGGGCGTGACGATATACGGGGGAGGGGGGGGGCGCTCTTTTTACCCTAATATCGATAAAGATGTGACAGGGGGATGCGGCAATCTTTTTTTTTTTGCAGAAAGGGGACGTGACAAAAAATTTTGGGAACCCCTGCCTTACTGCCTTCAAAATGAGCTTCAGATGCACGTAAACGTATTTTTATAGAGGCTATTTCGAGGGTCTGCTTCTATCCAAATTCAACGTTTCATTTCAACAAATTCGAGGACCGTTCTCACAACAGCCAGGCGTGCCGATATCGGACATTACGTATGAATGCAACGGGTTCAAAATAATCTTTCTCCATGTGCTTATGGAGTACATAAGTACGCGCGTCTATGTACGGAGAGAATTAATGTACTCTCTCAACCTTTTTTTTTTTTATATCACGTCCCTACACCTCGTCCTGTCCTCGATTAGATTAGATTAGGCAGATTAGCGCAGGGAACGTTCGCAATTCGTGTGTACTCGAGCTCTTTTTTTTCCCTCTTTACCCTCTTTGATCCCCCGCTCTCTCTCTCTTCCCAACTTTTTTATTCACCTAACGAACACGATGGTCGGGGGAGCTCTCTAGTGCATGGGCAAATAAAGAAGATCGCTCCAACTTCATAAAGATGTAGGCGTGAAACAATTGAGGGACAAATTTGTGATCGACTCTATAACGAGGAATTATTGCGGGGCTTCAATTTTTTTTATGTTCTCTAATAATCTACGAGGGAGGGGGGAGAGACAAGGAAGGGTTATTTATTTTAATCGGTGCGTTAGGTTCTTTTGCTCTTTCTCGCTCTTTTCCTCGCTCAAGTGATCTAACACACCTCGACATATTTGGATATAATATAGATATAGTGATAGTAACAGTGATAATTCGAATAATAACATTATTAATGATAATAATGAATAATAATTATAAATATACAATAATATTATTTTTTAAATAAAAAAAAAGAATTATAACAGTGGTATCAAGTAGTCTGGTCTAGAGCGAGATTTTTTACGTCATTTTTGGGTTGGAATTACTTTTAAGGCAGGATTCTACTTTGAAACCATGAAAAAAACGCTATTTTCGTGAATTTTTTCTGAGAATACTATTAAAGATATCGATATGGGGTTTAAACTGTTCAATAAATACACTCTTCAAGTACATAAAAAAAAAATTTTAAATGTATTTGATTCATTTTTTGTACACGTAAAATATGTTTAAAGGCAACGCCTCGAAAAGCAGGTACCGTTGCCGTGGTCGTGAAATCTTCCCGACGGATGGTCTGAAACAAAAAAATCAAATAGTTTCATGTTCAGTATGTCTTCAGGAACCGACCTAACTAGAATATTTTATATACGTGCAAAATTAACAAAATGGCGGCTAAAATACGAAAAAAATGCGTTTTTTGGGTCTTTTTTTGCAATAAAAAAATAGTTCTAATCAAAATTTTAAGTTGATTGTAGTTAGGTCGGTTGGTGCACACATATAGAATATGTGTTCCAAATTTCATAAGGATCGGTTCAGTACTTTTTGAGTTATCACGACCACGGTACTTGAAAATGTCGTTTCGAAAAAAACGCGTTTAAAGTTTTGGTGAGTCCGGGCCGCGCGCCGGGCGGGTCACAATAGCGCGCTCAGGTAGGTGCGTTCGAAAGGCGAAAAAGGATAGTTAGATTGCTTGGAACTTTATAAAATTTTGACCGAACATTCTTGAACATATTTACTTTCGAAAAATGTAAAAAAAAAAAAAAAAAAATTTCAAAGTTTCAAAGTAGAATCCTGCCTTAAGCATCGTTTTGCATGGCCGATACAGAAGAATATGGGGCCGTTTATATATCGGTACAGGGATTCCACAGTTTCCCCGTAGTCTCGGAAAATGCGGTATAATGTAGCTAAATAATAAACACGAGCGTGGCCTCTTGATTTCTATAGATTATGTTCAAATTTTAACCAGACATTGTTCATATCATGCATCTTCGAATGAAATTTCAGAACGCTCGTTCTACCTTAAGGTAGTTCTATAGGTACACGTATGAGCCGAAAGTTTCGATCGAAGTGTATAGTAACATTCAATGCCTATACGATGCTGTTGGTTGTAAATTTTTTACAGAGCTTGTTACCCTCAAAATGTCCCACACATTCGCACCTCATGCATGGATAGGTCTCATACTTGTATAAAGAGCGGCGCTGTAATCGTAGCAACAGCGCGATTGTCCTGCAGTCGTAGCGTTGAGCTTCCTACGATTCGTCTTTCGCGAAATATTTTATATAAATAAAAAAAAGCTCGAAAATGTCAATCCAAATGCGATACAAAGGAAAGTTCACAAGAAAAAAGGCGCTTGCTAAAAGACTGAAAGCTGTGGCAGCCATGCGTCAAGCAAAAGCGGCTAAACGCGATGAGAATAACCATAACCTCAACGATCAGCAACAAAAATTCGCCGTCGAAGGACATCGGATCGTGGATTTACAACATCTTGGCGACAGTTTAAATTGTATTCGCTGTAACAAAGGCAAATACATGCATAAATACATGCATAAATTGAACAAATTAAATTTGTTTGCAGAATAAATTTATTTCACATCCGTGTCAGAATTACTAGAACTAGGGGAAAAAACACGCTTCGAGTTCCCAGACCACGCGCCGATCAGCTGGCTGCAGCGTACACTGTTGCCATTCCGTTACAGATGGTTGGGCCCGAGTTCGGTGTGGCATAAAATGACCACTTTTCATAAGTCGATATCTCCGAAACTAAACGGTCAAAGTTTGTCATTTTTTTTAAAATCAATCCCACAATAGTACTGCGTACACGTGTGTTTTTATTTTGAAATCCTGAAATCCGTTTAGAACCTATATCGAGAAAAGCGAGCAAACTCCTATCGGTTTACGTGTTAGGTATGGGGATCGCGTAAAAAAATACCCACATTCAACTGCAGTTATCTCATGAACTAAACGGTGAATCGATTTGAATTGTTGGGCATCAGTCCATGAAGGTCATATCCACACCATACCTAGATTTCAGCCAGTTCCTAAGATTTGACCAAAACTACAGAACTATCTCAAGACGGCTGCGGACGCAACGGTAGTTAGGTTAGATTAGCGAAGTGCGACTAATTGTAAGGAGTGATAGGAAAAAATTCAATTGGGAAGGGCAATACGTAAACACCCGCAAGGGCGTACGTTGGAACTCAAGAAATAATGATGATCATCAAAACGAACCCAAACAAAAATAAGAACAACAACAATAGTAATCGTAAGAATGGTAAACAAAATATAAGAACAATAATAATAGTGATCATAATGGACCAAAAAGAACAATAATGATAGTAATGATAATAATGGAAAACAGTAATAAGAAAACAAAAATAAGGGTTATAATAATAAAAATAATGCGGTGATAGATAACAGAACCGTAACGCGAGAGAGGGAGAGAGAGAGAGAGAGAGATAGAGGGAGAGAGAGAGAGAGAGAGAGAGAGAGAGAGAGAGAGAGAGAGAGAGAGAGAGAGAGACATATAGATAGGCAGATAGATATGGAAGAGACAAGTAGGAAGAAAAAGAGAGAGAGAGAGGAAAAAGTGTTCTCTCGACGTAGAGAGGTCTCGTATCAGTGGCGGGCGTCCCATCAAAAATTCATGAAGCGTTATGGCAACAAGCTAGCGAAAGCGAGAAGCAAAACACCGCGGTCTAAGATCTCGGCTCGGGAAACATTCTGCGGCGAGGTGAATCTTCTTGGAGGACGGGAGAAAAACCCTTTCGAGAAGAAAAACGTGTGTTTTGCAGTTCTCTCTCTCTCTCT
>OZ023312.1:16987026-17006866 GCA_964007375.1 Ophion obscuratus | reverse complement strand
AAGACTTCGCGGTTGCTACTTCGTCCACACCCTCTTGGCCTTCTCAGTGACGGCGAGTGAGAAGAAAAAAAGAACGACGAAAAAAAAGAGAAAAAAAAAACGTAGGAATTCGCGAAGAAACGGAGCCGACTTGATACAAAACTCTTCTCCGACGTCTCTCCTATGTTTTTTTCTTTCGTCTCTTTCCTCTTTGTACTTTTTTTTTTGGCTTTTTTTATTAGTGGGACGGACTATTTTCTTCATCTTCCATAACCCCGCGAACTGCTTTGCGCGAGAAACGGGTATTATATGTGCTGTCCCACTCGAGAAAATTGGCAATAAGTCCGTCGAGTTTCCCCCGAGTCGAGCGAACACCGATTCTCTTCTCTCTGCAGCAGCAGCCACCCCCCTCTCTCTTTACTCTTCTTTATTATCTTCTTCGTCTTTTTTCTTTACTT
This sequence comes from Ophion obscuratus, assembly GCA_964007375.1. Taxonomy (NCBI): domain Eukaryota; kingdom Metazoa; phylum Arthropoda; class Insecta; order Hymenoptera; family Ichneumonidae; genus Ophion; species Ophion obscuratus. The sequence continues at coordinate 17,006,429 of OZ023312.1, read as the reverse complement.
TTCTTCATTAGCTTTTCCTTCTTCTTTTTTCATTCTTCGCCCTTTACTGCGCGAGAGCCGGAGGACACCGTAGTCTTTCATCACCCTTTTCTTCGTCGCCTGAAAAACATTCACCCCTTTTTTCTCTCAGCTTTTTTCTTTGTGAGCGAATTTTTCCCGATTTTTTCGTCCGGCTCATTTACGCGAATCCACCTTCTTATTTTCCTTTAGGCGTTTTTCACGTTGAGGTATTATCCAATGGCTTGGAATGTCCTCTGAAAAAAAAAACCTTTTCTTATTCACTTTATTCTTCATTTATTCGTAACTGATTTTCGTTTGCTGTGAATTATTTTTTCGTACACTCTCAGGTGTTGATGATTTTTATTCGTTGTCGGTATTTTTCTTTTTTGGGTGCGTGCTTTTATTTGCTGATGAATTTTTATTTATCAACGATATGTATTTTTCAATGCATATGTTCGTGGAGCATTTATTTTTGAGCATTGATTTACGTGAATAAATGCACAAAAATAAAAATAAAAATTATCAGCAAATAATAGCGAATATCAGGAGGAAATTTATTTACGTAAATAAATTTACGTAAATAGGTGTACAACTTAGTTCGGTCCGTTTTCAAAAGATGGCTCTAGGTGCTATAAATGGTTGACGGAAACAGCTAATTTTTGTTGTATCGTGAAGTATAAATATCTCTTAACCAAATATCGTTTACAGACCTTTGAGTTTTGCGCATCAAGGCTAGTTTTTACTGCGGTGAAAATGTCGACTTTCGCCCCAAATAAGCACCATTTGCGGGAAGTGTTGATTTTCTGTTTCAATTGGAAGAAAAGTGCAGCTGAAGCCCACCGAATGCTTGTGGGACCATCACGGGAGACTTCTACAGGCAACAATCGATCCGTTTAAAGCGAGCTATAGCCGAAAAACATCCGGAATATGCGACCAGACACGAGTCCATAATCTTTCAGCATGACAACGCTCGGCCTCACGTTGCTATTGTGGTTAAAAACTATTTGGAAAATAGCGGGTGGGAAATTTTGGCTCACCCGCCTTATAGCCCAGACCTTGCCCCTTCCGACTACCATTTGTCTCGATCGATGCAGAAGAATTTGACTGGAACAGGCTTCACGTCACAACAGGGTATCAAAAATTGGCTCGATTCATTCTTGGCTTCAAAAGATGAACGCTTCTTCCGCGACGGAATTCATAAATTACCAGAAAGATGGGGAAAAGTAGTGGCTAGCGATGGACAATATTTTGATTAATGTATTAATTCATTTTATGATTCACATAAGTGCGTATTTTGAGCAAAAAAACCGACCGAATTAAGTTGTACACCCAATAAATGCTCGAAAATAAATAAAAATTCACCCGCAAACAATAACAAACATCAGCTACAAATTTATTTCCATAAATAAATGCTAATAAATAAATAAAAATGATTCGTGATTGTATAGATTAAAAAATATATGTCGGTAATAAATAAAAACTCATCGGCAAATAAAAACACAAACACAAAAAAAGAAAAATATCGATAACGAATAAAAATCATCAATAGTGACACATACATATGAGTCCAATATTTCACCCTGTCTGGTGCCGATTTATTGATTTTTCATTGACAACGCATTTTTTTTACCAAAGGCCATAGCCGGGTAAGTAGGGAAAAATTGCCCCCGCATTTTTTCCAGCAAAATTTGGAGTATATTCTAAGGTATAAAAAAAAACAAATTTTCTGAAAATTTCATGCCCGTGAACGCAATGGTTTTACAAGGGGACAGTACGGCAGTCGGATTTTTGTAATTTTTCGTACTCATGGTACGCGAAGTTCAGAGCTCGAATATTAATATCCCAAAGCAGTTCGACGCCATATTCAGAAATTTTTGAGAAAATTGACTTTGAAGTTTTCGAGCGCACTCTTATCCCACAAAGATGCAACGATATTCGAACCGGGCTTGTGGCGTACCCGGTAGCGCTCGAGTCTAGTAATCGCGGGGTCACTGGTTCGAGTCTCACTTCGAAATATTTTTTTTTTTTTTTTTTTTTCATTTTTTTTAAATGAAAAAACGCAAGTCATATTTATAATTATCTCTTGATTATAAACATACATTTTCAAGTATCAATATTTATAACCAACAACATTTTTAGGATGAAAATGAAAAACGTCGGGTAAGGAATTGAATACTTCGAATACGCTTCGCAGGTAGTTGATCAGGTAGGAATTGAATAATTTTCAGGTAGGAATTGAATACTTTTGAATACGCTTCGCAGGTAGTTAATCAGGACAAAGGCAAACGATGTACGCAGAACTGTTATTCACAATATCGACGGTTGCCAAAGCAAGCGTTATATTCACATATTTCAACATTTATTCTTCTATTTATATGCCTATTAATCTACAAGGGAGTTTATGTAAATATTATTACTGGATATTTTTACGTCGCCTATTCGCAATTTCAAGCAAGAGATAATCAAAAATAAGACTTGCATTTATCATTGACAATTATAATTACATATATGTGAATTAGCATAGATTTTATGATTTTTATCCCGGGATTATTTATTTATTTTTTTATAAATAATCACCTATTGTTATATATAAATAATATATGATCATATATGAGAAAATATATAATTATGTATAACTATAATGAATTTTGTACATAAATAACTATATATGGATTTTGTCCATATATAAACATATATAGATATATTATATTAATTATATATAATAATATGTGATTATATACAACAAAAATTTATCGGGATATTTAAATGACGGAGGTATGCGAATTAAAAAAAAATCGAAGTGAGACTCGAACCAGCGACCCCGCGATTACTAGACTCGAGCGCTACCGGGTACGCCACGAGCCCGGTTCGAATATCGTTGCATCTTTGTGGGATAAGAGTGCGCTCGAAAACTTCAACGTCAATTTTCTCGAAAATTTCTGAATATGGCGTCGAACTGCTTTGGGATATTAATATTCGAGCTCTGAACTTCGCGTACCATGAGCACGAAAAATTACAAAAATCCGACTGCCGTACTGTCCCCTTGTTAGAAAAATGAATTTTTTTTAAATATCAAAAAAAAAAATTTCTGGAAACGGTACAGTGGATCGATTTGATTTTTTTTTGGTACTTGTTCCGATCAAACTTGTTACGAAATAAAATTATAGAATATCTTGCGAAAGATTAAGGTTTGTAAAAAAAATAATGTTCCTTGTTTTATTATTTTTTTACTATAATCCACTTGGGGTACAATAGCGAACATTTTTTCATATAATCTTTGGGCACCTTATTAGATTATATAATTTTTTCAAAATGATCGATTTGGTACGCCACAGTGAAAAAAATGAAACGGACTTTATTGATATATTTTAGTTATATATCTATATAACTAAAATATATCAATAAAGTGTGTTCCTTTTTTTCCACTGTGGCGTACCAAGCCGATCATTTAGTCACATATCAGACTTTATTGATATATTTTCGTTCTTTCTTCATTCTTCATTCTTTATTATTTTCTTTATTATGAACAATTTTTCTCGCGTTTGTATTTTTATTTGCAAATGATTTTTTATTCGTCCCCGCTACTTTTTACTCGCCGTTGTTTTTAAATTTATCAAAAAAGTGAATAAAAGATGACGGAAAAAAAGGGTCTTAAGGGGGTGACGATTCCGTCCCGAACGCCCCATACACTCGTAACGGGACGATTACGACCTCTTGCCCGAAACGTCCAAAGCAAAGGCTATATTTTGATTTAAAAGAATGTAGATGCGAGAGATAACGCGTTGCGGAGGAGCGATATCATTCCGATAGCAGGGCGCAACGCAGCGGAGGGTTGCAAAGGACAGCAAAGGGGCGAGGAAGTAGATTATCCCTGCGTGAATTTCCCCCTCGGTAAAATGTCTTTTATTTTTTTATCTGTATTCTGGAGTGAATGAAATATTGAGTTCATCGGGGAAAGGGACTCGAGGACGAGGCTGGATAAAGAAGCGAAGGGATGTCCTGCCTCGGTATTACGTTCTCTCCTTCTGTCGACGCCCTTTTTCTTACCCTCGCGTACTACGACATATTTATCCCTCGCCTTCCCTTCTCTCTCTCTCTCTCTCTCTCTCTGTCTCCCTTAACTCTAGTCCTCCAACCTCCCCTTCCATCTTTCCACCTATTTTTTACGCTCTCGCCACTTTATTTTTCTCCCCTGAATGAATTGGATTATTTCAAATTTGATTGGAGCTCACGAGCAACGTTAGTGCAGGCGAAGCATTCCTCTCATTCCTATCGCTCCATTTTTATCTCCGTCGTAATTTCGATACGCCAAGCTTGTGTTTTCTGCACGGGAAAAAAAAACGGCTTGGGCTGACTGCTGTCATTGGGGGGCGCCAACGAATTATACTGTTGAAGAAGTTTATTTTCTTTAACGAGGCTCTATTGGGGTCAAAAAAAATGTTCGTTGCCTCAGGGCCTACTATGATTCTATTCATAATTATTTTTTTAAGTGTATTTCAAGCATTCTTTGATGTAGAAAATTCAGTAAATACGTATTTGATAAAAATGATTGATTTAAGGTGGGAGTTTCCTTTAGGCAGCCGAAAATAAGCGAATTTATAAGACTTCTATTTATGTCGAAACTGTTTATTCTACATAATCAAAATTTTATCTACATATTATTGCATCTTTTAATTTTCCCAAAAAAAAAAAGTTTTATTTTAATATTTTAAAATCCACGGCGTACAACCTAACGTCTGGTGCTTTGATCTGAAACCTCGGAGCCAAACAGTTTTAGATTTCTGAGACCCGCACGCTCTATGTTGACCTGAAAAACCCAAATAAAAGTGAAAATTCGAAAAACGATACGTGTTTGGAAAGTGTTCTATTTTTCATGAAATTTTGACTACAGTAAAAATACGTTTATTTACTATAGTTACTATTTACTTACTATTTATTTACTATTTATTTACTATAAAAATATATTTACTACGGTAAAAATTAATATTTGTTAATGAAAGAGTAATTTAAGAAAATAATTTTTAAGGAAGTTTAGGTTCACATAGACGGTAATTATGTTGTCAGAAAGTGTGCAAAACCTCAAAATGATCGATCAGATAGTTTTTGAGTTATCGTGTCCGAGGTTTATGAAAAAGTGGTTTTCAAGAAAACGCGTTCCAAGTTTCAAAATGCAAAAATGTTGTGACTAAATGACTTACGGATAAATCTGCCCCTCAGCTTTCTCATGGAGTTAATTGACGGCCATCAGCTTTTCTTTGCGTTATTTATTACCCCCCCCCCCCCTTAAGAGTATAAGAGATATTAGGTGTACAAACTAATTCGGTGCCCTTCATAAATCTTGTTTGTTAACTCCAAAGGCACCCAATTAATGTATACACCTAATATATTTGAATAAAAAATATCTTTGTTTGCATGCAGTAAATGGGTCTTGAATTCAAATACATTGTTATTGCGCACGAATGAAAATTGTATTTGAATTATTAGTATTTCGATTTGTAACCAGCAAATTTATCGTATCTTATATACCGGGTGTCCCTCTTATCTCTGCCACCTGAAATAACTCGGTAATTATCGAAGTCACAAAAAAATGTTCCAGACAAAAGTTGTACGGTCTGAAAGGGACCATCAAATGCGACCAATCCTCTTTATTTCGGTGGAGGCGCTGACGCACAGTGAAAGACGCCTCCACTTTTTCAAATGGAATGGTACATTTTTTTTCAACCATCTTGTAGAGCACCTCAAACCGCGTAAAAAAAACATTAGGGGTCAAAGTCGTTCAAGGTCATTCAAGGTCACCCATTAAAATGACATACGAATCTAAATATCTCGGATCACTGCCAAATATTTGGTCGTGATACGAGATATTTAGATTTGTATTATCGACACTGACCTTGAATGACCTTGAACGAATTTGACCCCTAATGTTTTTTATGAGGCTTGAGGTGTTCCACAAGATAATTGAAAAAAATGTACCATTACATTAAAAAAAGTGGAGGTGACCTTCACCGTGCGTCAGCGCCTCCGCCGAAATGAAAAAAAAAAATGGTCGCATTTGATGGCCTTCTTCACACCGTACAACTTTTGTCTGAAACATTTTTTTGTGACGTCAATAATTACCGAGTTATTTCGGGTGGCAGAAATAAGAGGGACACCCTGTATATACATGTATATATAACGGTATATACAATACATATTTATCGGTGTTGTGGTGAAAAATCCCCAATAGTGAAAAACTATAAAACATCTTTTGTATTACCATTTCGGCACATTCGAGAGGATATTCCTCTTGCGTGGGTATCGCACGAGGTGTAATTTCCACCTCTTCTGAAACACACTTGGCCGACAACGAGCGACAATGCACATAATTTATGGCACGTCGATACGTATCTAATCGTAGACTCGGTTACGCGCTCGCTCAGAGTACAAGTGGCTGGCGGGAGAAGCCTCGAGTCCTGCGCCACACTTCGGCCACCGAGCGCACTACCACTTTTATAAATTTGCTAGTTACTTCAAATTAAAAAATCTAAATAGACCCGTCTAGTTTGTACGACTCGTTATCTTTTTGAGCAAATAATACCACGTACCAAACTGATTAGAAGCATATACATTTTTATTACTGAACGGTGTTAAATAGATCTTGATTTGAATAAATAAATATATTCGAAATAAATCTCCGCAAAAGTAGAATCGAGAAAAAAATAACTTTATTTTACGAAACCTTTGATTAATTCAAATTTGAAATCTGTCAAATTTCCGCATTTAGTTGATTTCAATTAATCTTTTTTTTGAGTGTGTTTAGTGAAAAATGGAATATTGAGTTACTTTACAGGAGGACACCACTGTGACGGATGGTGTTGGAGTTTGCATTGTTGGAATGCAAAGAAAATATATTTTTTTCTTATTCCTGCCGGTTACAAGAGTCACTGCAGCATTATTGATAATACTCAATAAATATTGATCACCAATAATTGCAAAAAATACTTTATGTAATAATTATTTTCAATATAAAGAAATTACCAATCAAGAGGAGTTTTCGTTGCATTCCAAGGATGCAAACTTCAATACTATTGTGACGGGCCGAAAAAGATCGTTCATCCGATTTGTTGTCTACTAGATTGTTTCTTTGGAATTTGAAAAAAAGAGGTATGTTATCAAGCATACATTAAACTTGTTTCGTGTAAATTTTCATTTGAAAGAAAATGTATGTTCTTTTATTTGAAAAAAAAGTTAACAACGTTATCGAGGTATAATAGGGCCTCTGTTTAAAAAATGTGGTCCAATGGCTGGATCGATAAGGTGACGATGGTCGGTCTAGAAAATGAAAATAAAAAAGTTTTATGATCGATGTAAATGTAGTTCACGTTGTACGTAGCCATTTTTCGAGAAAAAAATGAAAAAATGGCGGTCGTTCAAAAAAAAGTGTAATTTTGTCGAATCTTTCACTTGTATTTGGGGGCTTAAAAATACGGGGCTGGTTTGAAATTCCGAACTTTGAATGATCAGAATGCTTAAAACTTCGAAAGAATACTACTCCGAAAGATCAAAACCCCGAAAGAATTTTACACGAAAGACCAAAACTCCGAAAATCTGCACACCGTCAAAATAATTCGGCTATTGAAGTTTTAAAAGTTTCGGAAATTTTCAATAAATCGACGAATTATTTCAAGATTTTTTTATTTATTAAGAAGTGATTTTACGTCAATTTTGAAATTTATCTAGGCAATGTTATACGTTCTACATAATTTACAGTCAACTGTGTAGACTTTCGCTGGCATGATCTTGACGAAACTCGTAATTTCGGAACATTAAAATTAGGAATTTTAAACCGTCGGAGCGAAAGTCTACAGAGTTGACTGCAAATTATGTAGAACGTATAACATTGTCTACACAAATTTCAAAATTGACGTAAAATCACTTTTTAATAAAAAAAAATTCTTGAAATAATTCGTCCATGTATTGAAAATTTTGAAACTTTTTAAAGTTCCATAGCCGAATTACTTTGACCGTGTTCTCAAATTTCCTGAGTTTTGGCCAATCGTGTAAAACTCTTTCGGAGTTTTGATATTTCGGAGTAGTATTCGTTCGGAGTTTCGAGCGTTCTGATCAAAGTTCGAAATTTCAACGCGGCCCCATCTTGAATTTCGGAACATTAAAGTTCGGAATTTTAAACCGTCGGAGCATTCAAAATTCGGAATTCCAACCCGGCCCCAAAAAAACGTTACAATTTTTCTTTATTTAGTATCTTGAAGCCCCTTAATATAAGCAAAAAATTTGACAAAATTACACTTTTTTGAACACCCGCTATTTTGCACAATTGAAAAACGTCAATCGGTGCGCTGCCTGCTCTCACTAAATCGTCTGTAACTTGGTCAAATTTCAGAATTTAAAATTGAACGCTTTTTCCACATTTTCTCGAATATGTATACTTTGAAAAAAAATGCCAAAAAATAGATTTTTCGAGCCGTCACAATGTTTCCCCGCCTTAAGCCCTAAAGCCACACTAACGGGTATAAAATCATGTGTGAATTTAACAATTTTTTTTCGTATGAAAAAGTGATTCACTCATAAAATTAATTACACATCGATTTAGTGTGAATATCAAGCTGTTAGATTTTTTTTTCGCTGTACAAAATGGCCGACTACTAATATTTTATTTTGTTATCTTTTTTTAGGCGCTCCGCGGCGTGACATTTAGCATTCGCAATTTTTTACCTAGAACAAAAAACAAAAATTCTCGTCAATCTACATTGGAATACCTAGAGAAGTACGTACGGAATTGAAAAAATATTGTTTTATTCAAAAGTTGTAGGTATTTGAACTTAAGAAATGAATTTTCAGTGAAAAATTTCGTTATAACTGCTCATAAACTGCGCATAAAATGAAAAGTTTTCGATTAATCAGAAATTCCTTACGTACTTCTCTGCTAAATGCAATTAGGAACATAACTTTTAAATTTGAAGTAAATCGAGTGAAGATTGTTGAAGTTATTTGTCACGCCAATCGAAAAACGCTGTTTCGAGAAGTTTCGAGTAGTCGTCCATTCTGTACATCGAAAAAAAAAATATATATTTTCTAACAGCTTGACATTCATACTAAATAGATGTGTAATTAATTTTATGAGTGAATCACTTTTTCATACGAAAAAAATTGTTAAATTTGCACATGATTTTATACCTGTTACTGTGGCCTAAGGCCTTAAGAATGATTTATTCCGTCGAGCTAACGAATACTTGGAATAAGAAAATACTTCAGTATGTCATTTTAAGGGCGGGGTAAAGTATTTAAATTTTTTTTTTTCATTTTTTTTTCATTTTTTAAATGAATGCATAATATATCAAGAATATTGTGTTAAAATTTCAAGTCGATCGGAGTAAAATTGACGAAGTTATGAGTATTTGAGCGTCTATTGCTCCATGCCGTTCTCTTCTCTTCTGCGTTTTTGAAACCGTTTTTCTGAGACTTGTCATATTTAAAGTCCGTGTGCACGATAACTCAAAATCTACTGGACCAATCGCTTTGAAATTTTGCACAGTACTTCTTCACATAATTCACCAGGTATTGTCGAGAGCTTTTTTGTTTTTTTAAAATAATTACCAATTTTTCAACAACAAATTAGCCGATTTTTTAAGCGAAAATCGAGTTTTTGGCTCCCAAGTGCTACGAAAAATCGAAAAATCGAAGAAAAAAAAATCCTCCCGTCATTACCTCGAGAAGCATCTCCTTTAACAAATGCATTTTGATTTTTTTGTTTCAAATGATTCTGTTGCGAGTTATGGTGCACACCGCAAACCAACTTTTTTTCGAGGCGCCTCCGGGGTTTAATTTTCACTCGCTCAATTTTGAATATTTTGCAATGCAAATTTAGGAGAATGTTGTTCAAATATTACTTTATTATATGTCAATTTTTCAATAAACGAACACTATTCGTTACGCCAAAAAAATTTTTAAAAACATGCCTTTTTTTCGCCGAATTAACTTTACCCCGCCGTTAATATTTCATCGGCCATATCTATGAACGAACAATTTCGTTGATCCACCCGATTTTCTTCCTTTGTTTGGGGGGGTTGACGGAAAGCTTCAACGTTTTACTACGGCTCGAAATTTCTCTTCTGCTCGTTACACTTGAAAATAATTTGAAAAAGCAATTTTGAGAAAGGATATTTTGACCAACCGAGCAAAAACTTGGCAGATCTTCAAATAATTTATCGTACGGAAAATAGGGGTATTTTTCGTACGATAAATTATTTCAAGACCTGCCAAGTTTTTGCTCGGTTGGTCAAAAAAACCCTTCTCAAAATTGCCTTTTCAAATGATTTCCAAGTGTAACGAGCAGAATAGAAATTTCGAATGAAAAAGAGATTTTGCGAGTAAAGGATTCGTCTCCTTCGTACGTCAGTCAGTTACGACACAACGACACTCGATACACCCTCTGCTTGTTCACCTCCGGCCCTCCATATCCAATTCGTTCCCATCCAGCCCGCAGAGCTGACAAATGAACTTTTAGAAGAAAACGAAGGGCTCTCGTTTGTTCTCGTCGTGTTTGTAACGCCCGAAGGCTCCGGGTAGATCGGAGGAGACGAGGAAAAAGAAAAAGGTAGAGAACGAGAGAGCGAATGAATATAAGACGAGGAAGAGAAGAACAAATAAATGAGCAACTTCAAAACTGCACTTTGCATCCTTATCGTTTTTTCTTTTCGCTGACAAAGTTGACCATGTGAGCAAGTTTTTTTTTGTCCGCAGCTATCCCTACGATGAAGCCTGCATTTTAATTGTCAGTAGGTCAGTAGCGCGGATACTTCTGTTCTTTAATATTGGCATCCTCTGAGAGAAAGCTTTATGGAACAAACAAAAAACAAACTTGCTCACGCAGCATCAGTAGCGAAACAAATAAACGAGGAAGCAACGTGCAAGTTTCTGAATGACACAATTCCATTTTGCATAATGATATTCAATATTTTTTTTATATGAAATAATTTCACCGATGCTTTTTATTTTCAATTTTACGTTGTACAAAAAAAAATGTTAACGCACTGGAAATATAAACTTTGGCTCCAATTCCCGCTAAATTAAATCACTACATTTTTTTTTATAATACCGAGCGGATGCGTGAAAAATAATTCAAGTAGTGCAGTTGAGGCGAATGAGGCAAAAAATTCAAAAAATATAAAAATAAAGTGAAGACGTTAACGGGGGGAAAAGATAAAACGTACTGCGAGATATAAAAAGTTATGCAAGGAGGAAGGAGGAAGAGAGAGAGAGAGAGAGAGAGAGAGAGAGAGAGAGAGAGAGAGAGAGAGAGAGAGAGAGAGAGAGAGAGAGAGAAATAAGGTTAAAGTTTGCATCGTTGGAATGCAATGGACATGAATCTTTCTGAATTCCTTTAATTTCTTTTGGCAGATTTTACCGACAAAATACTCTCTCCACTATTTTTTACGATACTTAAGGCCACAGTAACGGGTATAAACCATTTTTTACGAAATAAGGCCACAGTAACGGGTATAAAATCATGTGCGAATTCAACAATTTTTTTCCGTATGAAAAAGTGATCCACTCATAAAATTAATTACACATGTGTTTAGTACGAATATCAAGCTGTTAGAAAACATATATTTCTTTTCGATGTACAAAATGGCCGACTACTCGAAACTTCTCTAAACAACTTTTTTCCAATTGGCGTGACAAATAACTTCAACAATTTTTACTCGATTTACTTCAAATTCAAAAGTTATATTCCTAATTGCATTTCGCAGAGAAGTACGTACGGAATTTCTGATTAATCGAAAACTTTTCTTTTTATGAGCATATATATATATATATATATATATATAATTTCTTTTGAGAGGGTTTATTCAACACATATTAAAGTATTTTAAAAAAATGTCTTGTAATTTTCATACAAAATAGCGGTGACCGAGCCCAACTTGAAAAACGTGTTTTTTACAAATAGCTTCACGGGAGGACGGTTTTCTCGTAAAGTATAAGACCTGGAACAAAAACAAAAAAAAATATAATCTATATATTATTAGCTATGAGACTACGTAGGGATTGATTATAATCAAATTTTGAAAAAATTGGTGCTCTTTGAAATAAATAAATCGATTTTTTGCCCAAAAAATAAGCATTAAATTGTTTATAAAAAAAATTCAAATTTGATCAAAAAACGGCTACGTACTCCCATAGAGGATGTAATTGTGAAGCTACTGTCAAAATTTCAAATCGATCCATGCAAAGGTGTTCGTGTAATCCGTCCTCCCAGTTTGAAAAAAGTGGTTTCGAGAAACCCTTAAGCCCTTAAGTTGTACGAGGCGTCTGAAAGAAGTCCGAGGCGCTGCGGCAAAATCGATAATTGAACATTTAAATAAAACTATTTCGCTACAGGACCAATTGCATATTGTTTTTACGACCACAAAGTATTTTCTAATCACAAAAAGCGATTTTTCCAAAATCCTAGAGTGGTGTTATCCCTTAATCAGCAATCTACGATATAAAACCATAAAATAAAGATCTATAATGATTCAAATAAGGGGGAAAAATGCAAAACAGATCTTTCGTTGCGTTCCAACGATACAACCTTCAGCTCCACAGACAGAAAGAGAAACGAATAACGAAGTAGAAAAAAAAACACGAGAAGAAGAAATAGTCAAGGAGAAAGAACACAGAGAGAGAATAAAACGATAAAGAAAAGCACAGAACAGTAAAAAAAAGAAGTAAGTTTCCCTCGAGGTGGCAACGACCTTCCGAGTGTGATACGAAGCGAAGAGACGAATGGTATCGAGTCCATCAGACAAAAAGAGTCCTCTTTATCTCGACGGTTCCATTTTATAAAAACCCCGAAGCACCTTGCCCATCTCAGAATTCTCCCCTGCCCCTTTCCATTCACCCTCCGTGCTTTTTAAACACCGAACGACTTTATTTCCCTCAATTAGGAAATATTCGGATTTGCGAATTTCGAAACGCCGGAAAAATAAAAAAATCTTCACCGGAAATATTTTTAGTACATTATTATTTTGGGAAACAGCGTTTTTTTTTGTTTTTGTTTCCATTCATGACAACGAAGCCAGCACGAGGCAAAAAAAATATCTGTCGCGGAGTCCCGTGGCTCGATGCTCTCCGCGCGCAGCAGCAGGAGAACCGATCGATTTTACGAGGAGGGGAGAGGTTTGCACTTCCGGTGAAGCCGGAAGTTTATCCCGTTCTCCCGCTGGAACCTTTTCCCCTCCCATCGTCTCCCTTTTCCTCCCGCTCCGCCTCCTTTGCCTTCTTCATCCTCTTCTCCCCTTGCTCCCCCAGCCTCTTCCTCTCGCATCACGTGTTCCCATTTGTGACGAAGCGGCAGTAAAGCTGATTTCAACCGAGTTCTCATTGTTTACCGGGACAACTGAATATCGACACTTATCGCCAACGAGCCGCTGATCTTAAGTCCCTCTCCCTTGGAATAACAATAATTCCAGTCGTTCACACTTTGTCTTCCGGAACCCCAATATTTCGGTATCGCTTTTCGTTTTAAAGCGAATTCCATTCGGTCTCGCTTACTTTGTGCTCCCTTTTTACGAGAGTAACATTTTTTTCTCTTAATTCTTCAATATCTTTTTTTTTTCAATTTCAAAATATTCATAGTCCCTGATGAGATGGATTTCTTTTTAATCTCGCAGAAATGGTTACGTGGCGTGTGAAGTGGAGAATTTTTTTTATCTTGAGGAGAAAGATTTTTTGAGTCCAAATACCTCGGCTATTTCGCCTGAAAGGGTTCACAAATTATTTGAACGAACCTAAGAAGGGTGTGTGTGTGGGTGTGTAAGGCTTTACTTTTGTTCATTCAATTTTTTTTTCTCGTACAAATCGTCCGACTACTAATATTTTCTTTTGTTGTCGTTTTTTTAGGCGCTCCGCGGCGCACACAAAAAACAAAAATTCTCGTCAATCTACGTTAGAATGCTTAGAGAAGTACGTACGGAATTTAAAAAATATTGCTTTATTCAAAAGTTTTAGGTATTTGAACTTAAGAAATGAATTTTCAGTGAAAAATTTCGTTATAACTGCTCATAAACTGCTCATAAAATGAAAAGTTTTCGATCTATCAGAAATTCCGGACGTACTTCTCTGCGAAACGCAATTAGGAACATAACTTTTAAATTTGAAGTAAATCGAGTGAAAATTGTTGAAGTTATTTGTGATGCCAATTGGAAAAAAGCCGTTTCTAGAAGTTTCGAGTAGTCGGCCATTTTGTGCATCGAAAAAATATGTATATATATATTTTCTTACAGCTTGATATTCATACTTAATAGATGTGTAATTAATTTTACGAGTGAATCACTTTATCAAAAGAAAAAAAAATTGTTAAATTCGCACACGATACTGTGCAACGCACCCGTTACTGTGGTCTAAGGCTTTAAAAACCCAAAACTGCCACTTGACAGCCATAACTGATCACATTGCTCGACAAAGAGTCGAATGCACCTTTCGAAATTCGCTGGAGTAATGTATGTAGCGTGACATATCTCGAATTCCGCTGTTTTTCTGAGAAGTTAAAATCATGCCTTTCCATTTTTTTAAATGAACGTTATCGCGGTATCTCGATAACGTGTTGAAAAAAAAAGTATTTCGTATTACCATCGGATGCCCCGCTCGAAACCATAAAACATTTGTAGGAAACACTTTTTTGTACGAGCTCATCGTTCCGATTTATTTGAATTGATTTATTTGAATTTGAATTTATTTATTTGAATGCTTTTTTTAAAAAATGGAACATCTTGTATTAATATATAATATAGTGATATAATACATTATAATATATATATTACGATGATAATAATGATTCGTAATGATATAATTGTACGTTATAATATATTACAACTGTAACGATATCGATAACACCCATTGACCATAATACAAACACTAATTATTCATAACAACACCAATGATTGTTTTATAATAATTTCAACTGGAACAATACAGAATTATTATTATTCTCATTATTATTACTACAAATATGTATGTATATATATGTATTAATGTATTAATGTATTTATGTATCTATGCATATGAATGTCTGTACGTATTCGCTTGTCACGATAGTACAAGAAGGCAAAGACGAGTGGCTCTTATCATCTACGCCTTCTGCGGTGAATGACGCGCATAGAATTCACAGACGCGCATTCTATCACGCGAAACATTGAGTAATAGAGAGAGAGAGCGAGAGAGAGAGAGAAATATCGAGGCAATTATAAATAAATAGTCGAACGTCATAGCCTTATTTCTGAAGAAAACAGGCATGGCAGTTTCTGTGAGAAAAATGTCCACAAATGAGAGAACAGGAAGAGGGAGGGAGAGGGAGAGAGAGAGAGAGAGAGAGAGAGAGGCACAGAGAGGAAAAGCGAAAGAATGCAAAATTGCCTAGACGTGCCTGACCGGTTAAACAAATGTTTCCCAGACGTTCGTGTTTAAGAACTACTGAAGAAGAAACAAATCTAGAAGAATGGAAGGCTGAAGAAAAAGAAAAAAAGAATTTGCCTCGCGACTCCAGCTGGCCGCGGCTCTATCGAGACGCAATCGGCGCTGCGGGGTTGGAGATGGTCGGAAGGCGCGGCAGTGTTTGTTCAAAGTGAAGGAATTCGTATCGTTGCTCCGACGAATCACCGGAAATTGGGCTGTGTCGAACGCGGCGAATCCAATGCGAGCACGTGATCGCGATTCCGAAACTAATAGGCAAGAACGACAGCAAACGGGAATCCTTGTTTATTGATCAACACTCTTTTTACAGACTACAATTTAAAAAAAAAATTCTAATTTTTCTACAATAATACGAATTCAATTGATTTTTCTCATTGTTTTTTCTAACCAATTGTTGCACAATAACCGCAGTACTTTTACTTGCAAGTACTCGTCGCCGGTGCTATTTTCGGTATTTTTTTAAATCCTTGAGGGAAACCGTCACGAGAACAAAGGATGTTGGTGAATGGGGTGGTTAGTCAGAGATGGGCATGTCGAAATTAGAGATTTTCCCAGCGTCGTTTACCATTGATTAGCGAAATCAGTTGCTAACTCGTTGCGCATAGCGCCCACGACGAGCCGATCGAACACGCCACGTGCGTTTGCCTAACCAACATCGCGTTGCATCCTACTGACGGAGACACTCATCCAATTTAATATCCATAAAATATCGTTCACGGTGAGCACAAAGGCCAGGATCAAACGCAACGGGCGTACCGTTTATCGGGCCCGACCATTGCGGCGACGAAACAACGATGCGCGAGGCGAGTGAGCAGGGCGCACCGATAATATTAGTCGACATATCGTGCATCCGACTAGAAATAACAGGCGTAAGCGGAGATCCAGAGGTCGCAAACGAGTCGATCAATTGAACAATGTGCAGATCAATAAAGCGGCAATTCTCGTATATTGTTTTTCTTTTTTCTTTCAATTGAAGGACTCGGCTTTTCGTATTTGCTGGTACGAACAGACCACTCGGTCATCTTCATGTGGAAACATCAATTTCCGGAGCGCGTGGATTTTGTTTGGCTCAGCTCTGTTAGTCCGAAGCTCAAAACTCTTCTCCCAATACAAGATATACCGAAAGTTGCGTCGCACGTTTATCCGGCTGATAAAACGTCAAATTCCGAGACGAAAAGTCCCTATGCGTTTTTCTCTGCGACGTACCGTTGCTCGGATAGGAGTCGATTAGTAACAGCCAATGACGAGCGCGCGCCACTCCAACTGCCAAGCGGTGGGGGCTCGGGCGTACGCCCGACGCACCGGATTGGCTATCGTTGATGCATTAATATCTCCGCAACGGTACACCGGAGAGATAATTGCGCGAGGACTTTTCCCTTCGGAATTTCGAGATCTACCAGGCTTGCGAAGATCTTGCTCGGATTTTCGGTCAGCCTGTACAGAGGCTCAATCGCGAGTCTCGCAATTTCTAACCGAGCGTCCTTGAGAGCTATACGTGAAATCAAAAACAAATCGTGGGTGCGTCCTCGTCAATCTGGCACACGTGCCTGCTGTATTTTTTTTCCTTCTCGTGCCCGTCCTAGCTTCTTCGAGAGAAGTGCGATGGACTGACATTTGCCGAGGTTGCGTTGACTCGACCTCGCCCCGCCCTGAGTATACAAATCGTATGTGAAGTCTCTGCATTGTTGTACCCTCACGCCTATCGCGAAACTCTTCGATGAACACGTTCGCGATACAAAACGAAAAACACGTTACAGAACTACGATAAAATGACAAGTTTTGTATACTTGAAGAAAAACATGCCGAAAGATTGTCCAACCAAGAACTCGTGCGAGGTCTCAAACTTCCATTCCCCAATCGGCCGAATCGGACGATCATTCTCAATTCTCCAATCCAGGCGCTTCGCTTTGTTGAAAAAGTAACTTCGCCGATTTCCCTTCGGGAGCAGTACAGGTTCGTATACTCGAACCGTGCCGCCCTCTGCCTTCGCCGTGACACCTTATGATGCTTCACCAAGGCTTGGGGGTTGGGATACGTAGATAGAGAAACAGGGAGTTCTAAACGTTCACACGGGCGAAGATCAGTGCAGATTGGCAGCATGCTCATGGGCGGTAACCAGGACCTATTAATAGGTTAATGTGTACGTTCGATCAAAGCGTATAACTATCGGACTCTCTCTCTCTCTCTCCTCTCCCTCGTTGCTCTCCCCCTACTTTTCTGTCTTCTCTGCTTCACTTTTCCCTCGTACATTTTTTCCATCCATACTTGCCATGTGCCTCGCGCACACAGATGTGTGGCGTCTGCATACACATCACGTGCAACGATGCGAACGCTTGTTTTGCTCCTTCTCCCGTATTTATCGTTCGCATATGACGCATAACCTGCGAAGCGAGGAAAAAATTATAAAGAGAAGGAAAAAAATGGAGAATACAAGTATGAAGCACCGATTGAAATTGCACCGGTCGTATGAGTTACCTAATGAAGTGATTAGAGAGCGCCATGTATTGGGTCGTTAGAGTACCAGCGTGACAACGTGATCAGCGTTTCATGAAAATAAACACGTGCTTCTCTCTCTCTCTCTCTCTCTCTCTCTCTCTCTCTCTCTCTCTCTCTCTTTATACGCGATTCTTTATACGCGATTATGTATGGTTTGGCATGATTATGTATGATTTAATATGAGGCGGTTGTCATTTTTGCATGATTATCTATGATTTTGGGGTCGGGTTGAAATTCCGAACTTTGAATGCTCCGACGGTTTAAAATTTAGAATTTTAATATTCCGAAATTGAAGATGAGGCGGGGTTGAAATTCCTAGCTTTGAATGATCAGAATGTTCAAAACTCCGAAAGAATACTACCCCGAAAGATCAAAACTCCGAAAATTTGAACACTTTTAAAATAATTCGGCTATGGAAGTTTAGAAAGTTTCAAAATTTTCAATACATCGACGAATTATTTCATTTTTTTTAAATTATGGCCTTCCGTCACAGTAACGGGTATAAAATCATGTGCGTATTTAACAATTTTTTTTTCGTATGAAAAAGTTATTCACCGATAAAATTCGTTACACATCTATTTATTGTGAATATCAAGCTGTTAGAAAATATATTTTGTCATTTTTCCGATGTTTAAAATCGGCGAATACTAATATTTTCTTTTCTTATCTTTTTTTTAGGCGTTCTGCAGCGTGACAATTAGCATCCACAATTTTTGACCTAGAACAGAAAACAAAAATTCTCGTTCATCTACATTAGAATACCTAGAGAAGTACGCGCGGAATTTAAAAAATATTGTTTTTTTTTTCAAAAGTTGTAGGTATTTGAACTTAAGAAATGAATTTTCAGTGAAAAATTTCGTTTTAACTGCTCATAAACTGCGCATAAAATGAAAACTTTTCGATTAATCAGAAATTCCGTACGTACTTCTCTGCGAAACGCAATTAGGAACATAAGTTTCAAATTTGAAGTAAACCGAGTAAAAATTGTTGAAGTTATTTCTCACGCCAGTTGGAAAAAAGCTGTTTCGAGAAAATTCGAGTAGTCGGCTATTTTATACATCGAAAAAAAAAAATCTAACCGCTTGGTATTCATACTAAATAGATGCGTAATTAATTTTATCAGTGAATCACTTTTTCATAAGAAGAAAAATTGTTAAATTCGCACATGATTTTATAGCCGTTACTGTGGCCTGAGGCCTTAAAAGTGATTTTGCGTCAATGTTAAAATTTGTCTAAAAAATGTTATAATTTCTACATCATTTACAGTCAACTTTGTAGACTTTCGCTGGCATGATCTTCACATGGGGGCCGGGTTGAAATTTCGAACTTTAAATGCGCCGACGGGTTAAAATTCCTAATTTTAATGTTCCGGAATTACGAGGTTCGTCAAGATCATGCCAGCGAAAGTCTACACAGTTGACTGTAAATGATGCAGAACGTATAACACTGTCTAGACA
>OZ023312.1:16852026-16984526 GCA_964007375.1 Ophion obscuratus | reverse complement strand
TAATCATTTGTTATTAACAAATGGGTGAACATATCAAAAAATTATTTCAGCCATGCGAGAAAAGAGTAAATCGCAGTGGGGCTGTCCCTTCACAAAAATCGTCATAACTCGATAAATTGTTGGTATTTTTACAAAATCTTTGTTGCAAATTGAAGTTTAAACCCGGGGCTATAAAACTATGCAATTGAAAAAACATAATCTTCAAATTTCAAGCTTACGAAGAGGCCGAAAAAAGTGTTCTTAAATTCAGCGATTAACGTTCCAAGAGATAGTTGTAATTCGGTCAACGAAGGGTTAGGCTACGGTGATGACCAGAGAATCAGGGTTATGTTAAAAACATCGAAGATCAAGTGAAACGATAAAAAAGTCATCTGGACATTTATCTGTATGTAAGTTGACGAAGTTGTGTACCAAATTCCATAAAGAAATATAAACAATTAAAGAAGTTATAAACAGTCTCGTGAAGGGCCTTGGAACGTGAGGGGCTCAACGGTATACTTGATTTTGGTTACCCGGTTGATCTGAAACAAAAAAAAGTTTTTTTTCCCTCAAAATAGATAATATTAGCTAAGACCGGACCGAGCTTTTTTGTTATCGTACTTCAATCATAAAAAAAATGGTGGATTTTTTTCCCTTTCTTCGAGGAAAAATGACACCATTGTTAACAAGTAATGAAAAAAAATGTTAAGAGGAAAACGTCGGTCAAGACTAAGCTACTATTACACTGAATAAGTGTCATTTTGACTGTAGCCTAATCCCTTAAGGGGAGATATACACCTAGGAGCCGGAAAAAAGGTCATTTTTGTGAATTTTTTCAAGGAAAACTATTTGTAATTTCGGATTGGGGTTTTAATTATCTAAAAGTATATACATTCAAAAATATGTTTAATTTTCTTCATTTAAAAATATCAAAAATATACAAGGATATTGTATGATCCTTGGAGCGTCGTAAAAAATCTGCGTATACGGTACCCACTGGCGTTTCTTCAAAATTCATCTGAAAAAAAAAAACCAAAAAGTTTATTAAATTAGATACTATAATCTAGTACTTGTCATAGCCGATTTTAAAAATATCGATTTATGACAAAATGGCGGACGTTTGACCATAAATAGTGATTTTTGGGCCAGAAATTACTTATTATTTTGCCTACAAAACAAAAACTAAGTAACGGAAAAAAATCCTATGACAAGTACTAGATAATGGCGTATAGAATAACCACAAAAAACCTCAAGGCAATCGGTTCATTGGTTTTCGAGAAATTTTGGGTACCGATTTGAAAAACGTGGTTTTGAGAAAAACGCGTTTGAAAATTTGGGAATGAATAAATCATGAAATTTGTCAACTTACATGGAATCATCGATACCAGGCCCATAGTGTAGGTCTTCTACGGTCGACGGAATGTTCATAGCTTCTAAATCCTCAACCTCGACCATCTAGGTATATATCTCCCTTTAACTTTGCCTCAAAGTCTACTAACAACGAACATCACTAAGTGGCCGCCGTCGACTTTATTGAAACTCATATATGTGACAAAGCATTGAAAACTATTAGACACGTATTTTTTCTTATTTGCGGAAAAACTGTTCTAAGGAGCGAAACCACCCCTCAAAGAATGGCGTTTCGAGGGGTGATTTTGCAGTTTCACCCACAAGCAGCCCAACGATCTGAATGAAACAAACACCAAAATTCTTCTCATGTAAAGCAATGAAAAATCCACTATAGAAGAATTGAAGAAAAAAATGAAACTATGGGGTCGTTTCGCCTTTCTTTGAGGGGTCGTTTTCCCCCTTAAAAACGTTTTTCCGCAGATTAAAAAAATACATGTCCAATAGTTTTCAATGCTTTATCATGTATATGAGTTTCAACCAAATCGGAGGCGGACACTTAAGGGGTAACATCACTGTAGATTTTTCCAAAAATTGGTTTTTTTAAATATGGCTAAAGAAATGCTTTGAACCATCTAGAATAAGGGGAAAAAAGTTTGGTACCTGTAAAACAAAGGTCCACAGGCCGAAAGGTCGACCGTTTTTCCCGGAGCACAATTTTTCGAAACGGCACGTAGCATAACTCCAACAATTTTCATTGTTTTCACTCAAAATTTTGAGCACATCTTTAAAATAACATTCCGAAGAGAAATACGTACGGGATTTTCCATGAGTTGATTATAACATTAGTTATTAACAAGTGATTGTCCTTTTTTTTTGTCGAAAATTGAGTTTTTACTTTACATGCTTGCCAATTACGCGAAAATTCATATTTTCAAAATCTCCTACGTATCTCTCTAGCTATACTCATGTAAATTAATAGAATTTTTTTCCAAATTCAAATTTGCGTTAGTCATACTGCGTGCCGCAACACGCTTCGTGAGAATGGCTCCAGCGTCGCCATTTTGTATAATTTTTTTATTCATTTGAAGATATGACTAAGAAGATCCTTGAATATTATTATGATCTTACTTAATTTTGGACGTTTACAGTGGTGTAAGCCCTTGAGGCGGGATATACATTTAGACAGGAAAAAAAGCTATATTGAGAGATTTTTTAAACTAAGAAATAATTATTCTACAATTATCAAACTTTAGATATACTTTATAAGTATATTTATATATTTGGTATATTGTATATTTAGTATACAAAATAATTTTTATACTTTACTTTATATATATACCAAGTATATTGTATATTGAAGTATACAAAACCTACTTCGTTTGTTATTAACAATTATCTAACAGAATTTTTCAATTTCCAAAAATTTGCCTAAAAAATCGTCAGATAATTGTCAGTAACAAATGAACTATGCAATATAAAAAAAATCCTACGTACTTCCATAGACAATGTATTTTTCAAGATATATTCAACATTTCAAGTGAATCGGTTAAAAATTGTCTGAGTTATGATTCCAGCCAACTTAAAAAATGCAGTTTTGAAATAAACGCTGCACAGCCGGCATTTTTAAATTGATCGCTTCAAAAAAATTAATGTATACATTCACTGATATGTATTGTAAACACTCTTTTTTGTAATCTTGATTTATTTTGTAGTTTTTCTAAAAAAAATCCCCAAAAAGCCTATTTTCGGCCTCTAGAGTGGCCTAAGGCCTTAAGAGGGAATATCAGTGTGAAAAAAAAGAGATTTTTTTGTTGCTTAAATAGATTGTTTTGGCCTTTAAGAACATGCCTACAAATTTTCAAAATAATATTCGGCTTAGAAGTATTCAAAATTGACGCCAAGTGTCGACGCTCTCAGAGCCTTTCTATACTTTACGGGCCTTTCTATACTTTAAACGCGTTTTTCTTGAAACCATGTTTTTTGACCTGGTTGACAGCATAACTCTGTCAAATTTTGTCCAATTGACTTCATTCAAAAAGGATTCTCTTCAGAAAACTTATCGCTATCGTCGCATCGTTTTAAATTGTTTTCGAATTATTTACTTTTTTATTAACAATTTACTGCAAAATTTTTGTGTAAAATTCGAACTTTTTAAAAAATGGCCTCCTTTTTTTTCTAATCAAAATTTTCAAATTTCCTACGATCTTGCGATAACTATACTATTATAATTTAATAATCTTTTTGAATTTTTTATTTTACATTGCTTAATACAATTCAACATTTATTTCACTCTGCTTAATAAAATGTAATAAAAATAAAAATAAAATTTTCCTTGTATGCTTCATTACTTCAATAATTAACGCACCAAATTTCAAATAATTTGATAGAGCCATTTTTTAAAAAAAAATTCCCAGACAATACCTTATTTTTCAGCCTGTCACACTGATATTCTCCCTTAAAGAAAAAAAAAGAAATCGATTTTTTGATCGTTGTAAATCTATATCCCGCCTTCAAGTGATATTAAGCCCCCTCCCCTCTCGATCTTCCTCCGTCTTGCTCTCTTTCCCTTTTTCTCTTTTTGTCCGTCTTCCTCACTTCCGCCTTTTTTCCTCCTTTGCTCTTTCTTTTCTCCTCACTTGTTCTCTTCCTCTTTTTTCCTCCACTTCTGCCTTCTTACCTTTTTCCCTCATTCTCCCATTCTTCGTTTCCCCTCGTTCCGTCTTTCCCTTCCCGTCCCTTTGGCAGATTATTTTTTCACGAACGACGATATTGTAGGCCGTGTATTGAGCATGCGCGATGGCCCAAACGATAATACGAGATAATCGGCCACGCGCGGTATTTGTGAAGTCGAAATACACCTTTGCCCAATCAATTATGTGGCCCCGTATATATTATTCACAGTGGCGGTACTTTCCCATATGTACATGGCTGATACGTTACCGGCGATATCTGGGTCACGATAGAAGTAACGTCAATAACGATCGCGATAACCGTAATAATAGCAATGATGACAATAATAAAGAATAACAACGATGACGAGGATACCGATATTTAACGACGATATGGAAATAATTTTTCACTATAGGCACACCATCGTAAAGATAATGGGGATAAGTGCGACAATAATGTACTATGAACGTGATAGTCCTGACGATAATCTCGTTGGCAACAAAGACAATGGCGGTGCCGATGACAATAAGGATAATAACGACGATGACGTCGACGATATTAAGGGGGTTGGAGCGGTCCAGTTGAACCAAATGACGGTTTATGAATTTTTTTTCAACGAACGGCAACAAATAATGAATACGAGGTTTAGATTTATTCTGTAGATGCTAATTTTGGATAAGGCTCCGAACCCCTCCCTCCCTCCGGTCGAGCTGAAATGTTGCACAAACCTTCCTTTTAATATTTTAAGACAACCGCTAAAAAGATTTTTAGTGTCTCGAAATAGTTTCCGAGATATTGAATTTTTAAGTTTTTTTTAACCCGCGCCGAGTGTTTATATATATATATATATATCTGATACATCTCCGTTCATATATGTTATCGCGCTCTCCGTTTTGTCCAAACAAAAATAACTAAACAAAAATACCTAAACAAACAAACCCAAACAAACCAACCAAAACAAACAAACAAACCAACTGAACAAACCAACCAAAGAAACCAACCAAACAAACCAACGAACCAAAATAAATCCAAACAAACAAACAAACCAACCCAAACAAACCCAAACCAACAAACAAACCAATCAAAACAAACACACCAAAACAAGCAAACTCAAACAAACCAACCAAAACAAACAAACTCAAACAAACAAACCCAAACCCAAAAACTATTGCGCCTCGCCAAAAATCCCTTTGGGGGTTGTCTCAAAATATTAAAAGCAAGGTTTGTGCAAACAAACAAACCCAAACAAACAAACCAACCAAAACAAACAAACACACCGAAACAAACAAACCCAAACCTAAAAACTATTGCGCCTCGCCAAAAATCTCTTTAGGGGTTGTCTCAAAACATTAAAAGGGAGGTTTCTGCAAAATTCCAGCTCGATCGGGGGGGGGGAGGGGTCGGAACCTTAATTCTAATTTTCCATGAAATATATAATTAAAGAGGCAAATTATGCATTTCTATATTTTTATCACGTGAATAAGAAAAACTTTTGTTTTACTACCAACTTGAAAAATGGTGTTGAAGTTTGCATCGACATTTGTAATGCAACGAAAATTTTTCTATATTTTTTCATTTCTATATTTTTATTACTCGTTCGACTCGTTTTTTGCAGATTTAGTTAATGAATTCCTAGTAAGGATCTTTGAAAATGTCGCAGCTATGTTTGTGTAGGCTAAATGGGCCGAAAAAATGCGCAATAAGAAAACAAATATTTTCGTTGCATTCCAGAGATGCAAACTTCAATGGCATCGTGAAATAGTATAACACTATTGATGATTATTAGGAAAAAACTGCGGTGTCGAATATTTTATAAAACTCAGAATAAAATTTTGAGTCATTTATGATTATGCCTTTTTATATTTGTGTCGCGAGATTAGTTATTATTGCCATTAAGTAATATTAAGTGTTGCCGAAATACGGAAACTTCGCGGGCATGGAGGTTGGCAGGAATGCCCTTCATTCGCCAATCAAGATTTTTAATATTTTATCAAACCTTGATGGTTCAGTATTATACATAGTTTACGATGGGCAAGTTGGGTTTTTTCTTTTAAATGTTGTCAAAGGTTCATTTTGCGTTAATCCGGTGTTAAAAATGATTTACCTTGGTGCTAAATAGAAGTTTGCATCGTTGGTATGCAATCAAAATTCTTTTTGATTTCTTATTTTTATCGTTATCGAAAATCATATTTTGTATATTTCCGTTATAGATAGCTAAATAAGCATTCTAAAAAGTATTAACGTGATTTTCGTAACTCAATTATGCCAAAAGAAGTTTGGGAAATTGAGGATAAAAAATATTACGTTGCATTCCAATTATGTAAACTTCATGGTTATGAAAAAAATGACATCACCCGTAGTGTGAACATCTTGCCCTGCTAAACGCACGTACGATTTACATACATTCAACTATCTCTGGTGTTTTGTGGTGGAAACATTTCAAGAGATTCGTAAAGAGTCCTCAAGAACACTTTTATATTCCATTAATCGACAACACGATTTTTCTCACTTTTATTGTTTCAGTGTTCGAAGCGTTATGCACAAATACTTGGAGAAGAAGAACGAAGTCAACTTTGATAAGATATTCAATCAAATTCTAGGTGAGTTGAAGCTTCGACATTCCTTTTCTCTCGATCGCTGTTCCGACCTCTCGGAGGCAATATTGACATTCATTTTTTTTTTATTGAACTTTCGAAACAGGATCCCTTTTATTCAAAGACTTCTGCGAGACTGTAGCGGAGGAACCAATTCCGCAACTTAGGTTTTACGAAGAGGTAATAGCACGCTGTTCTCGTGTTGATTATTCAATTAGTTTTTCGATATTGAAATGGATCTTTTCTTTGCTTCCGGTCAATTTTTTTCACTGATTTACTCACGTTGATACTGAACTTGTTCAATTATCCTTCAGCTGAATAATTTTTGCCGGAATCCACCGGCTTGGTGAATTCTTTTTCATTCGTACTAAGTATCCTGAAAAAATGTATTTATCGCATTTTTCGTACATATGTGAAAAATGAACTTTTTTCGATTAAAAAAAAACGATAAATTTTACAATCAAAATTTACACTACGATAATAAAAATAAAAAACGACAATGAATATTTTTGCGGTCAAATAAAAAATCTAAAGAATACTTAATATAAGAAAACAAAAATGAATGAATTTATAGAAGAAAAATTAATGAAAATTATTTAAAAAATTAATTAGTATGTGAAAAATATAGTAAATATTTCGTTTAAATAAAAAAAAGCACTAATGAATATTTAGTGTATATTTAGTTAAATATTGTTATTCAAAGAAATATGAATTCTAAAAATTCTATAAAAGACATTTCAATATTTCGCATGACGATATTTCTTTGATGTTTCCATCGCTCGATACGAAGCGTTCGATTAATGCAATAATTACATTGCGCAGATAAAGGCGTACGAGAAGCTCGAATGTCCCGAGGAGAGGAGAAAGCACGCACGCGAAATATACGACAATTTCGTAATGAAGGAATTATTGGCGCACACACACGTAATATTTCGCAATATCCTTCGTAAATAGAACTTGACACGCGAAAGAATCGCTTTCGCAGATAATCAAGAATTAAATGAGATTATTGTGTTTCTTTTCGTTGTTATTGTTGGCACGCAGGAATATTCGGCCGAGGCTGTGTCGCACGTTCGTCAATACCTCATGAAGAACGAAGTTCCCGTGAAATTGTTCGAGGTGGGTTGTCGTCTCGAAAGGGCCCGTTCTTCGTTGCCCCCCCTCGTAATCTCGATATTGTATTCAAGTTGAAGAAAAAAAGGTGTTTGTTCGTTGCAGCCTTACATCGAGGAAATATTTAATCATCTGAGGGGCGAGCCGTTCAAAAAGTTCCTGGAAAGGTGAATATTCTTGCTCGTGATCTTTTCTTAAGGGGGTAGCCTACGACGACCCGAAAATCGGAGTTATTAAAAAGTAAAAATTTGAAGGAACAAGTAGGATGATTGACAAATCGTTTGGACATTTATTTATACGTGCATTAACGACTTACATATAATTCGCGGCCGGAAAGAAGAGTTGTTTTCGTGAATGTTTTTTTGGGAGATGGGTGCAGGTTTTTAACTTTTTTTTTTTCATAGTAATCATTTCAAGTATCTTCAACAATTTTTTTATTGCGAAATATTTATAAACACTCCTGCTCGGGAACGAATCGTCCGAAATAAAAAAAAATTAATTAATTTAGTTTTTAAACCGTAATATCTAGTCTTTAATCGAAGGATTCAATAAAATAATGATTAAAAAAAAAGGTCGCCGATCGAAAGTGATCGTCGAAATTTCGGTGAAAAAAAACACTCTATTTTCCTTGACATAAAAAAAAGTATGCATTGAAAAAAAAATCCTTCGATTAAGGACCGCCTTTTGATATACAAAAAATGTCTGTGAAATTTGAAGCAGATTGGTTCAGTTGTTTTTGAAATATTTTGGTCACCGATTCTGAAAAAGACATTCCGAGAACAACGCGCTCAAAGTTTTTACCTGTATCGGTGAAGCGGTAAGCGGACATACATGTAAACGCTCATAACTCCCCCAATTTTCAACGGACCGACTTGAAATTTTCAGAGAATATTTTTGAAAGGTTTTATTACAAAAATCTGTCGAAAACGAAAAATCGAGGTTTTCAAAAATTCCAACTAGGTATAACCCCTTAACAAAGTTGTGTACCAAATTTCATAAAAAATATTAATAATTAAGGAAGTTATAAACAATCCCGTGAAGGACCTTTGAGCGTGAAGGGCTCAACGGTGTACTGGATTTTGGCCATCCTGTTAATCGGAAACGAAAAAAACGAGTCTTTTCTTAAAATAGACAATATTTGCTAAGACGTGACCGAGCTTTTTTTGGTTATCGTGTTTCAATCATAAAAAAATATGAATTTTTATTTTATTTTCTGAGGAAAAATGACATCGTTGTTAATAAATACTGAAGAAAGAATACTGAGAAGAAAAGGGTCGGTCAAGACTAAACTACTATTACACTGAACAAGTGTACCAAATTTCAAGTCAATCCGTTCATTAGATGTCGAGAAATCCTGTACACCGTTTTCAAAAACATAGTGTTAAGAAAAACGCCTTTAAGGTATTCCTTTCACGAACCCGAATATTCAACAAATTAACAGATTCTCGTTTATAATGATGCAAAAATACATTCCAGTATACTGGTCAAATTTCAACGTCAATTTACCGAACTTTTAACGAAAAATTACGATTCTCAAAATCGCTGGCAAAATTTCTATCTAACACTTTTTACACGAAATAATTCTAGATGCCTGATATAAACTGCTCACGCGTGTAAAAAAATGTAAAGATTCCGTAACCGAATGTTTAAAGAAAATATCAACGATAAAATATAGAAAAATGTGACTAGCAGCAGAATTTCCGTAGCTGCGACTTTTCAAAGAAAAAGTAAGAATTTCTAAATCTACTAAATTTGCATGACATCGAAGTTTGTATCACTGTGATGTTACGATTTTTTTCTTCATTTTTTATTTTTTTCACTTTTATGCTTATCCAAAGCCTTCATTCTTTTTTGCAAATTGAGGTCGCAAATCTTCGATAAAAATACGTAAAATAGTTTGGGTTATTTTCGCAGCCAAAAATGTTTCAAACAATTAAAAAGAATTGATATTCGTTGCATTCCAACGATGCAAACTTCAACATCGTACATTTCCGCGATATTTTTCATTCCAGTTTATCGTTGGGTATAATAATTGATTACGACTTATTGTTATTAAGCGCCACTGTAATTGACCACCGATTAAAGGTTGAACTTTACTTTTAAATTGACCAATGATTGAATGATTGAAGGTTTTCCTTTCGCGAAGGGGCGTATTTAGTAGGGGCATAAGGAGGGCCCTTCTGAATCACTGGCAAATTACAGTGGCGCGTAATAAAAATAAGTCACAACATTGATTTAAATACGGCCACTCGCGAAAGGAATACCTTGAGTCGCGAGCCTGAATTAGAAGGTCGAAAAAGCGTTTTTTCGGGAATTTTTTTAGAAGGGAAAATAAACAAGTGAGCCCAGTAAACATTGAAGTATTTTTTCATGTATATTTGAAATGTATAAAAAAAAAACTTCAACATGAAACAATAAATGACTGCAGATTTATCAGCCTATTGCATGTGCGTCTTGCCACTGCAGTCCCCAATCGGCGGGAAAGATGCAGCTAGTAATTCTTGACTGAACCAAATAAACCAATAAAATTTTCAATTGTCATATATTCAATGCTATATAAATGAGGTCCTGAGTCAGGTTAAAAAAAATACTTAGA
Organism: Ophion obscuratus; assembly: GCA_964007375.1. Taxonomy (NCBI): domain Eukaryota; kingdom Metazoa; phylum Arthropoda; class Insecta; order Hymenoptera; family Ichneumonidae; genus Ophion; species Ophion obscuratus. The sequence continues at coordinate 16,974,224 of OZ023312.1, read as the reverse complement.
GAGCTCAGATTTTCATAAAATTTTGACACCATATTTCTGAATGTATTCACTTTCGAAAACATTTTTTTTTAATCGTTTTTTTGAAATATTCAAAGGGGACTGGCTCCTTAAGCAATAAAAAACGATCTTTCAGACCTTCTAATTCAGGCTACCGCCTAAGTAGGGACCCACCTACTTCTGTCCCACGCAGTTTGGGCGAAATCGGTGGGTCCCGATTGGCGTCCTCCCCTTGTAAGTTACCATTCACCATCGGAATGATGGACCAGGTTATCAGCCGCTAGCGCGAGCTACAGTGCGTCCAACTTGGTCACCCATCCGAGTATTGGTCCGGACTAACGTTGACGTGAAAAATCGGAGCGGTCACGGCTCGACTTATTTTTTAATTGGTGGACGTAAGGCCTTAGGCCACATCAAAGGCCGAAAAAATAGGCTTTTTGGGGATTTCTTTTCAGAAAAACTACAAAATAAATCGAGATTACAAAAAAGGGTGTTTATCACACATATTGTATGTAACTGTCAAATAACGTAAAAAATCCCACGTACTTCCATAGACAATGTTTTTTTCAAGATATATTCAACATTTCAAGTGAATCGGTTGAAAATTGGCTGAGTTATATTTCCGGCCAACTTCAAAAATGGGGCCATCCATATATTACGTCATCGATTTTTGCTGATTTTCGACCCCCCCCCCCCAAAATCATGCTATCCTTCCTATCGTCATAATCCAATTATCGTTACCGTCATCCAGCGACCAGACCCCCCCCCCCCATTTTGAAATGACGTAATTTATGGACAGCCCCAATGCAGTTTTTAGATAAACGCTGCACAGCCCCGATTTTGAAATTAATCGCTCCAAAAAAATTATTGTATAAAGTCACTGATATGTATGATAAACCCGCTTTTTTGTAATCTCGATTCATTTTGTAGTTTTTCTGAAAAAAAAATCCGCTAACTATTCGGAAGTGTCACTCCTGTCAGAATCGAGCTGATTTTTTAAAATGTGCTTTTTTACAGTTGAAAAACATCATATTTAATATTATTATGACACCGCGTCAACAAAAATTGTCAATAAATATTTTGTTTTTTAATTTTTCAAAGATCACGTCGTCCGAATTTTTGGATATTATCACGAGTATCGCGCCATAATCCGAATCTGGATCGACCCAAACAAACAAACCTAAAACATTATGCGCCATTAAAATATAACTTAATATAAGGTTTTATAATCATAAAGAATTGATAAAAAAAATTGACAGCCTCTTTTGAGCGGGAGTGACACTTCCGAATATTTACCAAAAATTCCCAAAAAGCCTATTTTTTCGTCCTCTGGAGTGGCCTAAGCCCTCAATATTTCGCGAGAGTTTTCTGACATCCACGTCGTGTTGTTGCAGTGACAAATACACGCGTTTCTGTCAATGGAAGAATCTCGAGTTGAACATACAATTAACGATGAACGACTTCAGCGTTCATCGTATAATCGGACGGGGCGGTTTCGGGGAGGTCTACGGCTGTCGTAAGGCCGACACGGGCAAGATGTACGCGATGAAGTGCCTCGACAAGAAGCGTATCAAGATGAAACAGGGCGAGACGTTGGCCCTCAACGAGAGGATAATGTTGTCGCTAGTCAGTACCGGGGTCAGTATGTTTATCACTACTTTTATCCACCCTATTCCTTGGTCCTTGTTGCCAATATTCCGCGAACAAGCGTGACGTTTAATCATCTGCCCTGGGCTCCGTTGTTTTTTCGCTTCCCACACAGTTCGACTGCCCGTTCATAGTGTGCATGACGTACGCGTTTCACACGCCTGACAAGCTGTGCTTCATACTCGACCTCATGAACGGCGGCGATCTTCATTATCATCTGAGCCATCACGGTGTCTTCGACGAGCCCGAGATGAAGTTCTACGCGGCCGAGGTTATACTGGGCCTTGAGCACATGCATCGAAGAGCGATAGTTTATCGTGACCTCAAACCTGCCAATATACTGCTGGACGAGCACGGTCACGTCAGAATATCCGATCTTGGGCTTGCCTGCGATTTTTCGAAGAAAAAACCACAGGCCAGTGTGTACGTATTATTTCAACCCTCTTAATGTTTTTTTATCGGTTTTTTCCTTAGGTACACGCTTTTCGCGTTTGTTGCCTATTCTTTTCCCTCATTGTGCCCGTTTCTTTCCTCTTCTGTTCACTCCTTTTTTCTCCATCTTTCTCCATGTTCCCACCTCTCGCGGCCGCAGCCGACTTCCCCCTCTCTATTATATTCATCATGACATTTCTGTCATGGGTATAGGGAAACTGCGGAAAACCTACACCAATACAGCCGGTCATCGAGTTCGCCCCCCAGTCGTGAAACTAGTCTTCTTTCGCCGCGAAATGCCGAAAAAAAACATTTCACGACGAAATGTACGCGACTGGGATTCGAACCCGGGACCTCCCGGTCCGCTCGTTTAGTGGCGAGCACGCTAACCACTAGACCATCGTACCGGTTCCTCTTAACTTTATTTTTTCGATAAGATGTACCTTGGCTTCATGAATGAAACATTCAGTAGACAAGTCACTGAATTCGATAACATGTTTTCTTTTCCCTTAAGGGGTCTTCTCACTTTAAACGTTAAAAAAGGCTATTATCATGAATTTTTTGGTAGGTTTATATTATAGATATTGATATGAAGGTTGTTACACTTAAGGGATTGGGCCACAGTAACGGGTATAAAATCATGTGCGAATTTAAGAACTTTTTTCCGTATGAAATAGTGATTCACTCATAAAATTACACATATATTTAGTATGAATATCAAGCTGTTAGAAAAGATATATATTTTTTTTTTCGTTTTACAAAATGGCTGACTACTAATATTTTCTTTTGTTATCTTTTTTTAGGCGCTCCTCGGCGTGACATTTAGCATCCACAATTTTTTACGTACAACAAAAAACTTAAATTCTCGTCAATGTACATTAGAATACCTAGAGAAATACGTACGGAATTTAAAAAAAATTGTTTTATGAAAAAGTTGTAGGTATTTGAACTTAAGAAATGAATTTTCGGTGAAAAATGTCGTTATAACTGCTCATAAACTGCTCATAAAATGAAAAGTTTTCGATTAATCAGAAATTCCATTAGGAAGATAACTTTTAAATTTGAAGTAAATCGAGTGAAAAAGCTGTTTCGAGAAGTTTCGAGTAGTCGGCCATTTTGTACATCGAAAAAAACATATATATATTTTCTTACAGCTTGATATTCGTACTAAATAGATGTGTCATTAATTTTATGAGCGAATCACTTTTTCATACGAAAAAATTGTTAAATTCGCATGTGATTTTAGACCCGTTACTGTGGCCTAACCCCGAAATAAAACCCCTAAATAAATAAATACACTTTCGAAATACACTGAAAAAAATATATTTATTTAAGTCACTGTTTATAGGCGAAAATGGTAGTTAAAAAATGTCCTTAAAAAATTGTTGGTTCCGCGCTGTTGATGAAATCGTTCGAAACAAAAAAAAAACAAACGGTTTTAGATTCAGTATGTTAATGGCTATAGCGCATATCATACGATTTTTAATGTATGCAAAAATAACAAAAAGGTGGATATTTTTCGAAAAAAAAAAAACAAAAACAAAAAAAAACGTTTTTTTCACCGTTTTTGGCAAAAAACAGTAAATATCAACATTTTAAAAATCATTGATATGTGCTATAGCTATAGTTGTAAAGAATACGTGGTTAGAATTTAATAAGGATCGGTTCAGTAGTTTCGAAGATTTCATCAACAAGCCGTCGAAAAACGTTGTTTCGAGAAAAATGCGTTTAAAGTTTGTTTGGGTTACATAAGTACATAACATTTTTTTTAAATGGATTTCGCAAGTGTATTTATTAAGGCGGGAAGTACATTAAACACCGATCAAAAAATCGTTTTTTTTTCTTTGAATGATAGAACTATATATGTAGAATATAATTGCAGAATAATTATTTCTTAGTTTAAAAAATCCCTCAGTATTATTATTTTTTTCCTGTCTTAATGTTTTTTTTTCCTTAGGTACACGCTTTTTCCCGTTTGTTACCTATTCTTTTTTCCCCTCACTGTGCCCGTTTCTTTCCTCTACTGTTTACTTCTCCTTTTTTCTCCATCTTTCTCACTGTTCCCCCCTCTTGCGGCCGCAGCCGACTTCCACCTCTGTATTATATTCATATCATGACATTCCGTCATGGGTATAGGGAAACTGCGGAAAACCTACACCAATAACAGCCGGTCATCGAGTGCGCCCCCCAGTCGTGGAACTAGTCTTATTATTTCGTCGCGAAATGCCGAAGAAAAACATTTCACGACGAAATGTACGCGACTGGGATTCGAACCCGGGACCTCCCGGTCCGCTGGTTTAGTGGCGAGCACGCTAACCACTAGACCATCGCACCGGTCTTTCCTGTCTTAATGTATATCCTCCCTTACGTGTAACAACTTTTACATCAATATCTATAATATAAAACAATCAAAAAAATTTATGAAAATACCCTATTTAGCGTCTAAAGTGAGAAGACCCCTTAAAGGTGATTATGTCGGATAAAAATATTTTTGGACTCTGCCATTTTTTGACCCACCTAAGTAAATGTACCCCGTTAATGAATTTCTTGCAATGGTAACGACCATAAGATTACCGCTCATTATTCTTTTTCTTCAATCAGTATTCATTGATATTATAATTTTATCTATTCTTGTTTACTATTACAGTCCTGTAATTTATAATAACAATAATAATAATTAGTGTTATTGTTTTTTTTAATTATTCGCTGAGTTATCATCGCTTCTCCAACGTTTCGTATTAAAAATTTTGTTCGATGAAACAAATCTCCACTCATTGACTTGCTTCGTCAACATTTTTCGCATTCTTCGAGCTTTTAATTTCCGAGAGCACGAAAAACTTACGAACGTTATGTTCATCACCGTGTTCTCTTTTTTCAGCGGTACTCACGGTTACATGGCACCCGAGGTATTATCGAAGGGAACGCCGTACGACTCGAGCGCCGATTGGTTCTCCTTCGGTTGCATGCTGTACAAACTTCTCAAGGGTCACAGTCCTTTCAGACAGCACAAAACAAAGGACAAACACGAAATAGACCGTATGACGCTCACTATGGTCGGTCCATACATATGAATAATAATTATTGCATTGGTCATCGTGACGATTGTCGAAACAATAGTTAACGGCACTTTTTGAATGGCGGATTTATTTTTATTTGTATGTGAAATTGCCAGGCAATTTGGCGGCATTCGATTAAGCTTGGGACGTTTGGAAAAATCCATTATTCCGATGATCATTGTGAAAATTGAAAAGTAAAATGTATCGGGGATTTTTGAGTGACAGATTCATTTTTATCTCGATTTAAAACTGCCAGTCAATTTCGAAGAATTGAATTTGTATTTAAAAAATTCTTATTTAGTTGCTAATATTTGAAAACCTGAAGTTCGATCTTTGAAGTTTTTATGTTTTATTGACAGCTTTTAAAATTGCTTGTCTCTGATATTGCGCGCAGCTCGAATGCTTTTGGGCCGGAAAAAGACGAGTTACTTTTCAAATTCGCTTGAGGAATTTTCGTCCCTAATTTTTTTTTTTCTACACATTCGTCTCGGGAATTCCACACCCAGTGCGAATGTCGAGGGTGTGAGGACGCGGAAAGTCGGTACAGAGAGAGAGAGAGAGGGAGAGAGAGAGAGAGAGAGAGAGAGAGAGAGAGAGAGAGAGAGGGAGAGAGGAGGCAGTGTGGCTCTGGCACGATCGATTTTCAAAGGCTCGGCTTTTGCCCCGGGCAAAAGCCCTAGCGAGAGAGCGAGAAGATGGAGTTATCATTCTCTCTCTCTCTCTCTCTCTCTCTCTCTCTCTCTCTCTCTCTCTCTCTCTCACTCTTGCTCTCGTTCTCCATGAGTGCACAAAAATTAATTACATGCGTTGAATAAAATTTGAGAGGATCGTTAGGATTTTGTATGCTATATACTCTTAATTATGGGTGTAGGAAAGGAGCGAAAGAGCGAGAGAAACAGAGAATGAGGTTAATATTTCTCTCTCTCTCTCTCTCTCTCTCTCTCTCTCTCTCTCCCCCTATAATATTTTTTGTATTTATTTCGCCCTCTATCTTCGGGCGTGGGAAGGGTGCGAGAGAGAGTGGGAAGAGAACGAAGGATCAGAATATTTCTCTCCCTTCCACTCCCTCCATCTCCCTTCCCTTCCCACGCCCAAAAATAAAGCCTAAAAACTGCAAAAAAAGCTCAAAGAATCTTTTAAAAAATTGCTAATTTTCATTTAAAAGAGACATTAATTACTCGCCAAATGATATTAAAACGATCCATCTGCACTTGTTAAGGAGTCTTCTCACTTTAGACGCTAAATAAAAAAGGCTATCTCCATGATTTTTTTGATAGGTTTATATTGTAGATATTGATATAAAAGTTGTTACACTTAATAAATACACTTTCGAAATACATTATTTTTTAAATGTATGTATTTATGTAACCCAAACAAAATTTAAACGCGTTTTTCTCGAAGCAACGTACTTCAACGGGTTGTTGATAAAATCTTCGAAACTACTGAACCGATCCTTATGAAATGTTAACCACATATTCTTTACAACTATAGCTATAGCACATAGCAAGGATTTTTTTAATTTTGATATTTACTATTTTTTTGCCAAAAACGGTGAAAAAAACACGTTTGTTTTGTTTTTTTTTTCAAGAAATGTCTGCCATTTTGTTATTTTTGCATCTATCACAAATCGTATGATATGCGTTATAGCCATTAACATACTGAATATAAAACTGTTTGATTTTGTTGTTTCTGATGACCCATCTCCGAGATTTTATCAACAGCGCAGACTTACAATTTTTTTGGGACATTTTTTTAACTACCATTTTCATCTATAAATAGTGAATTAAATAAATAATTTTTTTTTAATGTATTTCAAAAGTGTATTTATTAAGGCCTCCACTCTAGAAGTCGAAAAAATAGGCTTTTCGGAGATTTTTTTCCAGAAAAACTACAAAATAAATCGAGATTACAAAAAAGGTGTTTATCATACATATCAGTGACTGTATACAATAATGTTTTTGAAGCGATTCATTTCAAAATAGCGGCTGTGCAGGGTTTTTGCGATGACGTTTCCGTTTTTCCAGGGTCCACGGCCGGACAAACAGCTCCTGTAATTTTTCAATTATAATGGGCCAATGAATTGTTTTCGATTATATACAGTAACTGCTGTAGAAGTACGTAGGATTTTTTCGATACATTGATTTTTGGCCAAATGGCGCACTTCTAAAGTGGAAAGTGAAAAATTTGCCTAAAAAATCGTCAGATAATTATTAATAACAAATGAACTATGCAATATAAAAAAAATCCTACTACTTCCATAGACAATGTATTTTTCAAGATATATTCAACATTTTAGGTGAATCGGTTGAAAATTGTCTGAGTTATGTTTCCGGCGAACTTAAAAAATGTAGTTTTGAGATAAACGCGTTTGAAATGCAAAAGGAGCTCGCTTCGGACCAGGTGGTCTTGTACTAAAATTTGAAAACCGAGTACATAGAGATTTTTCCCGGCCATAATCTTTTGGGACATTATTTTTAAGGTCATAGGGGACCATTAAAAAAAACGATTTTTTTTAAATTCTAAAGTGGCCCCCTTAAGTGTAACAACTTTTATATCAATATCTATAATATAAACCCATCAAAAAAATGCATGAAAATAATCCTTTTTAAGCGTCTAAAGTTTGAAGCCCCCTTAACGAAAAACCGCATGAATTACGTGCCAATCGTCATTAACAATACGTGAACACGGCGTAAATTTTCGTTGCAGAATGTCGAATTGCCCGAAACATTTTCGCGGGAGCTGCGATCGCTTTTGGAAGGTTTGCTACAGCGAGATATTAGCAAAAGGCTTGGTTGTCACGAGGAGGGAGCCGACGAGCTAAAAAGGCACCAATTTTTCAGTGGTATAGACTGGCAACAGGTTTATCTCCAGAAATACACGCCACCCTTAATACCACCGAGAGGCGAAGTTAACGCGGCCGATGCCTTCGACATCGGCTCGTTCGACGAGGAGGACACGAAAGGCATCAAATTGACAGACGCCGATCAGGATTTATATAAAAATTTTCCCCTCGTAGTGTCCGAGAGATGGCAAGCCGAGGTCGCCGAGACCGTCTTCGAGACGGTCAACAACGAGGCGGATAAGGTGCGACCTTTTTTCCTCTATTTTTTTTCTCCCCTCAATTTCATTCGAGAACTTTCAATTTTGGCAATTTTTCCGCTTTTTCTCCCACTCAAACTTCCTTATTTCGGTGAATATTTATGATTAAATATTTTTTTCGTATTTTTTAAAAATGAAAAATCTTCGATACGTTTCCGCTTTTGTAAATTCTCGTCTATTCGTCGATCCGTCCATTTATGTGTTCTTTCATTCGTGTTCGCAGCTGGAGAACAAAAAAAAAGCTAAACAAAAGTTGCGTTTCGATGCCGACGAGAAAGGTTTGTAAAAAAAATACACGTATGGGTTCTCCTCTTTCCCTTTTTTTAAGGGGGTACATATCTACCTAGAGGGTCGAAAAAATAGCCAAATTCCGAATTTGATTTCTGGGAAACGGTTGGTGAAAAAAAAACGCATTTTTTTAACAGAAAGGTTTATATATTGACAACCTTTAATAACAATCAGCAAAAAATACAGGAAAACAACAAAAACATGGCCGCCGGCAGAGGATGAAATGTTTTTCGCGACGTTTGGCGGTGGACACGCTCCAGCTTGAACCGTCCATCCGAAATCTGAAAACCAAACGGGTTATTCAAGTCAATAACAAATACGAATCGTTGAGGATCGTTGATTTTTGAAGAAAAAAAAAACATTTTTTAGTAACGCGGCAACGCATTGAAAAATTCAGGATAAAAAATATACGAAAAAAACTCGTCATTTTTACGCAACTTTTAAATGATGAAGTTCGATTGAAAAAAAGTGAGATCGTCAACGATCTTTAAGGCTATATAGGAGGCTATAAGGATAAATACATTTACAACGATAAAAAAAACGTTTCATTTTTTTGAAATTTAAACCATAGATCTATATATGTAGAATATTTTTCCGAAGTTTCCAAGCGGTATTCGAAACACTTCACACGTTACAGCCCGTTAACGCTCTAACGCACAGCTCGGATTTGGAGCGAGCGTAAATTTCAATCCCCTTTTCTCGTAACTGCTTTTTCGAAATTGGTGTGCGGGATTACTCAAAAACTATTGAGCCGATTGAGTTGAAACTTGGTAGAAATATTGATAATATTGCTACCTTCTACTTGACGAGAATTTTTTTCTGAAAAATTATTTTAAAAACTACTTTTTTAATACAGCCTTTATAGATAGAAATGTTGCGTGAAATGTTGATTTTTTTGTAAATGCATTCTCTTAAACTGAAATTTTCTTCATTTTAATTACCGTCAAATAGTAACTACACATGTTCTAACGGAAGAAAAATTTTTGAATTTTTTTTCAAATCAAAGTCTACGGGAAGATAGACTGCATACCGATTCGCAACTCCCGCGGCAACCTTGCTGTAACACTCTGTCACAGCTCCGCCAATTTGTGATAAATGCATTTAAAAAAATTGTTTTGTATACTTAAGGGGGCCACAGTAACAGGTATAAAATCATGTGCGAATTTAAGCATTTTTTCGTATGAAAAAGTGATTCACTCATAAAATTAATTACACATCTATTTAGTATGAATATCAAGCTGTTAGACATTTTTTTTTTTCGATGTACAAAATGGCCGACTACTTGAAACTTCTCGAAACAGCTTTTTTCCAATTGGCGTGGCAAATAACGTCAAAAATTTTCACTCGATTTACTTCAAATTTAAAAGTTATGTTCCTAATTGCATTTCGCACAGAAGTACGTACGGAATTTCTGATTAATCGAAAACTTTTCATTTTATAACGAAACTTTTCACTGAAAATTCATTTCTTAAGTTCAAATACCTACAACTTTTTCATAAAACAATATTTTTTAAATTCAGTACGTACTTCCCTAGGTATTCTAATGTAGATGGACCAGAATTTTGGTTTTTTGTTCTAGGTGAAAAATTGTGGATGCTAAATGTCAAGCCGCGGAGCGCCTAAAAAAAGAAAACAAAAGAAAATATTAGTAATCGGCTATTTTGTACATCGAAAAAAGATATATATATATTTTTTCTAACAGCTTGATATTCATACTAAATAAATGTGTAATTAATTTTATGAGTGAATCACTTTTTCGTACGAAAAAAATTGTTAAATTCGCACATCATTTTATACCCGTTACTGTGGCCTAACCCCTTAAATACACTATTAAAGTATACCCACAGTCTGATTAATGTAGAATAATTCTTTCTTGGTGTAAAAAATCCCTAAAGAATGCTGGATTTTTTTCCTTCGAAATGTATGTATCGCCTTAAGGGGTCTTCTTTAGACACTTTAGACGCTAAAAAAAGCTTTTTTAGCGTCTAAAGATTTTCACTTTAGACGCTAAAAAAAGGCTATTTTCATGAATTTTTTTGATAGGTTTATATTATAGATATTGACACAAAAGTTGTTACACTTTATAAATACACTTTCGAAATACATTAAAAAAGAAATTATGTATTTATGCAACCCAAACAAACTTCAAACGCGTTTTTCTCGAAACAACGTTTTTCGACGGCTTGTTAATAAAATCATCGAAACTACTGAATCAATCCTTATGAAATTTTAAACACATATTCTTTACAACTTTAGCTATGGCGCATATCAAGGATTTATTTAAATTTTCATATTTACTATTTTTTTTTACCAAAAACGGTGAATTTTTTTTGTTTTTTGTTTTTCGAAAAAGGTCCGCTATTTTGTTATTTTTGTATATAAAAAAAATCATATTATATGCGCTATAGCCATTAACATACTGAATCTAACACCGTTTGATTTTTTTGCTTCGGATGATCCATCTCCGAGATTTCATCAACAGCGCAGACCTACCATTTTTTTACGAAATTTTTTCATCTACCATTTTCGTCTATAAATAGTGACTTGAATGAATAAATAAAATGTCTTTAAATGTATTCCGAAAGTGTATTTATTAAGTGTAACAACTTTTATATCAATATCTAAAATATAAACTTATCAAAAAATTAATGAAAATAGCCTTTTTGAAGGTCTAAAGTGATAACACCCCTTAAATTTTTCTCATCGTATTTACGGTAAATTTGTGAACAATCTATGAAGTGGTTCTCAATATATGTCCAGCGACTTTGACAACAGTGTTTCTAAAAAAACGGATTTTTAAGTTTAAAGTATGATGCTGCTACCGCCCGCCCGGCCGACTGTCAGAAGCTTAAGCTCATTCAATTTTAGGAATACTCCAATGAAATTTGCGGTGAATATAGCTAAAACGTAAAACTATGGAATCAAAATATTTTTGAAAAATGCATTTGCTCGACCCACCTAGGTAGATGCAGCCCGTTAAATGTCTAATGTTGCTTAGTATTCCTTTGCGGGTTCTTACGATCCTTTGCACTTTAAACTCTTGTCACTTGGCTTTTTCCACTACCTCAGCGAGCCCTGGTCGGAGCTGCGCACCCGCCGCGTGCAACAACACGAAACGACTCTTCTCTTTATTTTCAGAATCCGACTGCATTTTGCACGGTTACATAAAGAAGCTCGGCGGGCCTTTCGCGAGCGCGTGGCAGACGCGCTACGCCAAACTCTATCCGAACAGGCTCGAGCTCCATCCCGAATCCACGACGAAACCCGAGCTCGTATTTCTCGATCAGATCGAAGAGGTTGGAGCGGACCTTCAACACGTCAAGGGCGAACAGTGCATCGTGGTGCGAACTCGCGAGGCGAAGATCGTACTCACCAATCCCGTGAGTGTAGACATGAAACGCGAGTGTGTCTATGTCCTCCCAAAAATGGCCGGTTGTTGCCAACAAAAAAAAACTCTGCGGCTAGCCGTCCGGTTATCGGACGAATAAGCGTACGAGGGTGGGATGAAAAGTTTCCGGCCTGACCAAGAAAAACGATGTTTCAAAATTTTTTTTTTGCTTTATTTTTCAACATAATCTCCATCAACACTGATACATTTCTCATAACGGTGTTCTAATTTAGTTATACCAGTTTTAAACGTAGATTCGTCAAGCTCCTCAAAATACTGATTTACAGCTTCGATAACTTCTTCGTTGCTCTTAAATCTTTTTCAGGAGTGTAGTGGTGGACCCATGTCTCATCAACAGTTATGAATCGACGCAAAAATTCGTTTGGATTACGCCTATACAGCGCCAAATTGTCGGTAGAAATGGTTTTTCGAAGCAGTTTTTGGTCGAGCGTTAGCAAACGCGGCACCCACCTTGCACACAGCTTTTCCATGTTCAAATGGTTGTGCAAAATATTTCGCACACGTTCAGCTGACATCCTACAGGTCTCAGCTATCTCATGCACTTTCAACCTGCGGTCTTCCAACACTATTTTATGGATTTTTTCAATCATCTCTGAAGTTGTGACTTCAACGGGCCGTCCTGAGCGAGGCTCGTCAGAGGTGCTCACACGACCCATTTTAAATTCAGAAACCCACTGCTTAATAGTTGAATATGATGGGGAGGAGTCTCCTAGTGTTGAATCCATCTCTTCTTTTATTTGTTTTGGTGTAAAACCTTGCAAATGGAAGTATTTGATGACAGCACGTTTTTCCAATTTTTCCATTTTTACGAAAACAACGGAAGCGTCTCGCGCAATGTGCTCTCAAATGCAGACTAACGTGGCGATTGGGCTGAAACTGTACATACAAGCTCGGTAGGAATGGTACTGTAGGACGCCGCTCCAAAACTAGATCTAGTGGCACCATCTCTTGGTCAGGCCGGAAACTTTTCACCCCACCCTCGTATGTTATTCGTCCGGATAGCGGCTCAGTTCACGCAGTTCACGCTGTACAATGCCCCAAGCAATCAAACCCAAACGGGGCCGGGTTGGAATTCCGAACGTTGAATGATCAGAACGCTCAAAACTCCGAAAATATACTACCGCAAAAGATCAAAACTCCGAAAGAATTTTACACGAAAGACCAAAACTCCGAAAATCTTAACACCGTCAAAATAATCCGGCTATGGAAGTGTTTAAAGTTTTAAAATTTTTAATAAATCGACGAATTTCTTAAAGAATTTTTGTTTTATTTAGAATTGATTTCACGTCAATTTTGAAATTTGTCTAGACGATTTTATACGTTTTACATCCTTTACAAACAACTGTGTAGACTTTCGCTAGCATAATCTTGGCGAACCTTGTAATTTCGGAACATCAAAATTAGGAATTTTAAACAGTCGGCGGATTAATATAAATTTAAAAGCTGAAGAAATTGCAATTAATAGAAATTTAAATGGGCAAAAAAAATTCAATAGATTAGTAGGGATTTAAAATTTGAGAATTTGAAATGAATAGAAATTTAAATAGCCAAAGAAGATTAAATACGATAAAAGGGATTTAAAAGCTGAAAAAATTGAAATTTAAATAATTAATAAGAAAAGTAATTTTTGATAAATAAAATTATTGAAATTAAATTCATTTAATGGAAGGCGGTTTTAATCATGCCAGCAAAAGTCTACACAGTTGACTGTAAATGATGTAAAACGTATAACATTATCTAGACAAATTTCAAAATTGAAGCAAAATCACTTAATAAATAAATAAATTCTTGAAATAATTCGTCGATTTATTGAAAATTTTGAAATTTTTAAAACTTCCATGGCCGAATTATTTTGTCGGTGTTAAGATTTTCGGAGTATTGGTCTATCGTGTAAAATTCTTTCGGGGTTTTGATATTTCGCGGGCACTATTCTTTCGGAGTTTCGAGCGTTCTGACCATTCAAAGTTCGGAATTTCAACCCCGCCCCATCTTGAATTTCGGAACCTTAAAATTCGGAATTTTAAACCGTCCGAACATTCAAAGTTCGGAATATCAACCCGGCCCCACCCAAACAAACAAACCTAAACGAACACACCCATACAAACAAACCCAAACAAACAGACCTAAACAAACACACCCCAACAAACAAACCTATACAAAAAAAAACTTAAACAAAATTATACAGATTTTACTCGGATGAATACGTGTAAATTATTCGTCCGGATAGTTTGTTTCTCAATTTAACACATTCTATCCGGACGATTATATATATATATGTTATTCGTCCGGATACTAGTTGACACAAATCACAATAATATATATGTCTACTGGAAATACGGCGCGAACTGAGCCGCTATCCGGACGAGGAGACACTCCGAAAAAAAAAATGGAAAGAAAACTATCGATGCCAGAATGATTTTTGTTTTCGGGCGTCATAGCAAGTTCATCATAGCAAGTTGGGGATATTTGATTGAGAAAGAACGTTCCCACAGATATCAATGAGAAGCGTTGTCGTGGCAGGACAACAACTCTATTCTTTATTCCTCTATTCTCAGACATCTCTCTCCTTAAATATCTCTATTCTGGAGTAGGTTTAAACAGAAACATCTCTAATTCGAAATATGTCATGCCTGACACCTTTCTCTGTCGAAACATCTCTATTCGTAAAGATCACAGTGCCACAATAATTCAGTTCTGAAATATTACTGCTGTTAAATATCCCCATTCCACAATATTTCGTATCCGACACTTTTCTATTCTTAAATATCTGAATTCTTCAAAATCTCACGTGGCATCCAAAACATCTGTATTCCGACAATTTCATCTCACAATATCTCTTCCGAAACATCTCTATTCCGAGAGCCTCTGCGTTGCACTTGTTTTATTCATGGCCAATATAGTAGATGCGATATTACGAATGGAATAGAGATGTTTCGGAACAGAGATGTTGTGAGATTAAATTGTCGGAATGCCACATGACATTGAAGAATAGAAAAGTTTCGGACACGAAAGATTGTGGAATGGAGATATTTAAGGTAGTCCTATCGTCAGTCTTCAATCCATAGGATATTCATTTTTTTTTCGAGTTTCACTAAATATATTAGTAATCGTCTCTGTAAAATTTTAGGGTCGTTTATCGACCTAATTACAGAGAAAAAAATATTAAAATTGCGTATTTTTATGAAGGAATTCCGAGACGACGTACAAAAACCCATTTTCTGTTCGCTACAAATGTGTATATAATAGTAATAATCCGTCAGATTCTTAAAAACAATCAGATTTACATACTTAACACTTGTAGTGATCCAATGCTGTCAGAAAAATAACGCTTATCGACCTAATTTTTGTGTAATATCAAGTTTAATTTGTACTTCCGGTATTGGATTTATTACCACTTGCTACGATGAAGAGACGTGACAGCAAGGCAACAGCTGACTGTGGTCCTAACCTCATCTCACTCATTCGAATTTCCACACGTATTTCATTTTTAACCGACATATTTCGCCGACCCAAATTTTCCATGCTTTTAACCAGTCGTGGCCCGAATACAATGCTTTATATTTCCCGCACCTGACGTTGTTTTGACAGATCGACGTTGAAAAGCACGGACGTTAAACTCGCCTGGTTGAGTAAAAAGAGACGGAGATAGAACCAATGTTGCCAAACATCAAACCTAGAAATACTTCGCGGGTCGTTGGATTAACTATTTTTTCATTTTTCTAATTAAATGTGAACATTCATTCAACAGTTTACACATGGAAAATTTTAGTTAACACAAATTTTTTTTTTTGCATATGTTACAAATATAAATTGTACAAATCTCAAGTATCATCAGTGGTACGACTAGTGTGAAACGATAGGATTACCTTAAGAGCAGTAATATTTAAGGGCAGGTACAAAGTCATCATAACCTCACAAATTTTCCAACCCAGTTTACTTACGGATGGTGAAGTTTTTTAAGAAAAACGAAAACATTAGGCTTTGGCGAATCTCCTAACGCAGACCTTGACGATTTTCTTTTGCCCTAAATATTAGTCATCTTTGAAAAATCTCTGTTCGAAGATTTCAGCTATCTCACTCGCACTCTTATGTCACGTGGTTCATCTTCTACTTCGCCTTAAGAACAATTATCTGACGATTTTTTAGACATATTCTTGCAAAGTCCAACATTGTCCCAAAAATCGTCAGATAATTGTTAATAACAAATCAACTATGCAATATAAAAAAAAAATCCTACGTACTTCCACAGACAATGTATTTTTCAAGATATATTCAACGTTACGAGTGAATCGGTTGAAAATTGTCTGAGTTATGTTTCCGGCCAACTTAAAAAATCCAGTTTTGAGATAAACGCTGCACAGCCGCCATTTTGAAATTAATCGCTTCAAAAAAAATTTTGTATACAGTCACTGATATGCACCATAAACACCCTTTTTGTAATCTCGATGTATTTTCTAGTTTCTCTGAAAAGAAAAATCCCCAAAAAGCCTATTTTTTCGGCCTCTAGAGTGGCCTAACCCCTTAACGAGAGAGATGTCTGAAAATAGGGAATTAAAGAATAGGTTGTTGTCCTGCCGTTATCGTCTGTGGCGCTAAAAATGTTTCTTTGTTGTCCCGCAGGACGAGATAAGTCTCAAGGAGTGGGCGCTGTCATTGCGTTCGGCGCACAAGTGTTCAATGGAGATGTTGGGCAACATGGCGAGGAAGGCAGGCAAGATATACGGGACCGAGCGCGACCCGGTAATACCGCCGATGCAGCGATCAACGAACGGCAACTGAGCCGAAGATTCCGTCGTCGGGCGCATGAGAAAGCGAAGAACGGAGGAAGAGCGAGCGAATAACGAAACGTAACGATGATAATGAAGAAAAAAAAACATAACGATTAATCGTCGTCACAAACTCCAGTCCCCACTGCCCCGCAGCAGCGACAACCAGCAGCAGCACATTTTTTTATACTACGAATTTAAAGCCAAGAGTTCCGCAGGGGACCGATCTCGTCGGTCGAAGTGAAAAACCGTCGACGGCGTTGCTCAGATAGCGAGAAAACAACAATCAATCGCGTGTGGCTCTCACGAGTCTATCGATCGGTATCGATTCGTCATCGATGCGCTTTCGATGCGAAGCCTCGACCTCGTCATCGTAATCAGCGATACTGATCGCAACAATGACGATTCGCCGACGAGAGTATCGATCCCCGCGGAATATCGATAGGATCGAAGCTTCGATGTATCGCGACGAGGATCGATAATTCGATACGTCGATATCGAACGAACGTTCGATATAAATCGATGGGTGGCGTGATTTCCAAATTTGCCGTCGCCGGAATCCTCACTACGGGTGTGCTTTGACCCCAGTATTGAAAAAGTCACTGGAGACTTACCTGTGAATGTGGAAACCACTATGTACGAGTGTATACTCAAAATATATATTTTTTCCATTGTGTTGTAACGCATATTGAGATATAACAATAGAAAAAATACATAATTTGTGACATACGTAAGTACTACTAATAACGTCATTAGTAAAGTGAGGCATTGACCAGTTGCTTTTTGGGTATAGTGAATTTGGGGCTCACGGTGCGACCTATTTAATCGATGAGCGTCGAAACTTCGATACATCGATTACGATCGAACGTCCACGATGCGTAAATCGATATGTATGTATATACACGGTGTCCTATTAAAAAGAAAGCATTAGAATAAATCGAAAAGACGAGGTCGTACAGAAAAGTGTTTCCTACGAAACTTTCATGGTTCTAAGGGGCACATCCTATGGTGATACAAAATATTTTTTTTGTACACGTTCACGAAATACCGTGGTATCTTTCAATTTCTTGAATGGAAAAGCATGGTTTTTATTTTCGAAAAAGTAGCTGATGTTGAGACCAATCCAGTGAGGGACAAAAATTCGCTCGCTCAAAAATCAAGAAAGTTATGGCGGTTTAAAATTTTTGAAAATATCCCGCGCTACACGATTGGGGTAGAATATCCGTAAGTCGAATTTCCATAAGTACGAATATACATAAGTCGAGTATCCATAAGTCGAATATCCATAAGTGCCAACATCCATAATTGAATATCCATAAGTGCCAATATCCATAATTGAATATCCATAAGTGCCAACATCCATAATTGAATATCCATAAGTGCCAACATCCATAAGTCCAATATCCATAAGTGCATATCCATAAGTCGAATATCCATAAGTGTATATCCATAAGTCGAATATCCAGAAGTACGAATATCCATAAATGAGTATAGAGTAACCCAAACAAACCCAAACAAGTACCCAAAAAATCAACCCAAACAAACTTACTTATCCCTACCTCCCGCCATTTCTGGCACTCATTTCTACTCTATACTCACTTATGGATATTCGACTTATGGACATTCGACTTGTGGATATTCGACTTGTGGATATTCGACTTATGGATATTCGACTTGTGGATATTCGACTTATGGATATTCGACTTATGGATATTCGACTTATGGATATTCGACTTACGGATATCCGACTTAGGGATATCCGACTTACGGATATTCGTACTTATGGATATTCGACTTATAGATATTCACTTATGGATATTCGACTTACTGATATTCGACTTATGGGTATTCACTTACGGATATTCGACGACAGCGACGCTACATAACAGTGGCGAACTTCGAAAGGCGTATTCGACTCTGTGTCGAGCAATATGATTAGTTATGGCTGTTGAGTGGCAGTTTTGGTTTTTTTAAATAGCGCATGTACACGAAAAAAAACTGAACCCTTACTCAAACCGAAATCCTACCGCATGCATCAGCATTACCCGAGGTGTGTGTGTGCGTGTAAGGGTTTGAGTGTTTTATTTTGTTCATGTACATGCGCTATTTGAAAAACTCTATACTGCCAGTTAACATCCATAACTAATCATATTGCTCGACACAGAATCAAATACGCCTTTCGAAGTTCGTCACTGCTACGTAGCGTCGGGTCTTTCCAAAAACTTGAAATCACCATAACTTTACTTGATTATCAGAGCTGGAGAATATTCTTTTTTCCTTAGAACTCCTCACAAAATCCGCTTTTTTCCAAAAAATGCCTTTCAAAAAACGCTTTTCCATGCGTTTCTATTCGAAAAATTGAAAGTTGCCGCCGTTTCTCATAAACGCGTGGACGGAAAAACTATTTTGTATCGCCATCGACCATACATTTGTGTAGAAAACACTTTTTCGTACGGCCTCATCTTCTCGATCAAAGTAAACTTTCAAAAAAAAAAGCTTTTTTTTTTAACGGGACACTGTATGTACGATCGATCCGTATCGTCGAGATAGATCGAGTATAAATAATGCCGAAAGGCGCGAGGTGGTGAACGCAAGGACCTAAAGCGCCATGAAAAAAACACGAACGACAACGTTAAAAAGGAAACGGACGAAAAAAAAAACATAAGAGAAACACGAAGATAAACAGAGGGAAGGAAAAAGCCCGTATACAACGCGCATAACGAATAAACGCGAGAACAAGATAGCAAGGAGTACGAGCTCTCGCGAATCTCTCGTTGTTTCTTAGTGTAATAGCAGCAACGACCATCCCACAATCTCCCGGTCACCGACCTCCCGGTTCATTCTTTTCCCTCAACCTACCCCACGAGAAAAAAAAAACGACATTTTACCCAACGCACCCCGGTTGAAAGGAATGAAAGCAAGCAGCGAATCCAAGAAAAAAAAATGGAACGAAATTTCACGATCCTTTGCCCCCATATCCTTCCTTCTTGTACGGCGATTAGCGTCGCGCTGTATAGAGACTCTAGCGAAGTAGAGCGTCGCACGAAACGCCTCTTCCTGCTTCACCTCCTTCCCTTCGTCACGCCGCTCGCAAAACACTTCCAGGGGCAACATTCTCTCTCGCTCGCCGTGTTAACCAGAGGGCGAAGCGCCGAACGGGCGGGGCTCGGGGATGAGGGAGGGAGGGATGGAGGGAGGGACGATCGGTAAAAATCGAATGTCGTATAGCGTCGCGTCGTTATATTTGTACGTTTTAGCCTGTATATGTGCAGTGTGGCGTTAGCGATTAGCGAAATTAGCCCGCGGACACGAATCGCACAGCGAGACGAGCGCCGTGGAATAAAATTAAAATAATGAACAAAAACAACAAAATACAAAACGAATTGAGAATATCGTGCACACACACACACACACACGCCAGGGTGCGTCGAGATATAGTCCAGTGAACATTTCGAAAGTACGCACTTTTTAGATATAAATACGAAACGTTGATCTAAGGGTAATTGAAGGAGGCTTAAGAGGAGGTATCTGAGTAAACGGCGAGAAAAACAGGCAAACTTCGGGAATTTTTATCGCAAAAACTAATGTTTCGATTGGATTCGGGTTTTTTTTTATTGGAAAATATGTACATTGAGGTATGTTTGGGAATTTTTTAAAATAATTTCGTTAACTGGAAGCGATTCAAACGCGATTATCTCGAAACATAGTTTTCAAATTCGGTGCCAGATGTATCTCGAAAAACGGCTTGTCCGATTTTGTCCAAATTTGGATAGAATATTCTTCGATAGTTTTTCTCGTTCGCCACGTAGGGCTTTTTTCATTTCATTGAACCATTGCTTTTTTATGCAATGTGTGCGCGATCCGAAATCGTCGGAAATTGCGAACGAAAAACGAATGTTAAATTAAAACGGTCGCAATTCCGTCAAAAATGAAAATTTCAAAAAAAAAATCCTACGTGGCGAACGAGAAAAAACTATCGAAGAATATTGTATCCAAATTTGGACAAAATCGGACAAGCCGTTTTCGAGATACATCTGGCACCGAATTTGAAAACTATGTTTCGAGATAATCGCGTTTGAATTGCTTCCAGTGAACGAATTTATTTAAAAAAATTCCTAAACACACCTCCATGTACATATTTTCCAATAAAAAAAAACCCCCGGATCCAATCGAAACATTAGTTTTTGATATGAAAATTCCCGAAGTATACCTGTTTTCTCGCCCTTTGCTCAGGTACCTCCCCGCAATCAAATGGCGATAATAATTTTGCAGGCAACCGACGAGAAAATGTTTTAAAAGGTTGAAAAATGTTTAAAAATCGTTTAATTCGGATCCTGATAATTTTAGAGCAATATATCTCGAACAAAAGTTGTTTAGGACATAAAAGTACGTAAAAAAGTACTAAACGTTCGTCTTCGTAACTTCAAAAATTAAGGAGAAAAAGACGAATGAAAATTTGTTCGTAAGACCGCTTTGCAGCCGAAGCACCACTGGGAGTGTAAGGGACGCGAGTTACTGATTGGAGTACGTTGCGCGCATGCGCATATAGCCATATAGTGCGTCTCTTTCAGACAGTGATCCTCAACCAGTAACTTTCTCAACGTTCAGTAGTCATTTTTTAATACTTATACAATAAATAAAAATAAATATAATATCCCGAAAGTTAGATTAACTCTTACTAAATCAACATATAACACAAAAAATCCTAGATATTTACGAATTTGATATTTTTTTAATTTTTTTAAACTTCGCGGTTTTTGTCCCCCCATTGAATCGTTTTTCGTCTTTTTCTCCCTTATTTTTCAAGATACGAAGATGGACGTTCAATATTTTTTTACGTACTTTTGTGTCCCAAACAACTTTTGTTTGATATATTTTTCGATAAAATTATTAGATTACGGATTTAACGGTTTTTAAACCTCTTTTAAACATTTTTAAACATTTTCTCGGGGGTTTATTGCAAAATTGTTATTATCGAAGAAGTGCTTACTTTCACGCTAATTGCCTGGACTAATATATTTATTTCAATACTCACCCCGACTAACAATATTATCGGAGTAACAAAAAATTATGGCAATTTTGAACTCTCCACTTTGGCTCTCAGCCTCGCCAATTTTCTTTCTCATTCGATTGGCTACGAAAATTCGTTTTTTTACTACCACAATCCGAATAAGTCAGAAACGAACTTCGTCACATCCAGTTGATCACGAAACTGACCAGCGTAAAGTCTCTTTTTCCATCTCCACATAATTTTTACACAAACCACAGCGTAAAAAAAAAACGATTTCTGTCGAAAAATACAATGTGACCCTTTTCAAATAGCAGTGTGTAAAAATGATTACGTCGAGATTCACGGAAACGTTCAATGCCGTGAGGGTTCTATGAATTTTCAGCCGGCTCGAATGATCTGCGCAGAGAAAAGGGAAAGAAATTCTCGAGCGTTACCTCTCGAGTCGGAGAGCTCAAATTTGCCATGCATTTTTGTAATGCCCGATATTAAATTTCGAAGGGAAAAAATTGAAATTTCGCCACACCCTAAAGACCCACACACCTGCAGTCATAAGTATCAATGATGATACGAATGAAGCATAAATTTGGGTGACGAGTAGTCGACGACGAGAGCGAGTCGAGAAAATCGTTGAGAGAATAAAAAAGAAAAGTGGCAAAAATAGGAAAGATAATCGGAGAATTGCAACACGACGTTCTCCAACACATGTAAACACATACACGAACACAAACTCGTAAACACGGACACACCGATAGTGTATTATATACCCCATTGATATAATATTACCCAGCAGGATTGGAGACCGTACTTCTACTTTGTAATCTTCGTTGTAATATCCTCGGTTTACTTAATTTATTTTACTAACGCCCTCCCACGCCCCCGCGGACCGTTTTATATTACTTGTATACATCGTTATTGAAGAAGACGAAGATACGAAGAAAAAAAAACAACAACAACATAAATGAAACGAACAATACAATGAATACACTACGAAGACGAATCGCGAAAGAGAGTTGGAGAGAGAGAGACATACGAATTCATTATTTATTACGTTTATTATTGCGTTAGTATCTCACCGGAGAAGACATTAAATGCATGGTGAAAATTGTGAACAAATTAAAAAAAAAAAAAAATTGAAATAAAAAACACGGCCGTTTGTATACTATTGACAGGAAAAGGAACAAGAACAAGACGAAAAATACAAAAAAAAAATGAAATTGAATATTGTTATAACTGTGTAAGCTCGGGCTGACGCACGCGCAGTTCGACCGAGCAATAAAACAAAAATATGCGATATTACGAGATTTATTGTCCCTACGCGATTCCAGCCTTGCTGACTATAATGAAACTTCTTTTTTTATTCAACGCTTATAGTACAGTCGTGCTGTCGCTGAAAAAACCCGGAATCGGAGAAAATTAGAAGACGGCTAGTTTTTTGACAGGTGATTTTGCCTTAGGCAAGTTTGCCTAAAGATCGGGGTGTAGGGTTCTTTTTTAGGGGATGAAAGGAGATGGGGGTGGATTAATGCCAAACTACAACCCCTACGTGGTCGGCGCCGTGAGACAAAATGTTCAGAAAAATCCGGGCTTTAGTTTTGTCCACAGCGCCGAAGTCGTCGAAGTTATTTTTGAGGGTGAAAAAATGGGGTGAAATTTTGAAAAATCGGTTTTAATTCAATAACTCTTTAGAAAAAAAACGTACGCTTTTTGTTCAAATGGGAACGTTGTAGCCCTTGAAAAGACGCGTCGATCGAGTATTCGATCATCACTCTCTGATACTATCTTTAGCCCCAAAAAATGGTTAAAAATCCAAAAAAAAAAATAGTTTATTGAATAACTCAAAAACAATCGGTTTTTCGAGTATGGTTCAAATGTACGAAATGTAAAGAATAATTTTCTCCATATTTTCGTTGCTATGGACCACCCTTGAATTTTGATTTTCCAACCCCTCTCGGGGGTTGAACATTCAAAATGAAATTCTGGAAAAACTATTGACGGCACGAATTCGCCGCCGTGGAAGAATTTGTAACTTGAACCCTCAGCTACATTTTTGTCCACAGCGCCAAACTCGTATCTCTTTAGTTTCGGTCAATAGTTTGCCCAGAATTTCGCTTTGAATTTTCAACCCCTGAGAGGGGTTCGAAGAAGCAAAATTCAAAAGTTGTGCATAGGAACGAAAATATAGAGAAAATTATTCTCTACATTTCGTACATTTAAATCATCCCCGAAAAATCGATTGTTTTTGCGTTATTCAATAAACATTTTTTTGTTAATTCTTCAACAATTCTTTTGGGGGCGAAGATATTATTGGAGAGGGTTGATCGAATACTCGATCGACGCATCTTTTCAAGGGCTACAACGTTTCCATTTAAACAAAAATTGTATGAATTTGTCCTAAAGAGTTATCAAATAAAAACAGATTTTTCAAAATTTCGCCCCACTTTTTCACCCCCAAAATGAACTTCCACGACTTCGGCGCTATGGACAAAAATAAAACCCGGATTTTTCTGAACATTTTGTCTCCCGGCGCCGACCTCGTGGGGGTTGTAGTTTGGCATTAATCCACCCTCATCCACTAAAAAAACCCTACCCCCCGATTTTTAGGCAAACTTGGTTTTAGCACCCGTGGCACCTACCAAATCATCTATCAAAAAACTAGCCTTCTTCTAATTTTTTCCGATTCCAATATACAGCACGACTGTACTATTAGAAGCTCACCAACTCTTTAGAAGGCGCAGCTCCTCTTTTATCTTTCAAAGCGTTTTTTTTCTCAAAACGACATTTTTTTAAAATTTGCCCCGGTTCTAACTAGAATACAAATAATTTGCTCGGGTTAAGTTTTAGTGTATTTAGTATTTGTTTTATCAAACAATGACCCTCCAGTTTTTCGATTGGATAAAAAATATCAATTTGCCATGCAAAAAGCCATGAGATTTTTCAGCGTAATTTGGAACTTTTTTTTTTTCAAAACCGCCATTTTGTTGTATTTTAGTTTTTTTTTCTTCACAATCCTGCGTCATTGTACAGGCAATAACGCAGAACTTCATATATTTTTCGGACTTCAAATATTTTTTTATTTCTAGCCCTCGGAATGCCGCAGTCACTGCAGCAGCGGGAGAACTTTTTCTTCGAGGCTCGGGAGACGGCCCATAAATTGCTGAGAATTGAATATTTTCGCGCAAAAAAATTACTGTATACAGGGTGTCCCTCTTAGCGCTGCCACCCGAAATAACTCGGTAATTATCGACGTCACGAGAAAATGTTACAGTCAAAAATTGTACGGTGTGAAGGGGGAAAAATTGTACGGTGGTCAAATGCGACCAATTTTTATTATTTCGGTGGAGGTGCTGACGCACAGTGAAGGTCACCTCCACTTTTTAAAATAGAATGGTACACTTTTTTCAACCATCGTGTGGAGCACCTCAAGCCGCATAAAAAACATAAGGGGGCCAAAGTCGTTCAAGGTCATTCAAGGTCACCTATTTATATTTGTACAGGCGATACTGGGCTTGAATGACCTTGAACGACTTTGACTCCCTAATGTTTTTTATGCAACCTGAGGTGCTCCACAAGATGGTTGAAAAAAATGTACCATTCCATTTTAAAAAGTGGAGGTGACCTTCACTATGCGTCAGCGCCTCGAACGAAATAAAAAAAAAATTGGTCGCGTTTGATGGCCCCCTTCATACCGTACAACTTTTGTCTGGAACATTTTTTTGGAACGTCGATATTTACCGAGTTATTTCGGGTGGCAGCGATAAGAGGGACACCCGGTATACGTAATTCATACACAAATATATCCTCGAATTTTCAAAACATTCCATGCAATACTTTTCTTTCAATAAATTCTCGAAAATCACCTTTCTTGGGCAGTCACACCAGTGGTGCCCCTTAAAGTTTTCCTAGCAGTTGTATAATTGCAATCATGAGTTTACCTCCAATATGCGCTTTCTGCACCATATGTCGGACCGTCCTCTTCAATTTGAGTTGCCTCAAGCAACGAACGATTTTTTTCAATTTTCACAGCAGCCTAATCCCTTAAGGAGTGAGGTCTAGTTGGAACGTTAAAAAAAGGCCTTTTTTCCGATTTTTTATTTCGGCCAAACGATAAAATAATTTACAACAAAAGTTCTTCAGTTTAAAAGATATATATTTAATGTAAACATTATAATTTTGTTTAAAGAAATATGTTTCAAAATAAGCCGATACGTATCAATGGCCGAGGACGCTGCAAAAAAACAGGTTTTGCGGTGATCACTCTCACGCTGTGACGGATTATCCGAAACCAACAAAACAGGGGGGAATCTTTAGTTAATGATATAATGCTCCGGTTGAACGAAGGGTTTTGAAAATTTTCCATTTTTCACAAAATGGCGGACGTTGAAAGTCAAAAGTGTTGTTTTGACCAAAATTTCACTTACAAAAACTGACTATAAAAAAAAAATAATTGTCCAAAAGAAAAATCCTTCGTTCCTCCGGAGGAAAACTATGTATAGAAGAAGTGATATAAATTTCAACCCGATCGGTAAAGCCGTTCTCGAGTTACATTGATCACCGACTTCGAAAACATGGTTTTGAGAAAAACGAGTTTAAAGTTTTGAGTACGATTTGCATGCAGCGTCCACGGCGTCCTTCAAAGTTATGTATTTCGGCGAATAATGTTCTGATTTACATTCAATTAGTCGGAAAATACTCGTAAGATATTATACTTTTAGAAAATGAAGAAAAAAAATCGATTTTTTGAAAATTCTAACTAGACCTCCCTCCTTAAGGGAAGGTTCTGCCTTGTTGGGCCAAAAAGTGTTCGATTTTACACCAATTTTTTATGCGAAAAGTATTAAATATAGAATGTTGATATTTGGTATGACGACTAAGCGGTCTTTATCGAACATCAAAATATTTTTTACAGTTCTTGCCGGAAAGTCCCGGAAAGGTGATCTGAAGCAAACAAATCAAGCATATCTTTACTTTGTACAATATTGTGTATAAGTTGACCTAGAAACAACAAGGAAAATTGAAAAATAAAAAGATTGTGAGCACAAAACTGCGAAAATTT
Source organism: Ophion obscuratus (assembly GCA_964007375.1). NCBI lineage: Eukaryota > Metazoa > Arthropoda > Insecta > Hymenoptera > Ichneumonidae > Ophion > Ophion obscuratus. The sequence goes on along the minus strand of OZ023312.1, from coordinate 16,947,466 downwards.
TTGGGAAAAAAAACAAACTTCCGGTCGCACACTACTTTTTTATATTTCAATGTTTCTTCTTGATTCTAGGTCAACTTATACACAATATTGTACAAAGTAAAAATATGCTTAATTTTTTGCTTCAGATCACCTTACCGGGACTTAGGACTTCCGCAAGCGAAGAATGTCATCGCCCGCGCACCGACATACGTGGGTCCTCCCACTCCCGCCGCCACGGTTTGTCAAAATTTAAAAAATATTTTGATGCTCAATAAAGACCGCTTACAGGCGATACCCTCGGGTGATACCCTTCGATTTTGTTGAAATTTGGCGAAAAGTAAGCGATACGTATTTTTTTTTATCGGCGGAAAAACGGTTTTACGTGCTGAAACGCACCCTAAAAAATGGGGATGTTTTTCGTTTTCCGTCGATAACGTTTTAACGGTACGAGATATTAATAAATTTCAAATTGCAACAATGTTTATTTTTTTGTGTACTATACACTGGAGATGAGAACGATAACGTTATCGACAAAAAACGAAAAACACCCCTATTTTCGAGGGTTCGTTTCACCCCTTAAAACCATTTTTCCGGCGATAAAAAAAATAAGTATCGCTTACTTTTCGGTGCTTTACAACATATCCAAATTTCAACAAAATCAAATGGTGTCACCTGAGTGAAGTTCCTTGTTAGTCAACATACCAAATATCAACATTCAATATTTAATACTTTTCGCATAAAAAATTGGTGAAAAATCGAACATTTTTTTGCCCAACAAAAATTTAATTCCTTAATCCGTGAATCGGTGAATTTCGATTTGATAAAAAAATGCGAATTTTTCGATTTTTTGCCATTACCAAGTGGTAAGTTTTTTAAATGTGAGAATTCAAATTTTTTCCGAGCTAGTGGAATAATTAAAAAAAATAACCGTTCCAATGAATCGTCGTTCGTTTGAATCTCAAGTTACAGAGAAAAATTGCTCTCGAAGAGGCTTGGCGAGTCAGAGGAGATTTCCATAACTCGATCAATCGTGGACCTCGTCAAGTAACAACGAACGTTCAGGCACCATTGCAAAATATTCCCAGGGTTTTTTCGCGGCAAAGCGCGAGATTCGAGATTCTCGATAGCGCAAGTCTGGCAGGTAAACATTACCGATCAGTGTCCTTTCGAGTAGGGTCGACCGTTTCACCGATGAACATTAAGGGGCTATACCAGTGTGAACGCTGAAAATTTGGGTAATATTCGGGAATTTTTTGGAAGAAAAGTACCCAATTAAATGTTTCGGAAAATTAAGAATATATTTGACTATATTTGACCTATATTGCATAATTTTTTCACAGAAAAATATTGAGATCCGAGCGACTCATGCGCTGTCTTCGGAGGCGCCAAAAAAAAAAAGTTCCTCCACTGCTGACATGATTCCAGCCGATTGAGTAGCTGAAATCAAAAAAGGAAAAAATGTCGTTCAACTGGAAGGTATTTCCTGCACAATGACGTAGGATTTTCGAAAAATATCAAAATCTAACAAAATGGCGTAGTTATGAAAAAAGTCTGTTTTCTTGCCTATGAAATGGTCGTTTTTTTCAATGCCAAATCGTCAATTTTCATCCAATCAAAAATATCCTACGTCATTGTAGAGTAAATATATTCAAGAGTACTCAGTTCAAATTTCAAGTCAATCGGATAATTGCTCTTTGAGTTGCAATGTCAACAAATTTGAAAAATCTCATTTCGAGAAAAAACGCGTTTAAAGATTTAACTATCGACTTTTGCAAGATAAAATGATTAGAGATGCGGCCTTGTTTTTTTTACAGGATATTTTTGAAAATATAAAGTGTCGAAAAAAGCAAAAAAAAGTCGATTTTTTTAAAGTGAATTAATAAATAACCCCTTAATTAATAAATAACGAAATTAATAATAAATATGATTACCCCTTAAATAATAAATAACCCCTTAATTAATCAATTAAGTCCCCTTAATTAATAAATTAAGGCCCCTTAATTAATAAATAACGAGTATATAATTATGTTTTTTACGATCCATACATATCTTTATATTTATTTGTATTACAACACATACGAATATATATATATTAGGTATTCAGCGATCGCGAATTTCTCTCAACAGTCCAATCAACGTCGGATCGATCTCGATGCAACCGATTCTTCTCTCGAGAGCATCGAAGTCCGCCCTCTCGAGCCAGTCCGGTGGATCGATATCTCTCGGCGGAAGCGGTGCGATGAGTCTCTCGACGGCAGCGCACAAACCGCACCAGACGCGAAAATTCAAGGGCTCATCGATCGGTCCAATCGTCAGGGATACGCGTTGTTTCTCTTGGTCGCTGATCGGCCTGCCGATAACCTCGGATAGTCCGTCGTTCACGTCGCACGCTTGGATGAACCTCGATCCGTCCATGCTCTCCTCGCAACGACGATTGAACGCCCGACCGTATATCAATTTTCGCCCGGACGTTAGGAACACGTGTCGCCCGAGATAACCCAATGGATTGAGGCCTGCCGAGAGAAATGAAAAGTCCAGTCGCCGTAAGGGCTGCTCGAGAAGGACAAGAAAACTGATTCAATTGGAAAAGGTCGTGCATTTTTTTGACGAGCGTTGAGAATCCTGACTTTTTTCAGACGTTCGTACGTCTGATCAAATTTGGACTTTGAAATTACGAAAAATTGAATTTTAGGCTATAAGTTTGGGGGTGAAATTTAACTTTTATACGTTGCGATAAATTTAATATCGTTTTCGAGAAAAAAAATACTCGAATTTTGAAAATTTGGAAGATTGCAACGAAAAATCTATTCGAATCTTGAATATTTGAAAGTTTTATACGAAGAATCGCAGGATTTGATATCGTTTTCGAGAAAAAAAAGTATTCGAATCTTCAAAATTTGGTAGTACGATATGAAAAATCGCGAAATGTACACTTTTCTCTAAGAAACTGCGCCTCATTGCTTAAGGTAATCCTATCCCTTCACACTAGTCATACCACTGATCATACTTGAGACTTGTACAACTTATATTTTTAACTTACGCAAAAAAGATAATTTGTAATAACTACAATTTTCCACGTGTAAACTGTTTAAGGCCTTAGGCCACAGTAAAGTCTATAAAATCATGTGCAAATTTAACCATTTTTTGTTCGTATGAAAAAGCGATCCGCTCATAAAATTAATTACACATCTATTTAGTATGAAGATCAAGCTATAAGAAAATATATATTTTTTTTTCGATATACAAAATGACCGACGTCTCGAAACTTCTCGAAACAGCTTTTTCCCATTGGCGTGACAAATAACTTCAACAATTTTCACTCGATTTACTTGAAATTTAAAAGGTATGTTCCTAATTGCATTTCGCAGAGAAGTATGTACGGAATTTCTGATTAATCGAAAACTTTTCATTTTATGAACAGTTTATAAGCAGTTATAACGAAATTTTTCACTGAAAATTCATTTCTTAAGACGGAATGACACCTCATCGCAAAAATCTCTGAATCGGCACTTCAGATTCCGTCGAAACTTTTCCAAACGACGTCAAATAGATAGACGAACAGCTGTCTGCCCATCAAATTTTCTGAATATGAGAAAAAAAAATGTAGATTGACGTATGACAAGCCAATCTACGATTTTTTTCTCAAATTCAGAAAACAAATTAATATTAAATAATTATTACTATTCAAGAGAATAAGTACCAATAATATTCGTTGTTAATTATCCTGACCGAGTAGTTTGAGGTTCCCGGGCATAATTACCGAATACCGATAAGATAGGTAGCTTTTGTGCCGTTTACGACGTTGCCATGATTGTACAGTCTAATATTTTGTGTGCTTGATTTTTGCACAAATTCGCTATCGAAAACATTAATAATTATATAACGGTACTGTGAATCCTCATTTTCGCGGTACCAAGGGTTAGTCCGATAATTAGTCAAACCGTACCTATTTTTTCAGCTCCGTGGTAACATTCACTTAGCAGATATTAATAATGTACTGAAAAATGATCGGGAGTTTTCCATAAGCGTAATGTAATTAGCCCACGAAGTACGTCGAGTTGCCGATTTTTTTTTTCTAAAAAACGGTACTGTGTATCGTATTTAAACTGCACAGGATGATCAGCAAAGAAGTTATAAAGGTCCAGAAAACAATTCAGCTCGGTAGTAACATGTTGACTTAACCCCATAACAACCTTAAGGGGCTATACCAGTGTGAAAAGCTTCAGCCTCGCAACAGGCATTATTCGAAAAAGAGGAGGGTCCATTGTATGGACCAGGTGTAGCTGATTAGCAGTTTTTATAGTAAATATCATTTTATTTTGCAAAAATCGATAGCTAATCATTAAGAGGGGAAATCACAGTAGCACACAAAAAAATAGGCATATTTTCGGGAATTAATTTTGGCTGAATAAAAGTATCAATCGAAAATCTGTAAAGTAGGTTTTATAGCAATACTAAAAAAGTACAAAATGTAATTTTTTCAATAAAAAATATGTAAAAATGGCGGCTGCGCAGCATATGCCCCAAGGCGCCTTTTTTTGAGCTCGCCGAAGACATAACTCGAGCAAATTTTTACCGATCGACTTGAAATTTTTACAGTAGCTTCGAAACATCTTTCTCCACGGAGCTACGTAGGATTTTTTTATTTTATATGGCTTACTTTTTTTTTATCGACGATTTTATGGCGTTTTTTTTTGTTAAAAATTTAACTTTATTTTCAAACATGCACCATTTTGCGAAAAATCAATATATCGAAAAAATCCTACTCGCTCCGTGGAGAAAGATGTTTCGAAGCTACTGTCAAAATTTCAAGTCGATCGGTAAAAATTTGCTCGAGTTATGTCTTCGGCGAGCTCAAAAAAAGGCGCCTTGGGGCATATGCTGCGCAGCCGCCATTTTTAAATGTTTTTTTATTGAAAAAATTACATTTTGTACTTTTTTAGTATTGCTACAAAACCTACTTTACAGATTTTCGATTGATACTTTTATTCAGCCAAAATTAATTCCCGAAAATATGCCTATTTTTTTGTGTGCTACTGTGATTTTCCCCCGTTTTTCGCGAAATGAGATTTTCAAACTTGCTGACATTGTAACTCAAAGGGCAATTATCCGATTGACTTGAAATTTGAACTGAGTACTCTTGAATATATTTACTCTACAATGACGCAGGATATTTTTGATTGGATGAAAATTGACGATTTGGCATTGAAAAAAACGAGCATTTCATAGGCAAGAAAACAGACTTTTTTCATAACTACGCCATTTTGTTAGATTTTGATATTTTTCGAAAATCCTACGTCATTGTACAGGAAATACCTTCCAATTTAACGAAATTTTTTCCTTTTTCGGTTTCAGCTACTCAATCGGCCGGAATCATGTCAGCAGTGGAGGAACTTTTTTTTGGCGCCTCCGAAAGCAGCGCGTAAGTCGCTTGGATCTCGATATTTTTTTATGAAAAAATTATGTAATATAGGTCAAATATAGCCAAATATATTCGTTATTTTCCGAAACATTTAATTGAGTACTTTTCTTCCAAAAAATTCCCGAAAACTCACCCAAATTTTCAGCGTTCACACTGGTATAGCCCCTTAACGGCGGGGTAAAGTTAATTCGGCGAAAAAAGGCATGTTTTAAAAATTTTTTTTTTGGCGTAACGAATAGTGTTCGTTTATTGAAAAATTTACATATAACAAAGTAACATTTGAACAACATTCTCCTAAATTTGAATTGCAAAATATTCAAAATTGAGCGAGTGAAAATTAAACCCCGGAGGCGCCTCGAAAAAAAGTTGGTTTGCGGTGTGCACCATAACTCGCAACAGAATCATTTGAAACAAAAAAATCAAAATGCATTTGTTAAAGGAGATGTTTCTCGAGGTAATGACGGGAGGATTTTTTTTTTCGATTTTTCGATTTTTCGTAGCACTTGGGAGCCAAAAACCCGACTTTCGCTAAAAAAAATCGGCTAATTTGTTGTTGAAAAATGAGTAATTATTAAAAAAAAACAAAAAAGCTCTCGACAATACCTGGTGAATTATGTGAAGAAGTAATGTGCAAAATTTCAAAGCGATTGGTCCAGTAGATTTTGAGTTATCGTGCACACGGACTTCAAATATGACAAGTCTCAGAAAAACGATTTGAAAAACGCAGAAGACAAGAGAACGGCATGGAGCAATAGACGCTCAAATACTCATAACTTCGTCAATTTTACTCCGATCGACTTGAAATTTTAACACAATATTCTTGATATATTATGCATTCATTTAAAAAATTAAACAAAAATGAAAAAAAAAATTTAAATACTTTACCCCGCCCTTAATATTCATCGGTGAAACGGTCGACCCTACTCGAAAGGACACTGATCGGTAATGTTTACCTGCCAGACTTGCGCTATCGAGAATCTCGAATCTCGCGCTTTGCCGTGAAAAAATCCTGGGAATATTTTGCAACGGTGCCTGAACGTTCGTTGTTACTTGACGAGGTCCACGATTTATCGAGTTATGGAAATCTCCTCTGACTCGCCAAGCCTCTTCGAGAGCAATTTTTCTCTGTAATTTGAGATTCAAACGAACGACGATTCATTGGAACGGTTATTTTTTTAAATTATTCCACTAGCTCGGAAAAGATTTGGATTCTCATATTTAAAAAACTTACCACTTGGTAATGGCAAAAAAATCGAAAAATTCGCATTTTTTTATCAAATCGAAATTCACCGATTCAGGTATTAAGGAATTAATTTTTTTTCTCTATTGACGGCTAATTTTTATGATTTTGTCAGTAACAGTCTATTTCTTTATTATAAATTTTTATACTCGTGCGTAATTTTTTTTTCAACAGCGGTTGAACCAAACGTTTGCGAGAATTTTTAAATCACTATTAGATTTTTTTAAAATACGTAACGCAACTCACTCTCAATGAAAATTCTTCTTCGATCGTTTCCCTGTCCAATTCTCTGCTGAGATGTTTGAGGATCTCCGGGCTTATGAAACTCGATGGAACTACGCGTTCCTGGACATGAGGCTTTGGTTTTTCTGACGGTGGACTTATCGTCTGAGAAATGTCCGCGCTCGCCGGAAGGGCTCTGAAAAAGGACCAGACCGTTCGAACTTCGACAATAAAAATCAAATAAAAGTATAACAAAGAACAATCGAAAACAGAAATAAATATGCAACTTCATTTCCTCCGGTCTAATTTTTTCGGGTTTAGGCCACAGCAGTGTTGCGAAATTTGTAATGAAAAAGTAATGCATTATTCATTACCTTTTTAATTGCTTATGAACAAATATTTCATTACTCATTACATTACATTCAGTAATGTGAAAAATTCCATTACTCGTCACATTACACTTTGTAATGTAAATAAATTCCAATAGTCATTACATGACATTCTGTAATGTCAAACAATTCCGTTAGTCATTACATTGGACTTTGTAATTTAAAAAATTCCCTAATACTTTGTATTATAATTTAATACAATTTCTAAATTACGAATACATTGTAATGAAAATATTTCACATTACAAAATGTAACGTGATGAGGAATGGACATTTTTTTATATTACAAATTCCAGTGTAATGAGTGATGACATTTTTTTTACATTACACAATTTAACTTAATGAGTGATGACAAATGTTTACATTACAAAATCCAATGTAATGAGTAATGGCAATTGTTTGCATTGCAAAATTTAATTTAATGAGTAATGAAAATTTTTTACATTACAAAATCCAATGTAATGAGTAATGGCAATTGTTTGCATTACAAAATGTGATGTAATGAGTAATGGAAATTTTTTACATTACTGAATGTAATGTAATGGGTAAGGAAATTTTTTTTTTCATTACAAAATGTGAAGTAACGAGTAATGAAAACGCCGGGTTGCAAATAATGCATTACAAAAAGTAATGCATAGTAATTTTTTTTCGCACAAAAAAGTGATTCACTTATAAAAATAATTACTCATCTATTTAGTATGAATATCAAGCTGTTAAAAAAAATATATTTTTTTCCATGTACAAAATGGCCTACTACTAATATTTTCTTTTATCTTTTTTTTAGGCGCTCTGTCGCGTGACACTTAGCATCCACAATTTTTTACCTAAAACGAAAAACAAAAATTCTCGTCAATCTGCATTAGAATACCTAGAGAAGTACGTAGGGAATTTAAAAAATATTGTTTTATTCAAAAGTTGTAAGAATTTGCACTTAAGAAATGAATTTTCAGTGAAAAATTTCGTTATAACTGCTCATAAACTGCTCATAAAATGAAAAGTTTTCGATTAATCAGAAATTCCGTACGTACTTCTCTGCGAAATGCAATTAGGAACATAACTTTTAAATTTGAAGTAAATCGAGTGAAAATTGTTCAAGTTATTTGTCACGCCAATTTGAAAAAAAAAAACATTTTCAAGGAATTTCGAGTAGTCGGCCATTTTGTACATCGAAAAAAAAATATATATTTTTTCTAACCGCTTGATATTTATGCTAAATAGATGTGTAATTAATTTTATGAGTGAATCACTTATTCATACGAAAATAAAATGTTAAATTCGCACATGATTTTATACCCGTTACTGTGGCCTACGGCCTTAACCGAAATGATTGATTTTTCAGTGTTGAATTATTTTTTTTTCGAAAAAAGCAAATACGACACAGAAAGACGACAAAGCTCTGTACGAGTGAAAAATAAAATTTGGGAAAAAACTTACGAATTTCTTCGGCTCGTGTCGTCGACTTGAGAGACTTGAGTCTCCGGTGGTTCCGGCGGATCTCGAACTTCGGTTTGTTGGCCGTAGGACGAGCCTCTGCGGCATTTCCGTTTCTTCAAGCGCTTCCCGCGTCTCCGCGTCGACAATTCGGCGCCACTGTCGCTGTTATCTTCCGGCTCGTCGTTTCTCGAAGATCCCTGCAATGAAGGATTTCCCGCAATCGAGAAAAAAACAACAAATTATGCCTACAGACGAAAAAAAAAAAATACGAATAAGAGGAACTTTATTTCTTCTTCATGAGGAACAGAGAGATGGAAAAAAAAAGAAACTAAAAAACGAAGTTAAACGTAGCGGAAAAAACAGAAAAATAATCGGTTATTTCTAGTGTAGACGAAACAGACTATTTTTACCCGATCGCTCAGTATCGTTGGCATTGGAAGGGCAGGTGAAGGTGGCGGTGGTGCGACGATTCGCGTCTGTTGTTGAGCGCTCGGTTTCGAAATTTCGCTCTTCCGCGGTGTCGGCGGACGTTCCAAAGTCAGCGTGTGCCAACTGAGCGTCTCGTTGTCCTGAGGAACAAAACATCAACAACGAAATATTCTCATTGTCCCATAAGCAAATAGGGTCAGAGTGGGATCAGTGGCTCATTTTTTTTCAGACGCCTATAGCTGCCTAACCGTTCGCACAATCTCAATGTAACCTTGACTAAACGTGAGGTGTGTTCAATCGCTGCATTTTGTCAAAAGACACTGAACGGCCTAACCCAATAGATATTGAGATAACAACCATTTAAGGGCGGGGTAAAGTATTTAAATTTTTTTTTCATATTTTTTTAATTTTTTAAATGAATGCATAATATATCAAGAATATTGTGTTAAAATTCCAAGTCGATCGGAGTAAAATTGACGAAGTTATGAGTATTTGAGCGTCTATTGCTCCATGCCGGGTTTTATACCTGGACGGCAGCTGCGCGGCGCGCTATTGTATTTTTCGACCCCGAATAAATTTCTTGATAAACGGGCCTGTTCCGGTCCCGTTATGTATATTCGAGGCATGGTGTATATTAGTAGCGAATTAGTGAAGCAATTCGAATTAGTAGAGCAGAGGAGCAAGCGGCGCACGACAGTAAAGAAGAAAGAAATTTATCTACACATTTTGCGTAGACAAACGCAAAAAGATGCTCTCGATCATCTTGATGGAAGCCTTTTGCTCTACGTACCTGGCATCGACGACTTTGAGTGAGTATAAGAAAATTATCGAGTTTTATTTTGAATTTCTAAAAATTCAAAGATAATTGATAAATCTGAAAAAATTCATACGTATTCAGAAAAATGAACGAATCACGAAAAAAAATTGGGTTGCGGGGAAATTTGTTGACTAATTTTTTTTTTTTTCATCATTTTGTTAATAACATTTTGGAATTATTATTATGCAAAATTAATCGTTTGAGTACCTTTAATATGCATGAATTTTCTCAGATTTTTATGCAATCGAGAAGTGTTCTCAAACTTATGTGCAATGAGCGCTAAGCGACCAAACTCTTCTGCGTTTTTCAAACCGTTTTTCTGAGACTTGTCATATTTGAAGTCCGTGTGCACGATAACGCAAAATCTACTGGACCAATCGCTTTGAAATTTTGCACAGTACTTCTTCACATAATTCACCAGGTATTGTCGAGAGCTTTTTTGTTTTTTTTTAATAATTACTAATTTTTCAACAACAAATTAGCCGATTTTTTTTAGCGAAAATCGGGTTTTTGGCTCCCAAGTGCTACGAAAAATCGAAAAAAAAAAATCCTCCCGTCATTACCTCGAGAAACATCTCCTATAACAAATGCATTTTGATTTTTTTGTTTCAGATGATTCTGTTGCGAGTTATGGTGCACACCGCAAACCAACTTTTTTTCGAGGCGCCTCCGGGGTTTAATTTTCACTCGCTCAATTTTGAATATTTTGCAATGCAACTTTAGGAGAATGTTGTTCAAATGTTACTTTATTATATGTAAATTTTTCAATAAACGAACACTATTCGTTACGCCAAAAAAAAAATCTTAAAAACATGCCTTTTTTTCGCCGAAATAACTTTACCCCGCCCTTGAAAGAAATGGGATTTCATCCACTGTGTACTTGGGGGTGTACACAGTGAAGCATGCCTAATTTCACAGTCAAACAATATGTCAAAATCAAGCAAAATTTGAAGAAAATTACCCTGATCCACTGTACACTTGTAGGTAATGGAGTGCTTTTCTCTATACAATGGGGAGTATTGTACAGTAAAGTATTGAAAAATTAATTAAAAAAAGACAGCATATTATGAGATCAATAACAATCATTTATTGAATATTAATCAACAATGAGTACCTACCTAATGAGGTAGTACCAGTACCTATCTGAATCACAACGCGAAAATATTCATATTATGACTTACCTCTGTGTACCTCGAAAAATTGAGCCACTGTGTACCGACCCTCTCTTTTTTTCTAAAGCGGGTACTGACAAGTTTCTATTTTCGTTAGGTTAACCAACACAATGCTCAAATAGCGTAATATAACTGTATATTGCGGAAGAACAATGACTTCGAACACAACTGCGATAGGTAAAGAAGCAAAAAGCATACAAACTCAGCTGGTTCTTCAACTTTTGACACAAAAAATAATACAAAATCACCTCCCACAACCGAATTGCGCGGGAGCGACTCACAGACGGGTTCAAACCTATTGGCATCCGAGGGCGGTTCTAATGTGAAAAAGACCCACATATATACATGTCCACTTCTGAGAAACAGAAAAGGTTCAGTGTACCCACTCTTGCCACTGTTCCCACTTTGACCCTACTTTGATGTTTTTTCTGAACTTGATTATATTCTGTTCTGATAACTTGATTATATTCTGATTGATTGTATTCTGTTAACTTGATTATATTCTTGATTCTTGATTGATTGTATTCTGTTAACTTGATTATATTCTGTTCTGATAAAACACTCTGCTCCGAGTGTCTTATCATCCGAAAATTAAATGTTCTCGGATCATTTGATTGATTATTCATGTAAAAAGAAAAAAAATAATTAAAAATTATGAACATAATCGCCAACAGAAATTCTTTCGTATAGATAGAAAATCAATTTTTCAAAAATTTGATTTGTTACGTAGGTCGGAGAAAAAAATGACGAAAAATCGTCACTAAAATTGTAAACAGGAATGCTTTCGTGGAAAATAAAATTCACCCAGAGAATTATATTTGTCATGGAAATAAGGCCCATGCCCAATGGGGACCAGCGATATGTTGATCGAACTTGAGAGAAAATAATTCCTACCGACTGAGTATCGTGTGGTCCTAAAAAAAGAAACGAATAATAACAGCAAATGAGTATTTAAATTCGCTTTTTCTCGTTATAAAAAAAAATGCTTGGCCTCTCTTGCTGAACTTTTATTTTCTCCATAAGCTTCAAGTGTACCATGATTGGAAAAATTTACGAATGGGGAATGAATATCCCCAGATAATTTCATTACCGAAAAAAAAAACCGAAAAAATATCAAGCAAATGGCAAATAGAATTTTCTCGCGTGGGTGGGAACTAAAAATTCCCTAAAGAATTTGCTTCCTTTACTGAGATAAAAAATTAACAAAAAGATACAATGAAATTGAACAAATCGTTCTTGACCACGTTTATAAAAAATGAGCGAAACTTTCATCGAATTTCGAAACAAAAGCAAAAATAATATTAGGAGTACAACTTTGCAGTGACCGTTTTTCTTAGAGAGTCACTGCGGCCGAAGTAGTGGCCCTAGCTCAATAAAAGAAGTGGCATTTTAAACTAGAGGCTCTGCCAATGTAAACAATTTAAAAAAGCTAACGGATACGTGTATGCATTATAAAGTTATTGGCACTCAAACATGGCAACCTACGAGCCGAATTCTCAGCATTTGCGGGAGGTTATGATTTACTTCTTCAACATCAAGAAATCTGCGGCTGAGGCCCACCGTTTGCTTGTAGATGCTTACGGGGAAGATTCTATTAGTGAGAAAACGTGTCGGCGGTGGTTTCAACGCTTCAAAAGTGGAGATTTTGAGGTCGAGAACCAGCATGGTGGCGGATGGCAGAAAGTTTTTGAAGACGCCGAATTGGAGACCTTGCTGGACCAGGATTCGTGCCAAACTCAAGAGGAACTCGCCGAGACGTTAGGAGTAACCCAGCAAGCAGTTTCAAAACGTCTCCGGGATATGGGTATGATCCAAAAGCAAGGAAACTGGGTCCCGCATGAGTTGAAGCCGAGAGACATCGAGCGCCGATTTTTCACCTGTGAACAACTGCTCCAAAGACAACAAAGGAAGGGATTTTTGCACCGAATTGTGACTGGAGATGAAAAGTGGGTTTACTACGATAATCCTAAACGCCGAAAATCATGGGGACTGCCTGGTCATATTCCGTCATCGACACCCAAACCGAATATTCACGGATCCAAAGTGATGCTGTGTATCTGGTGGGACCAGCTGGGCGTTGTGTACTATGAGCTGCTCAATCCATCCGAAACCATCACAGGGGAACTCTACCGACGTCAGTTGATGCGCTTGAGTAAGGCACTCAAAGAGAAACGGCCACAATTCAACGAAAGACATGACAAGGTGATACTGCAGCATGACAATGCCCGACCCCATGTTGCAAATGTCGTGAAAAAGTACTTGGAAACGCTGAAATGGGAGGTTTTACCCCATCCGCCGTACTCTCCAGACATTGCCCCTTCCGACTATCACTTGTTCCGGTGAATGGCACACGATTTGGCTGACCAGCACTTCGGTACTTACGAAGAAGTCAAAAATTGGGTCGATTCCTGGATTGCCTCCAAGGACCAAGACTTTTATCGACGCGGGATTCGAATGCTACCTGAAAGATGGGCCGAGGTCGTAGCTTGCGACGGGCAGTACTTTGATTAAAAAATATGTAGCCACTTTTTTATAATAAAGCCTTCAACTTTTGAAAAAAACGGTCACTGCAAAGTTGTACTCCAATAACTTGTTCTTGTGAGTGCGTTTGTTCGGAAATGGAACCTTTTCCTGTAGGTGGAAAATAAAATTGTCCTAAAGAATTTGATTCATTTACTGAGATAAAACTTAAAAAAAAAGACATTGAAATTGAATATTTCATTTTCGACTACGTTTTTACAAAAATGAGCGAAATTTCGATGGAACTTCGAAAAGCAAAAACAATAATAACTTGTTCTTGTGAGTTCGTTCGCAAATCGAGAATGAGAGTGGTACGCTCGCGAGGACTGCAGGTGGCAGGTAGCTCGTCGTTGCTGTGACGATGATTCGTGAGTGGCCCACTGGCGAGGGTTGGCGTCGGTGTCAAAGGCCTCGAATCAGTCTCCGTATATTTGCGGAACAATTCTTCGGGCACCGTGGTGCTCGTGGCCTGGTGCTCCGCGTTACCGGCGTTCATCGCATCGGCCAGCCCTCCGGTCGCGTCGGCCCGAGCGCCGCCAGCGAGAAGCGTCGACCGGATCATTTCCATCTCGGCCGGTAAGAGAAGAGCCTTTCCCTCTGTGGCCTGTTATATTTGTTAAATTCATACCATTAATACAGGGTGAGGCACATAAAGTATCACAGAGCAATAGCAATCAAACTATTGATCATATCCAAAAATGTTTCAGTCAACAGTTTCAGTGTTTGAGAAGGCCGTCATACTGGACCACCCTATTTTTTTTATCGGTGGAAGCGCCGAAGCTACGTCAAGGTCAACTCCACTTGCTTTAAATGGAACGGTACATTTCTTCTTCTACCATCTTGTGGAGCACCTCAAGCCGCGTAAAAAACATCAGGGGGTCAAAATCGTTCAAGGTCATTCAAGGCCAGTGTCGATGATACAAATCTAAATAGGTGACCTTGAATGACCTTGAACGACTTTGACACCCCAATGTTTTTTTATGCGGCTTGAGGTGCTCCACAAGATGGTTGAAGAAAAAATGTTCCATTCCATTTGAAAAGTTGGAGTTGACGTAGCTGCAGCGCCTCCACCGATAAAAAAAATAGGGTGATCCAGTATGACGGCCTTCTCGAACACGGAAACTTTTGTCTGACACATTTTTGGATATGGTCATTAGTTTGAGTGCTATTGCTCTGTGACACTTTATGTGCCTCACCCTGTATATTGTAAAAAAATCGCACACTGTTAAAAATGATATGAAATTTACAATACATTGAAGATACAAAGGAATTGAATTTTACGAACTCAGTAGATGAAATTAAATTTCAAACACTTGTACCGTAAATTTAAAACAGGAATATGAAATTCTAACGTGGATATAGAATTTAATAGACGCAACGTGGTATTTCAAAAACAAGTTTGAAATTGATTTACAGCTGCCTGAAAAATATAATAATATGTGAAACTGAATTTTACGATACGTACAATGCATGATTACAACAGATTTATTTAAAAGAGCGAAACTGGAATTGAAAAAAAATTCATAAACGCTGATGAAAATCACATGAATCAATGTGAAAATTATATTAAATTTACACTACATTTAAGGCACAAAAGAATTTAATTTTACGAACTCAGTAAATGAAATTGAATTTGAGACGCTTGTACCGTAAATTTAAAACAGGAACATGAAATTCTAACGTGGATATAGAATTTAATAGATGCAACATGGAACTTCCAAGACAAAAGCCACTGAGAATAACAATTGTTTGTCAAAAACAAATCACAGTTAAGTTGAATTCAATGTGTTCGTATATTAATATTGAAGAAACATTTCATGATTTTCATAATTATTGACCCGGACGATATCTCAAAATCACGTGAATTTCAAATACATGCGTGCAGTGGACAGAGATGGGCGCGCGGTCGGTGTACGGGCTCGGCGGTCACTGAAGTGTTAAGCATCATTGGAGGCTGCCAATACTTGGAGCGGTGACCGCTTGCCCGTGCACTGGTTTGCGCGCCAACCTTCTGAGTGGGAGGCTGTTTTTATGAGTTTCTGATGGTAATACAACTGAAACTCAGCCGAATATATAAGCCGCCTGTATCGGCCCAGGTTTTCCGCCGTTTCCCTTGGGCCCTCGTGCAAATGCGATACAGTAGTGCATTAGGAAAGAGAGGATGCGGTCAACACTCCGGGGGGGGGGGGGGGGGCATAAAGGAGGGGATGGTAAAAGGGGAAGGACACCGTGCCTCTGAGGAATACATATATAAAAAAAAAAAAATACATACGTGCAGTGATTTCACTGCATTTAAATTTTATTATTCAAGTTTTCAATATTAATTATGGGATAAAGCTGCGAAAAAATCATATACACAAGTATCACAAAAGCATCATACAGTACATGAATTGAGTGGTCTTAATTTGATAATTTTTACATAAAAACGTATTGCAATTATCAATTTCTGAAATAAACTTAATACTTAGGTATCAGTAATTTTAATACACACCCGTATATTGATATTAGCAAATGGTCCTTGAATTTAATATACACTCGTATTTTGATATTAGCAAATGGTTCTTGATTTCAATATACTTGGATGTGATTATTTCTTTACACGTGCATTATTTTTCAAACGCACAAGTATATTAATATTACGGAACTACACTTTCATTTGTAAAATAACCTGTTTTGAAATTTCAAAATCGCATCTGAAATTTCATAAGCGGTATCCGCATAAAAACTTCCTACACTTGTATATTGATTTTTATACAGAAATTTTTTACAGTGCAGGAAAGAAAATTCCACTGTCGTCGAATATCCATAAGTGAATATCCATAAGTCGAATACGAATAATACCGAATACGTGTCAGATGGATATTCACTTTTTTCCGATAATGAATTCACCTCGATTCAGTATTCGTTCCGAAAATGAATAATGAATCCTACTGGATTCAGTATTCATTTCAAAATGAATAATAAATCCAGTTGGATTCAGTATTCATTTCAAAATGAATAATAAATCCAGTTGGATTCAGTATTCATTCCAAAATGAATAATGAATCCAACTGAATTCAGTATTCATTTCAACATAGGTAATGAATCCAATTCCATTCAGTATTCATTCCGTATTCAGATATCATCAAATTGTATAAACTGGAAAAATTGACAGAAAACCTGTGTGTTCTATTGAAATCTTATCGTCCGATTACATTATATTTACCCTGGGGGAATCGCGCTCTAAGTTTCTAGTAACTGAAGAAATGGGGGTAGAAATGGGACGTTATATTTATCCCATTTCCATTGTCCATTTTTCCAGATCATTCAATTTGATGATATCCGAATACGGAATGAATACTGAATCGAGTTTGAATTATTACTTATGTTTAAATGAGTACTGAATTCAGTTGGATTCATAATTCATTTTGAAATGAATACTGCATTCAGTTGGATTCATTATTCATTTTGAAATTAATACTGAATGCAGTTGGATTCATTATTCATTTTCGGAACGAATACTGAATTGAGTTGGATTCATTATTCATTTTCGAAATGAATACTGAATCCAGTGGCATTCTTTATTTATTTTCGGAACGAATTTTAAATAAGTTTCTTTATTATTCGGGAATAAAAAAAATTCGAATATGCCCACCCTGGGTGTAATACGCTATTATTCATGATTAGAAGTTATTCTCACTGTCGTCGAATATCCATAAGTGAACATCCATAAATTAAATATCCCTAAGTGAGTATAGAGTAGAAATGAGTGCCAGAAATGGCGGGAGGTAGAGGAAAAGTGAGTATTGAAGGTAAGTATAAAGTTTGTTTGGGTTTGTTTGGGGTCCAAACCCAAACAAACTCACTTATGAATATTCGTACTTATGAATATTCGACTTATGGATATTGGCACTTATGCATATTCGACTTATGGATCATCGTACTTATGGATATTCGGTTATGGGAATTCGACTTATGGATATTCTACCCCAATCGAAAATTCTTGTTCGGGAAGTTCAGAGTACGATTTCTGATTTCCCGACTTATTTTTTTTTCTCGGGACTCGAGAATTCTCGACTAGGAATTCCCGGGAAATCTCGAATTTTCGAAAAATTTCGAAAATTAAAAAACAATCATAAAATTATTAATTAAGTGGAAAATTAAAAAAAAACACGTTTATTGATAATCATCAACATTTATTATTTATTCAGTCTTGTTTGGATTAAAATTTTCATTACTTACACATTTTTTTAATAAAACAACTAAATTAATGTAATTCAATCAAACTGTATTTAAATACATGTCTAGCATTTTTAATTGTAAAAAAAAATAAAAGAAATTCAACTCGACGAAAATTGTAGTGAAAAAATTGAAAATGATTACCCATGATTCTTTGGCCCTCCGTACGAATTCCTTTGCCTCGCCGTCGGCCGGATGATTGCACAAAACCGAGCATCCATAAGGATACGGATTGAAGAGACCGGCGAATGGGCGAAGAGTGAAAGGAGCTGGTTTGCTCGATCCGACCAATTCGACTTTCTGCAATCAAAATGGACAAGTGAAGCAAAAAGAGCAATATCGAATTGCCCCAAATTTCAAGATTAAAATAATAATTTGTAAGATTTCTTTAAACAAAATAAATAAACCCCACCCACGTTAATACACGCTCAGAGTAGAATTTTGCATGCAAACTTTTACACCCCATTTCACCCCCTTAGAAGTTGATTTTCAAACAATCCTTTTTTAGAGCACCTCTACACGGAACTGTTTTATATGTATAGATAATCATTTACTTGCCCTCGCCATAAATTGCAACATGAAAATAACAATAATTTATAGACTGTAGGATAACTATTTCTTGTCAGTTCGTGAAAGTAATTTACGTATTTTCCAATGAAAACATTTAAAAGAAAATAAAAAGCAAATCGATAACTAGTTATGGAAAATAAATATTATTTGTACTAAGACAACAAAAACGACGCTTGTTCGATATTATAATAATAAACGAAGTCTTGAATTTATTGCTATAAAGGAAACGGTATCCATATAATAATAATTATTATTATTATATTTATAAGGAGGAAAGGATAGCACGAGAATTTGAGGATGAATTCAGCAAAAAAGAAATGGAAGATGCATTGAAAAAGATGACAAACGGAAAGGCGCCAGGGGAGGATGGGATAGCGATAGAGTTTCTGAAAGCCGCGACAGAAAGACAAAGGAAATGTACAAGGAAGGCGATAAACAAAATATGGAAGGAGGCAGATTTGCCAATAGGCTGGGAGATAGCTAGAATAGTTCCGATTTACAAGAACGGGGGAAAAAGATAAGGCGTGCAACTACAGAGGGGTCTCGCTATTAGATACAGGCTACAAGATATTAACGAAAATGATGGCTACAAGATTGAGCAAATGGGCGGAAAAAAACCAAAAATTAAGGGAAAGTCAGGCTGGATTCAGAGAAAAAACAGGGACAAGAGATGAAATATTCGTGTTAAATGCGCTGATAAACAACAGGCTGAAGTATAGGGGAAAGGAACTGTACGTCGCTTTCATAGATTTTAAGGCCGCTTTTGACAAAGTGAATAGAATTAAATTAATGGAAAAACTAAGGAAAATTGGAATAGGAGGAAAAATGCTCGACATGATACAAAAAATATATACGAAAACTACGGCGGAAGTGTTGGTGAATGAAAAAGTAACCAAAAAGTTCGAAACAAAACAAGGTGTCAAGCAAGGGTGCGCACTAAGTGCTTTATTGTTTGATTTTTATATTGACGATATGGAAGAGAGATGGGAAAGAAAAAAGGAGGGAGGAACCGTGATAGGAAAAGAGAAAATATATGCAATAAAATATGCGAACGATGTTGCAATAGCGGCTGAAGATGAAAAGGGCTTAAGCAGCATGTTAAAAGATTTAGAAAAATGGGGGAAAGAAAACTCGATGGAAGTAAATGCCAAAAAAACAAAAGTTTTAATATTTAGGAATGGAGGAAGGCTGAAAAGGGGAGAGGAATGGATCATGAATGGAGAGAGGATAGAAATAGTGAGTGAATTTCGATACTTAGGGTACTGGTTTTCAACTAAGAACGCAGTAAAAGCGCATGGGAGAAAAATGGCGGGAAGAGCCCAAAAAGCCTCAAATGCAGTGTGGTGTTCCCGATGACAGCGCCTCTGTAGGAGCGAGGAGGAAAAAAGAAAGATGGCGACAAGCCAAGAGCATAGGAAATAAAGACTCGTGTTATTTTGAGAAAAGGCCCAGTTATTTATTCCCAAACATAACTTTGGCGCCCAACCGCTATACGTAAACCCATGACGAGCAAGTGAAGCATATAGTTTCGACGAGAATTGCAACGCTTTCGCGAAAATCATCGAAAACGTCTCCGACGCATCAGCACGACGAGACGCCGCAACGACAACGTGGCGGCAGCCATGTTAAGTAACGAGTCACGTCCAGAGACAATGAGAAAAAAAATCGTGAAAGTTCATCGTGCATTTACTCGAAGACTTTAGGAGTGCGTGTAGATGCAACAGACAAAACAAAAACGTATCATCTCGCGTGTGAAATAAACGAAAATAACTGCGATAAAATGTGTGGGAAAGAGATAGAGAATCAACCACGCAGTGACTCGCTCTCGTAAAGACGGAATCGAAATCTCGTACAATACGGGACGAAACAGAGGTCGATCGATATCGATATATGCATGTATACGAGACGGTGTCTCTTGCAAAGTTAGAATAGGCACAGCGTATCTCGAAAGCATCGAGGTGACGCAAATTCGCAGTCAAGTAGCCGTGGAGTGTAGCCGTTCGGTCACGCGAGAGGGCGCAACGTGGCACCTCCCCGAAAAATCGAGTCAGTCGATATAGTAGAACGTCATAGTTCATTCGCAGTAACGGGGAGAGCGCGTCAAGCGTCACCCATTCAGTCAGCATTGTCATACAATAAAAACTCGGAGATTTGTAAGTGCAACGAATACGTGCAAGTATTGTCACCGCAAATTCTCAAGTCGTCAGACAGACATTTATCGACAATAAAAATCGAAAAAAAACACAAAATTTCGAAAAAGTTGTCTCACAACGTGGGGCTAACAGTCATCGCTACGGTCGAGCCGAGTCTTCGTAGCAGCCAAGCAGCGTCGGCGCGCCGAGTCGAGAGTCTTCGAAGTAGCCAAGCAGCGTCGCTACGGCCGAGCCGAGAGTTTTACAACAGTCAACAACAACAGGTTAGTGAGTCCCCTCCAGTTCCTTCCTATTCCCGAATTCAATTTCAGTCAGGATGGACGATTTGAGAAAATTAACGCAGAATCGAGCGACAATTAAGGGTCGAATGACCAGAATAAATAACACAATAAATAATGAAACCACAGCATCCGAGGCCAAGATAAAATCAAAAAAGATCGAAGACTTGTGGGCAATGTTTGAGGACGTGCAAGGCAAAATAGACGCAATCAAATTAGGAGAAGCGGCACTCGGCGAAGGCGACGAAATTCCCGTCGGCATACAGCAGGAAGCCGAAGGGGAACGAGAAATGTTCGAAAATATTTATTTCGAAGCAGCGACAAAAGCGCAGACTATAATCGACGTAGAAAAAGCGCAAGAAAATGCCATGGCACAAGCGCAAATGCAGGCGCAGATACAGGCACAAAATGCGTTACAAGCAGCCAATGCTCCGCCGAGGGACGGAGGACAGCGACTTGACGTTAAGCTTCCGACTTTATCATTGCCGGAGTTTAAGGGAGAGTACAGCGACTGGCTCCATTTCAAGGACTCATATGTATCAATGATTCATGGAAATACCAGTCTTTCGGCGATACAGAAATTTCAGTATCTCCGAAATTCACTTAAAGGAGAAGCTCTGCAAGTGATCGGTGGGCTGGGAACCTCGGCAGAGAATTACGAGAGTGCTTGGGAGTTACTAGAAAAGAGCTACGAAAACACTAAGTTGCTTATAAACACTCATCTGAGTAGTCTTCTTAGCTTCCCAACGGTAGCGAAAGACAAACCTGCTACAATAAAGCAGTTAATCGTACACATACGTACGCATCTCAAAGCATTGAAAACCTTGAAGCTTCCCGTCGAGCATTGGGACGAGATCCTAATACATATAACGAAAAGTAAATTCGACTTTGCGACTCAGAAGGATTGGGAAGAAGAATGTATTCGTGAGAAAGAAAAACGAAAAACATTGGAAGACTACTTAACATTTTTAAGCGAGCGTTGTCATACTCTGGAAATGATAGACAAGGGTAAAGGCAAGAGCGAAGCATCTAAGCCTGTACCATCGAAGATACAAGGTAAGACGGTATCATTGGCAACTGTTTCTCAACAGAGCTGTGTGGTTTGCAAAGAAACTCACGCGGTTTATAAGTGTCCACAATTTTTGCAAATGTCTGTACCCGAAAGAATAGAAGAAACAAAATCGAAGAAGGCTTGCTTAAATTGTCTAGGAAAAGGTCATTTTACTGCAAATTGCAGGGCGTCCGCTTGCAAAAAATGCGGGAAAAAGCATAATACGCTCTTGCATCTCGAACTGGAGAATAAATCTACAGAACAAAAGCCTAACGGCGAATCATCGAAAAATACAGTCGTCGCTCACTGCGTGCAAGAAAAGGAGCGTGTCAGCGAGTCAACAGAAGCATCGTCAGTGATCAACTTCGTGCGTAAGCCAAGTACTCAAATTGTGTTGTCAACAGCTCGGGTAATAATAGAAGACATCAACGGGGCTCAGCAGAATTGCCGCGTGCTTCTAGATCCCGGTTCACAGTCAAATCTCATCACAGAGGAACTCGTGACTAGGCTCAAGTTGAGATGTAAAAAACGAAACGAGCTTATACGCGGAGTTAACCAAACTCAGACGATTATTGGACGAACGGTCGAAGCCAAAATCAAATCAATGCATACAGACTATGCAACGAAGATCGAATGCTTAGTACTGCCAAAAATTACAGAAAAGTTGCCGCAGGTAAGGATCGATACGAAGCTTATATGCTTACCGGCAACGGTGAATCTTGCAGATCCTAGTTTCTTCGAGCCAGGGACCATAGACATTCTCATAGGAGCTGGATTATTCTGGGAATTGTTATGCGTGGATTCTATCAAGCAGGCAAAGGGACTTCCGAGATTGCAGAATACGCTTCTTGGTTGGATCGTGGGCGGAGAGCTGATCAATCCGTCGAACAAAAGCCCTCCACAGTTTTGTGGATTAGTAACGAACTCAGCATTGCAGAAACAGCTAGAGCGGTTTTGGAATCAAGAGGAGACGCGCGAAACGCGACGTTGGACCGAAGAAGAAGCAGAATGTGAGCGACAATTCTGCGAGACCTTGAAACGAGACACAGATGGAAGGTTCATAGTAGCCCTACCACAGAAAGCAGACGTGATTCTGGGGGAATCGGAGTCACAAGCGAAGAGAAGGCTCGTAGCACTCGAAAGACGACTGAAAGCCAACCCGGAGATTAAAACCAAATACGTCGAGTTCTTGCGAGACTATGAGCAACAAGGGCACATGACCCTCGTGCAAGATGGCGCTCATATTCGACCGGAAGAAACGTACGTATTGCCGCACCAGCCGGTAATTCGTCCGGAAAGCATTACAACGAAGCTGCGTGTAGTATTTGATGCGTCAGCCAAAACGTCGCTCGGCACAGCATTGAACGATCGATTACTGATTGGACCAAATCTTCAGAAAGATCTGTTCGGTATCCTCTTGCGCTTCCGAGCGCATCAATTCGTCTTGACCGCGGACATAGCAGCCATGTTTCGACAAATTCTTGTAAGGGAAGAGGACCGCGACCTGCAAAGAATACTTTGGAGATCGGACTCAACACAACCGATTCAGATATACCGGCTTAATACGGTAACGTATGGGACAGCTCCAGCACCCTACCTGGCGATTCGATGTCTACGCCAACTAGCAGCTGAAGATTCAAAATTTCCGCAAGCAGCAAAAGTGTTAAGCCAAGATTTCTATATGGATGACGTGCTAACAGGCACGAACACGATTGAGAAAGCAATCGCATTGCAACAGCAACTATCAGAGATTCTACAGCGAGGCCAGTTCCATCTCAGGAAATGGCGCTCGAACGACAAAAGAATTTTGGAAAATTTAGCACAGAGCAACGAGACAGACACTCTCTTGACGATCGACCAAGAAGGCGCGCTAAAGACATTAGGCCTTCTGTGGGATGCTAAGTCCGACTACATGACATATAAGGTAATCATCGAGAAGACATCCAAAAGAACCAAGAGACTAGTCCTGTCGACGATAGCCCAAATTTTCGATCCGTTAGGCCTCCTGGGACCAGTACTCATCAATGCAAAGTGCATAATGCAGCGAATGTGGCAACTGCCAATAGGATGGGACGAAGGGCTTCCGCAGGAGCTACAGACCAGCTGGGACCAATACTACGGTTCATTGGCAAAAATCAACGACATGCGCATAGCACGAAATGTCAACCCTGGAAACTCTAAGGGACATTTCAACCTTATCGGTTTCGGTGACGCCTCAGAAAGGGCGTACGGTGCATGCCTTTACGCGGTCTCCACTAACACAAAGGGTGAGACTATCTCACAGCTGATTGGCGCAAAGAGTAGGGTAGCTCCGCTCAAGACAATTTCACTACCCAAGTTGGAACTCAATGCAGCACTTTTAGTGGCTAAGCTGTGCTACATGGCGAGAAAATCCAAAGCATATTTCTTTGGAGCGATTCTACGATCGTATTGAGTTGGATTGCATCGTCGCCGAATATTCGCAAGACTTACGTGGCAAATCGCGTAAGTAAGATTCAAGATTTGACACAGGAAGCGACGTGGCTTCATGTACCATCGAAGGACAACCCCGCCGATTTGATATCTAGGGGAATTTCGGTAGAAGAATGGATGACCAGCGAGCTTTGGTGGCATGGACCAAAGTGGCTCACGGCAAGCGAATGGCCTGAGCGTAAAACGATTGGTATTGATACTTCAGAGATGAAGGCATCGGTGGTATTAACATTGACGAGAACAACGTGCGATGCTTTGAACGATTTTTCGTCATTCGATAAAATGCAAAGAGTAATCGCATATTGCTTAAGATTCAAAGCCAACGCGCTAGGAGCAAAGAGAAACGACGCATTATCGGTGCCAGAGCTCGCGCAAGCCGAAGTAGCAATCGTCAGAATGGTACAAGGAGAGTCGTTTGTACAAGAACGTCTGGCATTGGAACAGGAGCGGGAGATGCCAAGGGCAAGCAAGCTCGCATCACTCAGCCCTTTCCTCGATAAGGATGGTTTAATAAGAGTGGGTGGGAGATTGTCGCGGGCAAATATTCCGGAAACACAGAAGCATCCGATTATTTTGCCGGACAGGCACCACGTGACGAAAATTATAATAAAAGGCGAACATCAACGCTTGCATCATTGCGGGCCAGAGCAATTATTGTATTCAATCAGACAACGATATTGGATTTTGAGTGGACGTCGAGAAGCACAAAAAATCACTAGAAGTTGCGTTGCGTGTTACCGCCGTAATCCTAAATCTCCAGAGGTGCCGATGGGAGATTTACCGCAAGAACGCGTACGCGGATCATTGAAGCCGTTTACGAATGCCGGAGTCGATTACGCGGGACCGCTTCAGGTTCGAGAGAGTCGCAGGCGTGGAAGAGTACACACTTCGAAGGCTTGGATCGCGGTATTTACGTGCTTTGCGACCAAGGCTACACATCTAGAGCTCGTAACGGAGCTATCAGCGGAAGCGTTTCTATCGACATTGCGAAGATTCGTGGCAAGAAGGGGAATCTGCTCACAGATAGTTTCAGACAATGGGACTAATTTTGTTGGCGCGGCGCGAGAATTAAAGGAGGTCTACGAGTTCCTAGAAAAAGAGCAGCGGACTATATCCGATCATTTGGTTCGACAAAAAATTCAGTGGAAATTTATTCCACCCAGAGCACCGCATTTCGGCGGGCTTTGGGAGGCGGTGGTGAAGTCTACAAAGCGTCACCTTAACACCGTCACCAAGGGCCTCGTTTCGACGTTTGAGGAGTATTATACGCTCCTGACTGAAATTGAATCCGTCTTAAACTCCCGACCTCTAACCCCGTTATCGAGCAATCCTAACGACATAACAGCGTTGACCCCGGCCCACTTCCTGGTAGGGGACTCACTATTGTTGCCAGCAGAACACGACTACCTGGCAATACCAGACAACCGCCTCTCACGGTGGCAACACCTCCAGAAAGTACGACAGCACTTCTGGCAACGATGGTCTAATGAGTATCTGCAAGAATTACAGAGACGTCGGAAATGGTACACTAAGGGCGACAATTTGGAGGTCGGTACATTAGTGTTACTCAAGGAGGACAACGTACCGCCACTCCATTGGATCATGGGGCGCGTGGTGGAAGTTCATCCCGGAGCAGATAACGTTGTGCGGGTGGCTACCGTCCGTACATCAGGTGGACTGTTCAAGAGAGCGGTGAAGAAGCTTTGTCCATTGCCAAGCGAAGAAGACGATTAAAAAAGCGAGAAAGTCACTTATTTCGCTTCGTTTAACATGTCAAAGTCAACTTACCTGTTATACTATTCACTTTCTTATCTGTGATTACATCATTTAATTTCTCTACGATTATATCACTTATTTATCTTCGATTATATACTTCAATTTTTCATCTAATTATAGGTCAGTTTCTTGTCTATAAGCTACGATATTCATAACATAACGTTTCATTATGTAAGTTGAAAGAGAGCCTTTCAAGGGGGGCGGGATGTTCCCGATGACAGCGCCTCTGTAGGAGCGAGGAGGAAAAAAGAAAGATGGCGACAAGCCAAGAGCATAGGAAATAAAGACTCGTGTTATTTTGAGAAAAGGCCCAGTTATTTATTCCCAAACAGTGTGGGGAGTATGGAAAAGAGCAGGGAGGGATGTGCTGGAAGAAAGATTGTATCTATTAGAATCAATTGTTAAGGCAGAAGCTTTTTACGGGCTAGAGATATGGGTTTTCGATAATATAGAACAGTTTGAGGTAATACAAAATAGGTATTGCAAAATGGCGTTAGGAATCGATAGAAGAACTCCCAGATACGTGTGGCGAACAGAGTTAGGAATACCAACATTCGAGTACAAAATTCGGGAAAGAGCGCTAAGGTATATACAGTTAGTGATAAGAATAGAACGTAATAGATGGCCGAATATTTGTTTGAGAGAGGAAATAAGGGGAATCTCGAACAGGAAGCCGTCGAAATGGGGAAAAGATTTTTTAAAAGTATCAAGGGAACTAAAAATTGAGGAAATAATAGATATGATAAAAGAAGGAAAATAAATAAAAATTATAGAGAATTTGATAGACAGGGGATTGGATAACTTAAAAAGAAAGACCATAGAGAAAGAAAGAGAACAGATTCAAAAATCTACGTATAATAGGTTATACAAGGCGATAGTAGAAAACGACGAAGCTCCATGGAAGCATTGGGTGGCAAAAGATGTTAAAGGAAAGAATAAGGAAAATTGGGCGAGGATGAGGTGTGGAAATATAGGAAGGGATGGAAAAAAGGGGGAAGTGGAATGGACTTGTAGGATATGCAAACGTGAAAGAGAATCAATGGAGCACCTGATTACGTGTGAAAAAGCAAGAGAGGTAATATCTAAAGAAGCGAAAACATATATAGTAGAGTGGGTAAAGGGGGAAAGGGATGAGGGGGGATTAGAAGATAGATTAATAGGGATGCTGAGAGGGGAGATAGATGTAAATATGTGTACTTTTTTTAGGGAAATAGAAAGAGAGTGTAAGAAAAGAGGAATGGTGTTAATGGAGAGAGAGAACGAAGAGTGTGACGACAATTAAAAATAATAAAACAGGAAAGATATAAGTTAGATTGTAAGAAAGCGATGTTAAACGGTGTAATATTAATGTAAAAACTTCTTCTAAAGGAGAAAAGATAAGTTAGATTGTAAGAGAGCGATGTGCAACGGTATGGCAACTTTGTAAAAAGCCAAAAAGGCGATGCAAATAAAACTTCTTACTGCTACTATTATATTTATAATAGTAATCATAATTATGAGGATTTCTATAATTATTATGCATTATGATTATAAATATAACAATGCGGGAATGATCAAAGTTATTTTTTTTACATCCATAATAGTAAAAAATTACTATTTATTAGATTTATTACCATTTATTACTATTAATAAATTACTATTTAGTAATAGTAATAAATTTAATAGTATTATTTAGTAATAATAAATAGTATTATTACTAAATCACTATTTATTAGATAACATCATTATATTAAAATATTACAATAATGATGAAGATTTCTATAATCATTACGCAAATGATACTTATGTTATTTCTTTATTTCCATTATGATTATAAATATAACAATGCGGGAGTGATCAAAGTTCTTTCTTTTTATATTTATAATAGTAATCATGATGATGAGGATTTCTATAATTATTATGCAAATGATCCTTATGTTATTTCTTTATTTCCATTATGATTATACATATAATAATACGGGAATGATTAAAATTATTTTGTTTTATACTACATCCATTTACAGGATGCTTGTTATGAATGGATAATTCTGCAACTGTCGTTAGGCCAGATCATGTCCTACTATATGCTGAAATTTCAGTTTAGTAAGTCTCACGATTTACGAAATTTTGGGTTTGTATATGTTATATAAAAAAAAATCATCTGCTTTTTATTTATTTTCTATTTTATTCTATTTTATTTATTTATTTGTCACTATTTATAGACAAAATTGGTAGTTAAAGAAATGTCGTAAAAAAATTGTATGTCTACGAAACGAAAACATCAAACGGTTTTAGATTCAGTATGTTAATGGCTATAGCGCATATCATACGATTTTTTACATACGCAAAAATAACAAAATGGCGAATATTTTTCGAACAAAAAACAAAAAGAAACGTGTTTTTTCACCGTTTGTGGCAAAAAAAATTAGTAAATATCAGAATTTAAAGAAATTCTTGATATGCGCTATAGCTATAGTTATAAACAATATGTGGTTAAAATTCCATAAGAATTGGTTGAGTAGTTTCGAAGACTTTATCAACAAGCCGTCGAAAAACGCGTTTAAGGGGCTATACCAGTGTGACACTTTTAAAAAATCAATTTTTTTTGGCCTTTTTCGACAGTCCATTGTATGGGCCAGGTATAGCTGATTAGCAGTTTTTATGGTAAACATCATTTTATCTTGCAAAAATCGATAGTTAAATCTTTAAACGCGTTTTTCTCGAAATGAGATTTTTCAAATTTGCTGACATTGTAACTCAAAGACCAATTATCCGCTTGTTTTGAAGTTTGACCTGAGTACTCTCGAATATATGCACTCTACAATGACGTAGAAAGTTTTTGACCAGATGAAAATTGACGATTTGGCATTGAAAAAAAAACTACCATTCTATAAACGAGAAAACAGACGTTTTTCATAACTACGCCATTTTGTTGGATTTTGATATTTTTCGAAAATCCTACGTCACTGTACGGGAAATACCTTCCAGTTTAACGACATTTTTTCCTTTTTCGGTTTCAGCTACTCAATCGGCCGGCATCATGTCAGCACTGGAGGAACTTTTTTTTTTGTCGCCTCTGAAGTAGTACAGTCGTGCTGTATATTGAAATCGGAAAAAATTAGAAGAAGGCTAGTTTTTTGACAGGTGATTTTGTAGGTGCCACGGGTGCTAAAACCAAGTTTGCCTAAAAATCGGGGGGGTAGGGTTTTTTTAGGGGATGGGGGTGGTTTAATGCCAAACTATAACCCCCACGAGGTCGGCGCCGGGAGACTAAATGTTCAGAAAAATCCGGGTTTTATTTTTGTCTATGGCGCCGAAGTCGTGGAAGTTCATTTTGGGGGTGAAAAAGTGGGGTGAACTTTTGAAAAATCAGTTTTCATTCGATAACTCTTTAGGACAAATTCATACAATTTTTGTTCAAATGGAAACGTTGTAGCCCTTGAAAAGACGCGTCGATCGAGTATTCGATCAACCCTCTCCAATAATATCTTCACCCCTAAAAGAATTGTTGAAGAATTAACAAAAAAATTGTTTATAGAACAACTCAAAAACAATCGATTTTTCGGGGATGGTTCAAATGTACGAAATGTAGAGAATAATTTTCTCTAGATTTTCGTTCCTATGCATAACTTTTGAATTTTGCTTTTTCGAACCCCTCTCAGGGGTTGAAAATTCAAAATGAAATTCTGGGAAAACTATTGACCGAAACTAAAGAGATACGAGTTTAGCGCTGTGGACAAAAATGTAGCTGAGGGTTCAAGGTACAAATTCTTCCACGGCGGCGAATTCGTGCCGTCAATAGTTTTCCCAGAATTTCATTTTGAATGTTCAACCCCGAGTGGGGTTGGAAAATCAAAATTCAAGGGTGGTCCATAGCCACGAAAATATGGAGAAAATTATTCTCTACAGTTCGTACATTTGAACCATACTCGAAAAACCGATTATTTTTGAGTTATTCAATAAATTATTTTTCTTTTGTTTTTTAACCATTTTTTGGGGGTGAAGATATTATCGGAGAGTGATGATCGAATACTCGATCGACGCGTCTTTTCAAGGGCTACAACGTTCCCATTTGAACAAAAAACGTACGATTTTTTTCTAAAGAGTTATTGAATTAAAACCGATTTTTCAAAATTTCACCCCACTTTTTCACCCTCAAAATGAACTTCCACGACTTCGGCGCTGTGGACAAAACTAAAGCCCGGATTTTTCTGAACATTTTGTCTCACGGCGCCGACCTCGTAGGGCTTATAGTTTGGCATTAATCCACCCCCATTTCCTTTCATCCCCTAAAAAAAAACCCTACACCCCGATTTTTAGGCAAACTTGGATTTAGCACCCGCGGCACCTACAAAATCACCTGTCAAAAAAATAGCCTTCTTCTAATTTTTTCCGATTCCGGGTTTTTTCAGCGACAGCACGACTGTACTAAAGGCATAAATCGCTTGAATCTCAATATTTTTCTATGAAAAAATTATGTAATATAGGTCAAATATAGCCAAATATATTCTTAATTTTCCGAAACATTCAATTGTGTACTTTTCGTCCAAAAAATTCCGGAAAATCACTCAAATGTTCTGCGTTCACACTTGTATAGCCCCTTAAAGTTTCTTCAAGTTACATAAATACATTAAAAAAATGTGTTTATGTCTTTCAAAAGTGTATTTATTAAGTGTAACAACTTTTACATCAATATCTATAATATGAACTTATTTTTCTAACGTCTAAAGTGAGAAGACCCCTTAATTTCTAGCACAAAAATTTCGAAATGTAATTCTTAATGAATGAGAGTATGTTAAGGAAATAAATAAAGGAATAATAATGAAAATTTTGAAAAATAGGAAACAAAGTGAGTCATAAAAGGGTTTGAGACACTGTAAAGGGGCCGTCCATATATTACGTCATCGATTTTTGCTGATTTTCGACCCCCCCCCCCCCCTACAATCATCCTATCGTCATTTCCTAATGACCCCCCCCCCTCTCGCAAAATTGACGTCATTACCAGTTTGGCAAAATTAAAACATTTGCGGAATTGAGAAAAATTGGATAACGTTAAAACATTTTGTTATAGAATCATCTTTTATTATTTTGTACTTTGGCAATGTTTATTAATATAATAATATTATTCTTCCCTATTCTTCAGTTTTCTTTGGATAGCTCCCACATTTTGTTATAGAATCATCTTTTATTATTTTGTACTTTGGCAATTTTCATTAATATAATAATATTATTCTTCCCTATTCTTTAGTTTTCTTTGGATAGCTCCCACGGAGTTTTCACCCATTCTTGCAAATCCTGGATCACGGGTAATATCTCCGTATCCTCCCCATATTCATTTTGGCTCGATCGAACTATTTTCATAGGTATGCTGTTATTTGAAGTTCTCGAATATAATGTAGACAAACCTTATGTAATAAATAAATAAATAATGAGTTCAATAATTAATACCGTTAGGTACTTGCAAAATATTTTTCATCACTCATGCGGGGAAACCACTCTAGTTGTACAATATACTATTGTATATTTTGAAGTAACTGGTATCACAAGAATGACGTCAATTTCGAAACGCCCCCCCCCCCCCTCATCCATCATTTACCGTCATCCGCAGACGAACCTCCCCCCCCCCCCAAATTTAGAATTACGTAATATATGGACGGCCCCAAAAAAGAAAATATATTTTCACAAAATAATATACATTTGTTCAAGATGTAAATTGATACTTTTGTCTCTTCCGTCTGTTACCTTTGGTTCCGGCTTGAAAACGGGTCGGACGCGTGCAGCAATGAGGCCCGTATTGCTCGATACTCTTGGCATGACGATCCGGCGAGGGTGTGCGGAACAGTAAAATGAATCGCACGTTGCAACCCAATGCGACGAAAGTATCGCAATGAGGCTGTTAAACGAGGGCATTCGCCTATTGGAACTTGAATTGTTATTTTTTGGAAGAGAAGCCCAACGAGGAGCAGAGAAGTGGCGGGGGGGGGGGGGGTTGGTAGAATATAGATCGAAGACACCGCGAAGGATTTCTACCAGGCGTCTCCTCGCACCGTAATTTTCGTTGCCACGGGTGCAATGGATCGATATCGGAATTAAATGTCGCGTGTATGTGTAAATAACTTCACTCGCGAAACAAAAATATCCATGCACCTGCCAAAATTTCGCCTGCCCAGACGATGCGAATTTCTCGCTTGAATGTTGCAATGTGAATTTCATTCGTCGAATTTGATTTGATTTTTTTCGTTCATTCCTTCAGTCGTGAATTAAAATCGATGTGAATTCTAGAGAATTACCGTCACCTGTACTTATTGGTTCGATTAACGAATTTTTACAATCTTTCTAGACGAATGTGATTTTTTTTTGTAGGGAATGATTTTTCGTTAAGAAATCGTCACAGTGGAATTTTTTTTCTTTCAAAAATCGATTTTTTCTCATTATCCGATAGTACAGATTGTTATAAACATGGACTTGGCATCGCCGATTGATTATAAGTAGACTATTTATATGAAAATTCCGCACTCGAATCATTAATCGCGTTTTTCTCGAAATGTCGTTTTTCAAAACGGTGTACACTCTCAAAGGAAGAGTTTTTTTAATCTTCATTTTTTTTTTTAACGAAAAACTGAAAGTGAAAGTGGGCTGAATTTTTTTAACTGAAGTGTAAATTTAAAGAATTTTTTAATTGAAATTTAAAGAATTTTTAATTTAAAATTTAAAGAATTAAAATTTCTTTAAATTCTTTAAATTTCTTAAAATTTATTTTAAATTTTTAAATTTTTAAATTTTTAAATTTAACAATTTTTAAATTTCTTAAAATTAAAAATTCTTTAAATTTAAATTAAATTTAAAAATTTTTTAACTGAAGTGTAAATTTAAAGAATTTTTAAAAACTGAAAGTGAAAGTGGGCTGAATTTTTTTAACGAAAAACTGAAAAACTGAAAGTGGGCTGAATTCGATACTTTTTTGTAGCGGCTTTCGTACTGCTTGATAATCTTTTTACAAATTTTGTTTCGGATAATATTTACGGCCACAACCGTGTACACCGTGAGGACTCCTTTTCTTCAAAGCCATTTTAAACCGTTGAAAAAAATTAAAAAAGAAAAGAACAAACGTTTAAGGTAATCCTGTCGCTTCACACTAGTCATACCACTGATCATACTTGAGTCTTGTACAATTTATATTTTTAACACGTGAGGGATACTCCGTCGATTCAGCCACTTTTTTTTCGACCATCTCAGATCTGCCCCATTATTGTTTATATCAAAGTACTACTAAAAGGCATTCTATGTGAATTTTTTCAGATTTTTAAATTCAACATTTCAGAAAATGCCGTTTTTTTCCAAATAAATATATCTCGGAAACTAGAAGTAACGAAAAAAAAGGTCTGCACATAAAAGTTGTAGTTTTATGTTAGATTCCGAGCGGACGACTTGAAATAATTTTTACGTTCCGGTAACGCTGATTTTTTACCGAAAAAAGGGGGAAATTATTTTTTTATTCAAAAAACGGCTATTTTTTTTTGGCTGAAAAAATTACAGAGTCTTCCAGTATGTCTGACGATATCGCAAAAAAATCGCCAGAGTGGCACGGATCGAGGTTCTAGGGTTAAAAAAATGAAAGCACACAAATTAATTTTTTTATACCGGTACCACGCTCCGTGCCACTCGCGATATTTTTTGCGATATCGTCAGACATATTGGAAGACTTTGTAATTTTTTCAGCCAAAAAAACGCACGTTTTTTAATAAAAAAATAATTTTCCCCCTTTTTTGGTAAAAAATCAGCGTTACCGAAACGTAAAAATTATTTCAAATATTCCGCTCGAAAGCTAACACAAAACTACAACTTTTATGTGCAGACATTTTTCTTCAGCAACTTCAAGTTTCCGAGATATATACATTTGGAAAAAAAACGGCATTTTCTAAAATGTTTAATTAAAAAATTTGAAAAAATGCACATAGAATGCCTTTTAGTGGTACTTTGATAAAACCAATTATGGGGCAGATCTGAGATGGTCGAAAAAAAGTGGCTGAAGGCGACGGAGAATCCCTCATGTGCAAAAAAAAATTGTAAGGTAAATGTCCCAATTATTGAACAGCTAAGGATCTGGGGGATTGAATTCGGTGAGAAAAAAATATAGTATCAAGAAAAAACCATCGCTTTCAGGTTCAAATGATACTTTGATATTTTTACTTTCGAAAAATCACCCTTTAAATTATTTTTAAATGATTTTAAATGAAAAAAAAGAATAACAATGTGAAGAATGCAAATGTCCCAATTATTGAACACTGGAAGTGCCTATGTCCATAATATTGAACAGGCATGTCCCAGTTATTGAACACTCTCGAGAATTCTTTTTCCGTTCTAAAAATATTATTTTGGGTACAATATTGAGAAATAAAAGCAAAATGAAACACTTAAATAATCTTTTGTTAATCATGTAAAAATACAAAAATATATATTTAGTCTCTTTTGAAAGGTTTTTGGTTCATTCGCATTTGGTTTGTTTTTGCTTTTCAACTCGAACTTTATTTTCTTATTCTTTTCAGCTTCCTCGTTTTCACATTCTGTTTTTGTTTGATTTTGTCGCAGCTTGGCTCCCTGAAATATCGGAGAGCAAAAAATATTGAACAGTAAATTCGTATTTTTAGGTTACATTTAGGTTATATTCTCTTTTTACTTTCCTTTCTATGTTTATTGCACGAAAATACAAATGAAAAATATATTTGACGATCTTAGAGTTATTATTAAAAGAATAAAGGTAAGCTTATTCAGGAACTTACAGTTTTTGTTTGAATAAATCCGATTCACACGATCTATCACACGTTAACTGTCTCGATGTTTTGATGGGTTTAATGACGCCAACTTGGAAAATTCGAGTTTTCAATAATTGGGACACACTGCATTTTCTATGTCCCAATGATCGAACACCGTATTTTTTAACAAATAATTAAATAAAGTTTTTTCATAAAAATTGTAATTTGTAAGAAATTTTCTGAGGAACCTGAAACGCCTTTACTTTTTGAGATGCGACAGTTTTTGAATTTTTTATGCCCTTACGCATGAAGCGGCGCGTCTTAGCAAAAACGATAAGCAGTTACCACGAGACGTCAAAACGAGTCACCGTTGCTGATTAAATAATTTTTTTCTCTATTAATTAAAGCTTTTTTTGCATAAGTAAGGTAACATTTCGATAGCTAAGAGTTCCATATATGTAATGAAATTTTATAAATAATTAAATGCATGCAGGTGAATGAGAAATAATTAGAATACAAGATAGTGTTCAATAATTGGGACCTGTTCAATAATTGGGACATTTACCTTAATAACTAAATTTTCCATGTGTAAATTGTTTAATGAATGTTCACATTTAATTAGAAAAATGAAAAAAAATAGTTATTCCAACGATTCGCGCAGTACTTCTAGGTTTGATATTTGGCAATGTTGGTTCCATCTCCGTCTCTTTTTACTCAACCAGGCGAGTTTAACCTCCGTGCTTTTCAACGTCGATCTGTCAAAACAATGTCAGGTGCGAGAAATATAAAGCATCGTATTCGGGCCACGACTGGTAAAAAGCGTGGAAAATTTGTGTCGGCGAAATATGTCGTTTAAAAATGAAATATGTGTGGAAATTCGAATGAGTGAGATGATGTTAGGAATACAGTCAGCTGTTGCCTTGCTGTCACGTCTCTTTGTCGTAGCGAGTGGTAATAAATTCAATACCGGAAGTTCAAATTAAACTTGATATTACATAAAAATTAGGTCAATAAGCGTAATTTTTTCTGAGAGCACTGGATTACTACAAGTGTTAAGTATATAAATCTGATTATTTTTAAGAATCTGACGGATTCTCACTATTATATACACTTTTGTAGCGACCGGAAATTGGGTTTTTGAATGTTGCCTCGGAATTCCTTCACAATACTACGCAATTTTAATATTTCTTTTCTCTGTAATTAGGTCGATAAACAACTCTGAAATTTCACAGATACGATTATTAATATGTTTAGTGAGGCTTAAAAAAAAATTATGAAAATCCCATGGATCGAAGCCTGGCGATAGGACTACCGTAAAAATGTATTTTCTGTTCTTCATGAGTGGTTTGATTTGACATAAAAAAATCAGACGACTAGCGTATTTTGACCATCGAAAGAAAAATCGTGAAGACGAGCTATTTTTCGACCCGTTACACTCTGATGATTCCATAAGGGCTTACATACACCTGGGTAGGTCAGAAAGATCGATTTTTCAAAAAGCTGCTCATTGGAAAGGATACTATGAGTGTCTACCCTGATAATTTCATAAGGAAATTCGCAGTCGTGACGATGTTATAGCGTTTCGTAACCGACCGGGTGAGCAACGACTAACGGTCCGAGCAAACTTTAAACGCGTTTTACTCGAAACAATGTTTTCAAAGTCGGTACCAAAAATATCTCCGCAACTACTGGACCGACCCGGATTAAGTTTTGCACAGCTATGCTTTACACAATAATCTAGTACTTATCGAGCCGTACTTTCGATACCTGGCATAGGGTTTTTTTTTCATCATAAGTACCGAACAATTTTAAGGCGAAAAATCGCCTGTTTTATTCCAGTGGCTGTCATGACCCGAAAAAATTGAAATTCCAAATTCCGGCTAGACAAGTACTAGTTTTAGTTTTAAGGCTTTCACGGCTCTTTATGTAATTAGAAGAGTATGTGGCTTCCGGATGGAGGCCGTGTTGAGGATCAGCGTTGTGCCGACGTTTCGCAAACGTTACAGTCTGCATCATCAGGGCTGAGAGCTCCGATACTGAAGCTCTCGTGTCTCAGGTATTCCTTATATAGTTGCAGTCATCGTTCCGGATCGCTGCACACGCCAATCAGATGTTTTAATTGATCAGCTGGTCAATTAAGAAACCGGGAGGACGGTGTGCCAAATAGGATTGACGTGATATCCTCCATCTCTGTTTAGATTGTCCGGATGTTTTCGGATTTTCCAAGCCTTCTCGGTGTTTCCTGGAAAAATAGCTGTTTGACGGGGCCAGACTTTGGGCTTTGTCGAACTGGATGGCATGACCAGTCTCCATCGAATGTTCGGCCAGCGCTGATTGTGTAATATGGCCATATTTGATACACCGTTGGTGTTCTTTGATCCGTGTACTGATCTTCCTCCCGGTTTCTCCTATGTACACTTTACCACATGAGCATGGTATCTTGTATACTCCTGGTGCACTTAATGGTGGTCTTTGGTCTTTTGCGCTCGGAATCACTTGTGCTAGTTTGTTCTGAGGTTTGAAGATGACTCGCACGTTACGTTTTCCAAGGACCCTCCCTATGCGATCGGTTATGCCCTCAAGGTATGGAAGGGAAGTTGTTGCGGTTATTTGTCCTTCATTCTCCCGATCAGGTGCTGTAACCGTTTTCGGATCAGCTATTTTTCTTTTTAGATTTTTCATCGTTCTTTCGATGTTGCCTGGCTTGTAGCCATTGTCTCCTAAAGCTTGACACGAGAGCTTCAGTATCGGAGCTCTCAGCATGATGCAGACTGTAACGTTTGCGAAACGTCGGCACAACGCTGATCCTCAACACGGCCTCCATCCGGAAGCCACATACTCTTCTCAAGCACTAGTTTTATCTATCTACGTTAAGAAAAGAAAAAAATTAAGATAAGAAATGGCTGAGGCACGTCTGGTACCGCACACGTTGTCAAGAAAAACACGTCCCAGGAAAACGACTGTAACTTTTTTACAATTTGAAATTTTTTAACCAAAGGCCATAGCCGGCTAAGTAGTCAAAAATTGCCCCGCATTTTCTCCAGCGAAATTAAGAGTATATTCTGAGGTGTAAAAAAAAAAAATTCTGAAAATTTCATCCCCGTCAACGCAATGGTTTTGGAAAAATGATTTTTTTTTAATAAAAAAAAAAATAAAAATCCCGGAAACGCTTCAGTGGATCGATTCGATTTTTTTTGGTACTTGTTACGATCAAACGTGTTACGGAATAAAATTATAGAACATCTTGCAAAAGATTAAGGTTTAAAAAAAATAATGTTCCTTGTTTTATTTTTTTACTATAATCCACTTGGGGTACAATAACGAAATTTTTTGTCATATAATCTTTGGGCACCTTATTAGATTATATAATTTTTTCAAAATGATCGGTTTGGTACGCCACAGTGAAAAAAAAAGAAACAGACTTTATTGATATATTTTAGTTATATATCTATATAACTAAAGTATATCAATAAAGTGTGTTTCTTTTTTTTTCACTGTGGCGTACCAAACCGATCATTTTGAAAAAATTATATAATCTAATAAGGTGCCCAAAGATTATATGAAAAAAAATTCGCTATTGTACCCCAAGTGGATTATAGTAAAAAATAATAAAACAAGGAACATTATTTTTTTTCAAGCCTTAATCTTTCGTAAGATGTTTTATAACTTTATTTCGTAACACGTTTGATCGGAACAAGTACCAAAAAAAAAAATCTAATCGCTCCACTGTACCGTTTCCGGAAAGAAAAATGTTTTTTTGATATTTAAAAAAAATTCATTTTTCTATTGGGAGTACAACTTTGCAGTGACCGTTTTTTTCAAAAGTTTAAGGCTTTATTATAAAAAAGTGGCTACATATTTTTTAATCAAAGTACTGCCCGTGGCTAGCTACGACCTCGGCCCATCTTTCAGGTAGCATTCGAATCCCGCGTCGATAAAAGTCTTGGTCCTTGGAGGCAATCCAGGAACCGACCCAATTTTTGACTTCTTCGTAAGTACCGAAGTGCTGGTCAGCCAAATCGTGTGCCATTGACCGGAACAAGTGATAGTCGGAAGGGGCAATGTCTGGAGAGTACGGCGGGTGGGATAAAACCTCCCATTTCAGCGTTTCCAAGTACTTTTTCACGACATTTGCAACATGGGGTCGGGCATTGTCATGCTGCTGTATCACCTTGTCATGTCTTTCGTTGAATTGTGGCCGTTTCTCTTTGAGTGCCTTACTCAAGCGCATCAACTGACGTCGGTAGAGTTCCCCTGTGATGGTTTCGGATGGTTTGAGCAGCTCATAGTACACAACGCCCAGCTGGTCCCACCAGATACACAGCATCACTTTGGATCCGTGAATATTCGGTTTGGGCGTCGATGACGGAATATGACCAGGCAGTCCCCATGATTTTCGGCGTTTACGATTATCGTAGTAAACCCACTTTTCATCTCCAGTCACAATCCGGTGCAAAAATCCCTTCCTTTGTTGTATTTGGAGCAGTTCCCGCAAATGCTGATAATTCGGCTCGTAGGTTGCCATGTTTGAGTGCCAATAACTTTATAATGCATACACGTATCCGTTAGCTTTTTTAAATCGTTTACATTGGCAGAGCCTCTAGTTTAAAATGCCACTTTTTTATTGAGCTAGGGCCACTACTTCGGCCGCAGTGGCTCTCTCAGTAAAACGGTCACTGCAAAGTTAAACTGCTCAGTAAAACGGTCACCGTCAAGGCAATAAAACCATTGCCTTGACGGGCATGAAATTTTCAGAAAATTTGTTTTTTTTTATACCTCAGAATATACTCCAAATTTCGCTGGAAAAAATGCGGGGGCCATTTTTCCCTACTTACCCGACTATGGCCTTTTCGCAAAATGTAGGTAAAATGTTGTACGTTAAGATGTATATCATGGTTGTTCAATAAAAGTGAATTTTATACACAAAAAAATTCTTACACCTTACTTTTAGCCGTCTCAGGTGTATGTAAGCCCTTAATGAAAAAAGCTCTACCTTCGATGTTTTATTCCTCGCTTTTTCGTTACTTCCACTTACTTTATTCACTCTTGTGTCAATTTTGGTCTTGGAAAAAAATTGCAATTTTTGAATCTGTCAATTTCTTCCACATAAACTTCGCTATTTTTGTAGAGAATGATTTTTCGTTAATGAAAAAAGAAGCTCTACCTTCGAGCTTTTCTTTCTCGCTTATTCCCTAGTTCGTTTTACTCTTGTGTGAATTTTTGTACCGGAAAAAAATTACAATTTTTCGAATCTGTGAAATCGACTTTTTCTTAAGGTGTACTTCTGC
This sequence comes from Ophion obscuratus, assembly GCA_964007375.1. Lineage (NCBI taxonomy): Eukaryota > Metazoa > Arthropoda > Insecta > Hymenoptera > Ichneumonidae > Ophion > Ophion obscuratus. Next base: position 16,907,305 of record OZ023312.1, on the reverse strand, counting down.
TTTATGGGCGTACGAAATAATTTTTTTCTTAGTGAGAGCGTATCGCGAAATACTTTAACTTCGTAGGGAAATGTGAAACACGATTTTTTTTGTCGTTTTTATTTTTATTTTTTATTACTATTGTAGAGTTTGATATTTATCAGTGTATTGGTTGCGATCTTTTTACGTTTTCCAGCCGGAAAATGAATATCAGCTTATTATCTATAATTTGCCGAACGGATAAGTTTGCCTCTGGTTGTGACCCGGATACTTTTTCTTGTACTTCAGGCCAGTCACGAGGGTCGAACTCTTCGGGAACGCCGTTTTTCCGCCGAACATCGTGTCCTCGTCTGCGATTAAAAAAAAAACATTTGTTTATGAATTATTATCTTTTTTTTCCATGCCCATCTTGAACACCGTGCCTTGCACTTGAATAATCGGGAATGGGGAAAAAGTGCAACGGAATATTAAATTTAAACTACTTACTGCAATCTCGAATAAGATTTACTTAATTATAATCAAACATACGTTGGAAAGCCATTATGCAGAAAAAGATTTTTTTAAAGTAGACAAAGAAAAAAAGTTTTTTCTTTTAACGGAGTAAAAGTAAAAGGACTGTATTTGTATCTTGGACAGGTCTGCATGAGCTTGAAATTTGAAAAATACGATTTTTTATTGAATACTTTCATAGACTAGGGTGTTAACTTGAATTTGCAACGAAGATTTTATGCAAATTCAAAAAATTGACCGATTAGTGACGATTTTTGTGGAGGATCAGACCATCCTGTTGCGATTTACCCTTTCTGCTTTCGCGTTTTCTCAAAATCTATTGAAGTGAATCTATTGATTCGACTCAAATTCGGACAGAGCATAATTTATAACATTTTCTGTGGTATAACCGGATGATTTTTTCACACGTTTATCCATTTTTTAATAACAAACAACTACAGTTGTTTTTTTGCTCGCAAATCGAACTTTATTTTCCTCAGCTTGCAATTTGCGTAGTTTTCAAAATTTCACCAGACTAACCGGTCATACGAAAGTTTTATTATTATATCAAAGGTATATTTTTATTTTTCGTTTCAGCTCGGTCTAGTTGCCAGAACCGCCTTCACCGATTGAACGACAGCAACGGCGCTTTGTTCACGTGATAATAATTTCATTGTTTATGAATATTTCGCAATTAAACAAAAAATGAAACACGTATCAATTACGTGTAAAATTCCAATCACGTCATCACAATATTCCCATTAGAAAAAATGTGAAAGATCGATCTGTTTTTCGGGCCCCAACCTCATGCAGATCCCTAAATTGAAACAATTATTCCACTTCCAGCATCTTTTGGTGGCAAGTTTTGAAAATGCGTAATCTAATTAGGTAAAGTTTCGTCATTCAAGTCGTGGAAATATCAGCTTTGTTTTTAATGTTTCAAGGAACCCGTATTCTTGAATTTAAAAATAATAAATAATTGAAAAATAATGAATGATTGAAAAATGATGCATAATTGAAAAATGATGAATAATTGAAAAATAATGAATGATTGAAAAATGATGAATAATTGAAAAATGATGAATAATTGAAACATGATGAATAATTGAAAAATGATGAATAATTGAAACATGATGAATAATTGAAAAATAATGAATAATTGAAAAATGATGCATAATTAAAAAATGATGAATAATTGAAAAATGATGCATAATTGAAAAATGATGAATAATTGAAAACTGATGAGTAATTGAAAAATAATAGATAATTGAACAATAATAAATAATTGAAAAATAATGGATAATTGAAAAATAATGAATGATTGAAAAATGATGAATAATTGAAAAATGATGAATAATTGAAACATGATGAATAATTGAAAAATGATGAATAATTGAAACATGATGAATAATTGAAAAATAATGAATAATTGAAAAATGATGCATAATTAAAAAATAATGAATAATTGAAAAATGATGCATAATTAAAAAATAATGAAAAATTGAAAAATGATGCATAATTAAAAAATAATGAATAATTGAAAAATGATGAATAATTGAAAAATGATAAATAATTGAAAAATAATGGATAATTGAACGATAATAAATAATTGAAAAATAATGAATCATTGAAAAATGATGAATAATTGAAAAATAATGGACAATTGAACAATAATGAATAATTGAAAAATGATGCATAATTGAAAAACTAGGAATAATTTTAAAAAATCATAAATGAAAATCCCTCACCAGGGTGGAATCTGTGATAGTTGTACAGAATATGAAGGTTCTTTGGCAAATCCGCCTTTTTCATGGCGTCGAAAGGAACGACGGCGTCGATCGGCGTAACGTAAAAATTCCTCAAGTCACCTGGAAGCATGAGCAAACAATACCGTAAAGTAAACGAGAAAATAAAAAAACAACGATGACACCGATAACAATGGTTTCATTATTACCGTGTGTCTTTATATATATTTTTATATACGTGCAGTGTTGCAATAATTTATTTGGACCGTTGAATTTTTTCGACTCACCGACAGTTTCAATTTCATGGAGAATGGAATTTGGCAGAAAATAATCGAATTCCTTTCCAAGCGCGTGAAAGATGTGAAAACGCTGGAGAGGATCATCGAGTTTCGTCGAATCGTCCCGGCTCAATTTCATCTCTTCGCATACCTTGTCCAATTTGGCGGCCGCATCGCGCGGCGGCTCGTAAGATTTGATTGGTCGCAAAAATCTTGAAAAAACGTCAAAGTATGAATTAATTCATCGAAATTTATATTAACTTTGTAGCGGAATAGATTTATTCTTCTAAGGGCAATTATTCGAAGGGAAGTAATGACCGGTCGAGTCATGTGAGCCACGTAAATTGAGTAGGTAATTTTATGAGATTTTAGATTTTCATTGAGATTCTATAATATTTTTATTGATAATAATGGACTGTTAATGTTTGACTGACAAAGAGAATTACGTTATTAATATTTGATATTTGGTCTTTTTTAAATTACTTAATAGCATATTGATTTCCGACAATTAAAAAGGCCAGAGAAAATTCATTTTAAGGTTATCAAACAGAAAATGGAATTGATAGAATTAATTTATTCGCCTAAGGGCAATTATTTAAAGAGAAATAACGACTAGTCGAGACGTAAATTGACCGAGCCATTTTTATTAAGATTAACGATTTTAGATTTTTGTATTTTTAGATTTCAGTTTTTGATTAAGATTTTATAACATTATTATTGATAATAATGAACTGTTAAGCTTTGACTGACGATAAATATAAGGCTATTGATATTTGAAATTTGTTTAAAAAAAGTTAATAGCATATTCAATTGCGACAATTAAGAAGAGCAGAGAGAATCCATTTTGAACTTATCCAATAGAAAATAGAATTGGATTTAGTTTATATTATTATGTTTGTATGTACACTACCGACCAAAAGTTTCCGAACACTTCAGATAATTGCAAAACTTTCGATCGCTTTGGACAATTGCAAAATTATATTAGAATAATACAATTCACTATACAGAGCTATATAATATCTTCGTAAAATAACAAATTAAATGAATTATATTATTCTAACATTATTTGACAATTATCCAGTGATCGAAAGGTTTGCAATTATCTCAAATGTCCGGAAACTTTTGGCCGATAGTGTATACATACATTGTTTATACAATAGTAAGTTTAGAATTCATTTACCGTTCGGCGAAATCATTTTGAGGCGATCATTAATCCGATATAAATCGTGTAATATAAAAACTATATGCGTCGTCAGACGACGGCGGACTAAAGAAAAGTGCACAAGAGTTAAAGGTCGACATGTCAAGATCATCATCAATCGTTGTCTACCTCTAATTAACATTCAATTAAGGGGGCAATACTTTTAAAACTTTCAAAAACTTGAAATTTTATTTTTCAATCGGTATTAATACTTTTAAAACACGATAGCAAAGTTTTATGAACTCACAGCTACTTGAAATTTTTGTAACATTGATTTTCGGTTTGCGACGTATTCTCAAAATGTAACATGTCAAAAATATTCTCTGAAGATTTCAAGTCGATCGGTCAAAAATTGAGGGAGTTATGGGCGTTCGCGAATCGGCGACCTTTAAACGCGTTTTTTTCGAAATGACTTTTTCAAAATTCGTGACCACGATACCGGAAAAATCACTGCACCAATCGATTTCACATTTTACAAGTTTCTTCTACACAGGGGCCGTCCATATATTACGTCATTCTAAATTTGGGGGGGGGGAGGTTTGTCTGCGGATAACGGTAAATGATGGATGAGGGGGGGGGGGGGGGCGTTTCGAAATTGACGTCATTCTTGTGATGCCAGTTACTTCAAAATGTACAATAGTATATTGTACAACTAGAGTGGTTTCCCCGCATGAGTGATGAAAAATATTTTGCAAGTACCTAATGGTATTAATTATTGAACTCATTATTTATTTATTTATTACATAAGGTTTGTCTACATTATATTCGAGAACTTCAAATAACAGCGTACCTATGAAAATAGTTCGATCGAGCCAAAATGAATATGGGGAGGATACGGAGTTATTACCCGTGATCCAGGATTTGCAAGAATGGGTGAAAACTCCGTGGGAGCTATCCAAAGAAAACTAAAGAATAGGGAAGAATAATATTATTATATTAATGAAAATTGCCAAAGTACAAAATAATAAAAGATGATTCTATAACAAAATGTGGGAGCTATCCAAAGAAAACTAAAGAATAGGGAAGAATAATATTATTATATTAATAAACATTGCCAAAGTACAAAATAATAAAAGATGATTCTATAACAAAATGTTTTAATGTTACCCAATTTTTCTCAAATCCGCAAATGTTTTAATTTTGCCAAACTGGTAATGACGTCAATTTTGCGAGAGGGGGGGGGGTCATTAGGAAATTACGATAGGATGATTGTAGGGGGGGGGTCGAAAATCAGCAAAAATCGATGAGGTAATATATGGACGGCCCCATATCAAAAAGTCTTTTTTGAACAAAGGATTTTTTTAATGCGTGGATTTTTTCATTATCAAAAATGGAGCGTTTTTTCACCGAAAATCGATACTTTCATTTTGGAGTGCGGCCATTTTGGATAAGATTCCGACCCCCCCCCCCCCCCCCCCGATCGGACTGAAATTTTGCACAAACCTTTCTTTTAACATTTTAAGACAACCCCTAAAGGGATTTTTAGCGACTCGCAATAGCTTTCGAGATATTTAATTTTTAAGTTTTATTTAAGGGAGCTCTAAGAGGAAGAAGACGGAACTCTCTATGGACCAGACATAACAGATTAATGATGAGTAAAGATTTCATCGCCTAAATCGTATTTGAACTTTTGAGTGCGTTTTTCTTGAAACTGCGTTTTTCTAACTGATCTCCACGACATCTCAAAAACGGTTTGACCGATTGGTCTAAAATTTTTATGCCAGTATCGGCACATGTATAGTCACGATGCAAAAATTCCGAGCCATTTTTTTTCGTAACAAAATAATCGAACAAAAAACATGAAATTTAAAAGTTCATTTTCAAAAACATGTCAATTATTCGATTTTCTATATTTTCGAATGATTCTAGTTCAATCGATACCCACAGCTTCACAGATTAAAATGCCGTTAGGTTTTTTTTTTTCGGATAAGCCAATCAGCCGGAATCATGGAGACCGTCGACGAACGTTTTTTTCGACATGGGCGCCTTTGGAGTGGTGCAACACACATTGTGGGGAAAATTTTGGTCTGAAAATATTCTGACTTACTGTTGAAATGTCAATAAATATATGGTAACAAGTTCAAACTTCTATATTTTTATTGTTCGTCAAAAAAAAAATCCCAAAAAAGCTTTAAAAAACCGGCTGTCACACGAGGTGACTGCTTTAACGCGCGCCGACTATATCTATATCTGCTACGTCTCCGTTCATACCTATATACGTTATCGCGCTCTCCGTTTTGTCCAAACAAACCCAAACCAGCCCAAACCCAAAAACTATTGCGCGTCATCAAAAATGCCTTTGGGGGTGGTCTTCAAATATTAAAAAGAAGGGTTGTGCAAAATTTCAGCTCGGTCGGGGGGGGGGGGGGGGGGGGGGGAGTGTCGAAACCTTACCCGCCATTTTTTCAAAAATCGATATTTTATTAAATGCTTTGTCCAAGCACTAGATAATTTCATCCAAAAAGTAAATGCGTTTGATTATTTCCGAGCAGCAGTGGTCACCGCGAAGGACGTTTTTAAAACAGCGCCCTGGGGGCCGTCCATATATTACGTCATCGATTTTTGCTGATTTTCGACCCCCCCCCCCCCCCCCCCCCTACAATCATCCTATCGTAATTTCCTAATGACCCCCCCCCCCTCTCGCAAAATTGACGTCATTACCAGTTTGGCAAAATTAAAACATTTGCGGATTTGAGAAAAATTGGGTAACATTAAAACATTTTGTTATAGAATCATCTTTTATTATTTTGTACTTTGGCAATGTTTATTAATATAATAATATTATTCTTCCCTATTCTTTAGTTTTCTTTGGATAGCTCCCACATTTTGTTATAGAATCATCTTTTATTATTTTGTACTTTGGCAATTTTCATTAATATAATAATATTATTCTTCCCTATTCTTTAGTTTTCTTTGGATAGCTCCCACGGAGTTTTCACCCATTCTTGCAAATCCTGGATCACGGGTAATAACTCCCTATCCTCCCCATATTCATTTTGGCTCGATCGAACTATTTTCATAGGTACGCTGTTATTTGAAGTTCTCGAATATAATGTAGACAAACCTTATGTAATAAATAAATAAATAATGAGTTCAATAATTAATACCATTAGGTACTTGCAAAATATTTTTCATCAATCATGCGGGGAAACCACTCTAGTTGTACAATATACTATTGTACATTTTGAATTAACTGGTATCACAAGAATGACGTCAATTTCGAAACGCCCCCCCCCCCCCCCTCATCCATCATTCACCGTCACCCGCAGACGAACCTCCCCCCCCCCCTAAATTTAGAATGACGTAATATATGGACGGCCCCCTGCACAAATCATTGTATCTACCACATTTATAAATATGTTTCAATAGAATAATTATAAAAGATACTTAGAACCATACTCTTGAAAAAAAAATTGAAGACCTGCACACGTTTTCTGAAGAAAAAAAATTACGAACATTTCTCTTTTTCTCTTTTTTATTCTTAAAACAAATTTCCACGAACTATTGTATCACCTTGACATCGCAGCCTAGTCGCTAACCTACCGAAATCATTAAAGTCCCATTTATTAACACTTCAAACGCGTTTTCTCGAAACTATATTTGCGAAATTGGCGTGAGCAATAACTCAAAAAATAATGGATCGACCTCGTCAAATGTCACACATCATTTAACAATTTTACTTTGTACTTAAACTTACACGTTGCGAAAATTCATTTAAAAAAGTATTTCATTCATTGGCGAATAATTAAAAAATTGTATAGGAAATTTCAAATTATTTTTTTTCAAAGCGTGACATTTCTTAAACTTTCTATTTTCTTTCTTTTTTTTTTGGTTCACGCTGTATGAACGTTAACAAAAATTTCCACAGTTTTATCTCCGACTAATACGCAAGAAGCTAGAGCTTACGGTGTTTCACAACTCACGTCACAGCCTTCCTAAAAGACACCACCATAACCCCGCCATTTTCAATTATTACGCACAAAAAAAACATATCTCAATATTTCAAACAATAAAAAAACACTCCCGGATTAAAAATTATAAAACGAGCCGTCAAAAAACAACCGGATAAAAATCGACTTATTTCCAGCTGCCTAAATTGTTCCCTCAAAGCCTAAACGCCATTTAATTGTAGTCCCAAGCAAAGGGAAATGATTTCTTTTCCTCAATTTTCATTGCTGACTTGACCGTTGGGACCGGCGATGCCAAAGTTCATTTCTAGGTTAGGTCCGGATATCACGATCGCGGAATTCTCGACCGCTCGATCGAGCAAATATTCCGTGTGTCGATGAAATTTGCGCAGGCGAGATTCCCCAATGGGCCAATAATTCTCCATCTCGATCTCCAGCCTAGAAGATTCGAAAGACCAAGATCCTAGATATTCAAAAAGCCGAAGATCCCATTGCCATTTGAGCTTGCAAATCGATATATTTTTTTTCTCGCATCATTCACGATTCGACGAATCATCGCGCCAAACTTTTCGTACTTTTGCCGCGCGGCGATTCACGTACGAACGACAAGAGACGTACAGAAGCGCTGGGGGGGAGGGTGGTGAAAGGGAAGAAATCGTCTGCCGAGAGATCGATGTCCGAGTGCGGAGGAGCTACCTGTACGGTGCTGCCCTCTCGGTGTATTTTCCCCGAAGAATCGTCATCAGGAGCGTACAGTGAGCCGTTCAGCCCCCCGGAAACGCCATCCTCTTGGATTCGCGTCGTGCCGCCCACGAAACTTCACTTTTGAAAGTTGACGCAATTTCGAGACCGCTGAAAAAAATGCACCCCCCAGAGGTGGGGGTCATTTCGAGCATTGCCGCAAAGAATTTGAGGTTATGAGCGCGTATCCGACGACTCCGCTGGCCTCGAAGTGTCAAGAAAGCTTCCGCGGTAAATGCAAGGCCGTAGAAACTATACATCGCGTTTTCTTTTTCCTCGCAACACGCACAAAGTTCGACCGTATGCACGTGTCACAATTGCGAGTTCGTTCATCGGGATTCATGAATATGAACATGTTGCTCGCGTTGCATAAATACGTCGCTTTCCGACACTAACGTACGAAATTTACATGCGGCACGGGGCGATGGAAAATCAGTGTTCGATATCCTAGATGTAACGAAGCTAACGAACAACAGTCGCTATAAATCGTATTTAGGGTTCGAGACGGGAGAGCTCGTGTCTTTCGTTTCCGCCGATAAGTTCAGCCGTGGTTAAGACGATCAAGGTCCCGCGCCGCTAATGCGTTGGCAGACTGGAATAAATATTCATTTGGTTCGTCACGAATGTGGAGCGCGCTGGTAATATCGGCGTTTAGCGGCGCGAGATCGATCTTTGGAAAGGCGGTGCAACACACCGCGAAAGGTGTGTACGCGCAGCGCTTTTCATCGTATACGTGTATACGTAAGCGAAGCCTCGAGAGTCCTTAGATTTTCGCTCTGTCCCCTTCTATCGTTAAACTATCGTTCCCCTATTTTTCTCCGCACAAGAGACGGAAAAAAAAAATGATCATCAAATTTCGTAAAAATCTGAATTACCGACGAAAATCATGTTAATCGAGTGTTAAATTGTTCGAGTATATTTTCGACCTAGTGACCTTGGGCCGCGACAAGTAGCGTGCAGACTGCCGCAACGTGTGAGGAGTAATAAAAGCGAAATTTGAACGAGTTAAAATTTCGGCGAGTTGCGCGTGGCCCAGCGTGTTATCGATACGAGCCTGAGCTGTCAAACCTCGCCGCCAGAGGGGGGCGCAGGGCGCGTCGGTGGTACAACCCGTGCGGGCGCGGGGGGGCGGGGAGGGGAGCAGTCTGAGCGGCGGAGACCGAGCGCGGCGACGGCGGCTGGTGGGGGGAGAGGGGGGAGAGAAAACTAACGGCAATATGGCCGCAGTGTTCTCTGCGAGCTTGCCGCTGACGCGTCGTTTCCGCGTTCGCGAAACTTTCCCCTACCCGCGACGCGAAGTTGTTCAACCGCAAACAAATAAAAATCCACTGCGGACGATACGCCAGTTCGTTGTGAAACAACGCGCATCGCCCCTTTGATACGTTGAACAAACGCGCTCGCGGTGTCGCCAGTGAAAGGAAGTGCTTGGCAGTACGAAGAGCGAAAAGAAACGAATATCGTGGAGGATACAACGGAAAAGAAAGTGCAGAAATCTTACCCCCGTGCAGCGAGTGACTTGCCATCCCATTCGAATTTCCTAACGAGAACGTTCCTCCGCCGGGTTTTTATTTTTAACGTTCGCACCGCGAGCTCCGCCTGTCGAGAACGAGAGAGAGAGAAAGAAATAACACCGTGTCCCGTGCGAGAGAGGGAGACAGAGAACGTAAGAGTAGAAAATTCAATTCGAAACTTAAAATAAGAGAAAACAAAGACAACGAGATGTCATTGACGAATACATAGCGATAGAGTTGAGTCGAAGAGTAAGGAGAGTCCGACTTGCCAAATTTTTCGGAATCAAGAACGATGCTCCGTTCGACCAAAGACATTGGAGTTTTGAGCCATGCCTGATGAGGGCCGCCATCTTGTCGATACTGTTGGTGCGGCGATATCGCCGGATCGGGCCGCTTGGCGGTGCTAGTACGACGTTCCGCGCTCGACTGCCGCGCTCTCACCCCCCACTCCTCACGATAACTTCGCTCGCTTGCCTCTCGGGGGGCGCGCGCGCGCCTCCGTCCCCGTGTCTTCGCCGTCAAGTGGTGTGAGTGGTTTTTTTTCTCGCCCGTGTGCGTGTGTGCCTGAGTGTGCGCGAGTGCAAGTATCCCACCGACGTATTTCTCCTCCTCCCCCCCTCTTGTCGCCGCTCGACTGGCCGTTGGTGTGTGCCTGCGCGCCCGTGCGTCCGCCATTTTACAAGTCGCCATTGAGAGGTTGAAAAACCCTCGATTAAATGTTTTCTTCGATCTGAGAGCGAGAACGAAAAAAACGAACGGCAAGAAATCGCAAACAAAAGTGTTTTCCGCAAGATCAGCCGCCGGATTTCAACGCCGAACCTCCCCCCCTCTGTCTCTCTCTCCTCTCTCTCTTTCGCTGCCGTGTACGTCGAACGATAGCGTTCGGTGCAATAATCCTCACAGATTTGCGCGAGGGGGGGAGCCTGGAAAATAAGTGAATAAGAAAAAGGTGAGATAAAAAGGAAAAAAGTGCTGAACGGCACGAGGGCGTTTAATAAACGGAAGATCGAGAAGTTGGCAACCTGTGCGCGCGTGTGTGTACTACTCCCGTGTCTACATCGCCCGAGAGAGAGAGAGACGGATAGATCGTTACTCGTTGATATTATAACCCTTCTTCTTCGCTCTCTCGCGTGTTTTTTTTTGTTTGTTTGGCAAGTGACACGAGTGATGTTTCGTGAATAATAATCATAACGCCAACAGATGTGACGATCGTGTTAAATTTCGTTGTTTATAAAAACAAATGGAGCGGCGGTAGGGAAAGGCGCGCGCGCGCGCGAGAGAGAAAAAAACGAATTTGTGTGTACGCGGAATTGTGCGAGTAGCGGAATAAACGACGATGGATAATAAGCCATGACGCACCCGTCCCATCAGACGAACGGCGCCAGCTTGGAGGACTGCCACACGAATTTCTTCGCGCTGGTGAGTTTTTTCGATATCTCGTCCCTCCCTCGTACATGCATTTTCGGTATTTTCGCCTTACGAGCCTGAGAATTTTACACTCTGCGAACGGGCTCGATTACACTGCGTACTCTTCCTCCCACTTACGCTTCTCCTGACGTCGCCTTCGTGCCCCTCCCCCCTCCGCCGACTGTCTTCTTTCCCTCCGATTGGCCGTTTCCCGACGGTGAGATCGCGCGGTTATAACGAAATGTACACACACCGCGACTTTTTCTCTCGACTTTACAAACCGAGAGTTACGCGAGAGAGCATTTTTGCCCGATTCGGGAATACCCGAAATGCAAAAATGGCCGTCGATGCTTTACGCTACGTTTGGAGTACACGGTGAAGAGTGAAAATACCCGAAGGGAGGTGGGGGGGGCCTCACTAGATCGGAGTCGTTTCGTAAGCTTACGAGAAACGGCGCTGGGAGGGGGGAGTTTGAAATTAAACGAAAATAATGCGGAGAGTTAACGCGAAAAACGTGCGCGAGAGGGACGGGCGGGGGAGGGCGAAGATTTGACGTTTTATGGACATAACCTCAAAATGGCCTTTATTGGAATATTGGCCTTGACGTGCAATCTTTACGATGTTAGCTTGTGGAGATGGTGGGAAATGGCTTTTTTTTGTGAATCGAAAATAATTACATCAAATATGGGAAGAGAAAACGTTTGTTTTGTTACATTTTATAATTGAACGTTAAATCTCGCGTCGGATGCATTTTTACAAAGTACAGTGATGAATTAGTTGTAAAGCGAAAAGAGAATGCAATTGTGATGAGATTCTGCTTGTATGCGGTAATAACGACGCGAGTTTCGAGAGAGCGGTGTGGCGCAGGCGGTTAAGCGCTGGACTGACGTTCCGAAGGCCCCGGGTTCAAAGACAGCACGCGGCCGTTTCTTTGTACAATTGTTTTTTTCTTTGAGCACGGTGATTCGGAAGCTCAATATTGTGGGTCTTTGTCCCGTTTACACATGGCATCGGTGTTAGGCGTTACGGATATAACGGCAATGTCGAAAATGGCTGGAGAACGTAAGTGGTCCACACAAAGTTTTAAGGACCAACAGGGAAAGGACAAAAAAAAGTGGCGAGTCACTCAACCACAGCCTCAATAATGAGAAATTCGGTGACATTTAAGTATTTCCCGTGCACGCAGTGACGTATATGCAAACGTCCGACAGCGGCGGTATTTCTGAGCTCGCCGAAGTTTCTCGAGTTCCGTTTGTTTTCTCCGAGCTCGCGCCGTGTTTGTGTTCTCGAGAGCGAACGAGCCCAGAGCGGCGGGGGAGGGGGGTCTCGTCGAGTTTCACTCTTGCGCGTGCATCAATGCGACATTGTACACAAATGAATGTTTTCGGCCATTGTGCAATTATTATTTTGATATTCGAAGCAAACACGTACGCAAACATCTTTTTCATTCCTGGTGCGTATATACGGGTGCATCCTTGAGGTTGTGGGACACGCGTGTAAATAACATCACGATATTTTTTTAGGTTAAGGCGTAAATGTGATGCGTTTTTTTTAGGTTAACGCAGGAATTTGAAGTCTTGCAGGCCAATAAGGAAATTTGCTTTATTTTTTATGTTAGAAAATAAATGCGTAGCTTTTAGTGGCTAGTGAATTAAATATAGTACACCTTCGAGGTCAAGCCCTGTATAATGATGCCAAATTTGTTCGGTTAGTGCGCCAATATGGCGCAGTTAATGCGGAAATGTGACGCAATTTTGAGGTTAGGAAGTAATAATGACGTATTTTTTTTGGTTAAGAAACAAACATGGTGAATTTCTTGAGGTTAAGAAGTAATTATGGCGTGTTTATTAGTATGAGAAGTGAAGAACGATTTTTTGAGGTTAAGAAGTACATATGAGGCATTTTTGAGGTTAAGAAGTGCACATGAGGCATTTTTGAGGTTGAGAAGTATATATGAGGCATTTTTGAAGTGAAGAAGTGCATATGAGTGATTTTTGAGGTTAAGAAGTGCATATGATGCATTTTTGAAGTTGTGGCGTAAACATGACCTATTTTTTTTATCAAGAAGCAAACCTGACGATTTTTTTGAGGTTGAAAAATAATTATGGCGTGTTTTTGAGATCGAGAAGTAAAAAACGAATTTTTGAGGTTAAGAATTACGGATGACGCATTTTTGAGCTTAATAAGTAACCATGGCGAATTGTTTAGGTTAAGCAATAACTATGGCATTTTCCTGATGTTATAACACCTATTGTGATGGTTAGGCCACACCTATGCTGAATTTTGGAGGTTAAGTAGTAAATATGACGAAGTCTGAGGTCAAGCGATCGATATGTCGCATTTTTGAGGTTGAGTAACAAATATATATTTTTTTCGACATAATCATGGAGGTCTTCCATAGGTTAAGGGCATGTACAAGGTCAACATAACCTCACCAATTTTTGTACAGTTTTCTCATGGAAGGGCAAGTTTTTTTTTTTTCATTTAGGAAAAACGTAGCTTCAGGCTCTGTAGAATACACTGACGCAGAGCTGTGAAATTTTCTTTTGCCCTACGTATTGTTCGTTTCTGAGAAATCTCTGTTAAAAATTGTCAGCTATCTATCTCGCATTCATACGTCACGTGGTACAGCTTCTACTTCGCCTTAAGGCATAAATATGTATACGTATGTATACGTATCGTTGAGGTCAAGTCATAAATAAAGCATAGTTTTTTTGGGTTAAGTCATAAGTGTGAAGCGTTTTTGAGGTTAAAACACAAACGTAGCATGATGTTGAAGCTTGCATAGTTGGAATGCAACGAAAATTCTTCATTATTTCATTTCTTCAGCGTTATTATTATTGGAAATCTTTTCTCGCACTATTCGGTTATAAATATTTAATAAGGATGCTTTAAAAAAATTCAGTGACTTCCGTAGCCTAAAATATCCGAAAAATTTGGGAATACGAAAAGAAAATTATTTTTTTAGCATTCCAACAATGCAAATTTCAATGCCATAACGCAGCTTTTTTTATGGGGTAGAAGTTCACATCGTTGGAATGCACCTATGCAAGGACATACGTTGAAACTCGCGAAATATTAAGGGGTTAAGCGATGCAACAAAAATGCATTCTTCCTAGTTGCGAATATTTGTTTTTGGCCAAATCGGGCTTCAAAATCGTTCGAATGTTTTTACATATTCTTGTTAGAGATTTACGACCTCAAATTGTAAAAAAAAGCCTTTGCATAGTGAGAAAAAGAAAACATGGAAAATTGGAGAAAAAAAAAAGATCGTTGCATACCAACGATGCAAACTTCAACATCATGGAAAAAGTAAGATGATTGATGGTGTTGAAGTTTGCATCGTTGGAACGCAACGAAAGATCCGCTTTACATGTTATTTTCCATATTTTTCTTATTATAGGTGATCTTTTTTTTTTATAGATTTATAATGTAGATCGCTAAAGAAATTTCTTACAAAATGGTTGAAGGGCTTCCGTAGGCGTAATCTGCCAAAAGAAGTTAAATTCGTTGCAGTCCAACGATGCAATTTGAATAATTGAAATGCAATGAAAGTATATTTCTTCGCATTCCCGTATTTTTTTTTTTGCACTTTTTGGCTACGACGTTCATTGCAATATTTTTGAGAATCCTTATTGAAAATGTTGCAAAAAAGCTGCAGAAAAAGAGATTCTAGGTGGCAATAAAAAATAAGAAATGGAAATATCAAGAAAAACTTTCGTTGCCTTCCAACGTTGCAAATTTCATCACCATAAAGTCGTTTCGCTATTTATTTGTATATACATTAACAGAGTTCTGTGGCAAAATACATTGAAAAATGTTAACAATTAAAAAAGTAACGAACAATCTCGCGAAGGACCGTTGAACGCGAGGGGCTCAACGGTGCACCTGATTTTGGCCACCCGGTTGATCGGAAACAAAAAAAAATACGACTTTTTCGTTAGAATAGATAACATTGGCTAAGACTCGACCGACCTTTTTCTGTTATCGTATTTCAATCATGAAAGAATTGAATTTTCTGTCGATTTTTCGGGCCGAAATGACATTATTGTTAATAACTAATGAAAAAAAAAATGTTGAGGCGAAAAACGTCGGTCACGACTAAACTACTATTACACTGAATAAGTGTACCAAATTTCGAGTCAATCCGTTCGTTAGATGTCGAGAAATCGTGTACACCGTTTAAAAAAACTTAGTTTCGAGTAAAAAACGCTTTAAAAAGTTTTACTCGCACTTCTATTGTTATAACCAGGGTTCGTATAAATTCTATATATATATATATATATATTATAAATATCGAAAATATCCGATATTTTGAGATATATATCCGATTTTTAAAATATTTTCGATACTTTTTATATTTATAAGAATAACCCCTATTTTTTGCTGTTTTTAGAGCTACTTTTTTAGTGTGTTGCAAATTAAAAAAAATGTGGATATAAAATTAAATCTCAATTTTGATTATTTTAATATTTATTTATTTATATACTTATTTTTCTTACGATAATGAGTCTTACACATTTTAAAAATCGAGTCTTTTCAATTAAAAAATAATCAGATACGTTTTTCTATTTACCCACTGAGTCAACAGTTGAAATAAAAGTTCCTATTGAACTTTTCACATTCAACATTTGCCCACAACATTGTTGTCAACAATGCAAGAACTTTATAATCGTTACGCGCACGCAAACATCAGAGCCTAGCCAACCAAGTCTCAATTTAACATCACATTATTATCATAATACATAGCGCAACCAACATCTTTACTTGTCCAAATCCGTTGTTATTCCACAAAGGAGAACATTGAGAACATTGGAAGAAACGCAGCTTGTCGAAAGACAATGATATTCTTTGAAATTTCGGCCCTTAGAACAAATATTGGGAGCCTTTTTAAACCTAGTGATAAGAAATACCAAGGACAAATCCATAGATAATTCGTTATAGTTTGGTAGTTTAAGGGGCGAATCCACTTTGGAGCAACGAAAAAGCCTATCTTCGCGATTTTTTTGATGACTTTATAAAATATATGAACATAAAAGTTGTTGAGCTTGATAAATAAAGTCTTGAAATACATTTAAAAAAAAATTTAATTCATTTTTAAGTACAAAAACTATAGTTTAACGTAACGCCTCAAAAATAGGTGGGCTAGGTAGCTCCATGACAACTCGGCAACGGCTTGTCTGAAACAAAAAAATCAAAGTCCATTAGATTCAGTATGACACCAGCTACAAAATGACCCTCGGATATAAAATTTTATCGAAAGATAAAAAAATGGCAGATGAAAAACGAAAAAAGTATTTAAAAAACGCGTTTTTTCGCAGTTTTTCGCAAAAAAAAAGAGTAAAAATCAAAATTTTTAATCTATCGAGGGTCATCTCGTTGCGAATCATGCCTACAATATGTGGTTCAAATTTCAAGAGAATCGGTTTATTAGTTTTAGAGATACGATGGAGCTAGATTTTGAAAACGTTGTTTCGAGAAAAACACGTTTGAAGTTTATACTATGAAAAACTCTTAGCTAAACGCAATCGGCAATTCCTTCACTGTACAAAATCCCTTTTGATTGCTCATTATCGTCGATTTCTTCAAATATTGCTTGCTTTCGATTTTTTGAAATTTTCAAAGTAGACTGGCCCCTTAAAGTCGAGTCAGCGCAGCGCCATGTATAGTTGCACGAAGATAAAGTTATTTTTATAAAAAAATGCGCATATTTTGTTGTATTTTATGATAAATATCGATGATATATGTCCAACATAATTATCAATGGATATATATCGTGATATATGTCGGATATATATAACTTTATGTATATCATGCGAACCCTGGTTGTAACCATAAGTTTACCTCCAATCTGCGATTTCTGCACCATACGGTGGACCTTCCTCTTCAATTTGCGATGCCTCAAGCGACGAACGAGCGTTCATCATTTTCACAGTAGCCTAACCAACGACGTTGAAGCTACGATGCCGAAGTTTGCATCGTTGGAACGCAACGAAAATGCTCTTTTCGTTTTTATATCGTGACTTTTGTTATCATCCAAAATCTTGTCCTGTAAATTTCACATGTGCAGATATCTGATAAGGATTGTGAAAAAAAAAGTTTGAGTGTTTCTAGTAGTCCAAATTTGTGAAAAAGGGCGCGCTACTGAACTTTCTGAACAAACGATGCAAACTTCAATATCATTCGAAGTTTGCATCGTTGGAATGCAACGAAAATGGATTTTTTTTTACGATTTCGCAAATTTCCTTTGACAGATTTGAGCTACGTAAATCCCGCAAACCCTTTTCAGGATTTTCATTTAGCGATCTACGACAAATCTGCGAAATACAATTTCGAATAACAGTGAAAATGGGAAATTGAAAAGCATTCTCGTTGGGCAATATTACGATATCTGTGAGCCCAAATTCTGACAACACAGTCTTCGTAGTCGACCCATAATAGGACTTTTTTCAAGAGTGGTAAAAATCGAAATTCGAACCTTAAGGCGGTGAAACGGGGTTTCAAAGTTTATATGAGTCAACATATTTTTTGGTCAGATTTGCTTGTAACTTAAATATAAATAATTATAAATATAAAACTATGAATAATTGTATATGAATAAATAACTCCAATACAAATAATTAATTATACATTTGTTTGGGTTTGTTTGGTGTATTTATGCCAACCCAAACAGACCCAAACAAACACAGTTAAGGGGTTAAAAGTACTACTTGACTGTCTACCCGCACCGAACAGCGAGGAAAACATATAGTGTTATATATAAAATAAATTTGGTAAGTTTCAAGTAAAACTGATAAAAAAAAATATGTTTTATCATACAAACGTTAACATTATCGTTTAACCCCCATAAAGGTTAAATTTTGGAAATTGCTGACATACATGTTTAATTATTTGTATTTTAGTGTATTTATTCCAAGTTTCAAGTAAATCTGATAAAAAAATATGTTGTCTCGTGCAAACTTTGACACCCCCGTTTAACCCTCTTAAGGCCTTAGGCCTCAGTAACGGGTATAAAATCATCTGCGAATTTAACAATTTTTTTTTCGTATGAAAAAGTGATTCACTCACAAAATTACACATTAACACATTTATTTAGTATGAGCATCAAGCTGTTAGAAAATATATATTTTTTTTTCGATGTACAAAATGGTCGACTATTAGAAACTTCTCGAAACAGATTTTTTTCCAATTGGCGTGACAAATAACTTCAACAATTTTCACTCGATTTACTTAAAATTTAAAAGTTATGTTCCTAATTGCATTTCGCAGAGAAGTACGTACGGAATTTCTGATTAATCGAAAACTTTTCATTTTATGAGCAGTTTATGAGCAATTATAACGAAATTTTTCACTGAAAATTAATTTCTTAAGTTCAAATACCTACAACTTTTGAATAAAACAATATTTTTTAAATTCCGTACGCACTTCTTTAGGCATTCTAATGTAGATCGACGAGAATTTTTGTTTTTTGTTCTAGGTAAAAAAATTGTGGATGCTAAATGTCACGCCGCGGAGCGGCTAAAAAAAGATAATAAAATAAAATATTAGTAGTCGGCCATTTTGTACATCGAAAAAAATATATATATTTTCTAACAGCTTGATATTCATACCAAACAGATGTGTAATTCATTTTATGAGTAAATTATTTTTTCACATGAAAAAAAATTGTTAAATTCACACATGATTTTATACTCGTTACTGTGGCCTAAGGCCTTAAAGGTCGAATTTTAGGAAATGCTGAAATTCAATCATTTGTATTGTAGAGTATTTACGCCAATTTTCAAGAAAATCTGACAAAAAACAACATCTTGTCTCATACAAACTTTAAAACCCCTGTTTCACCCCCTTAAGGGTTGAATTTCTATTTTTAGAACTCTTGAAAAAAGTCTTATTGTGGGCCAAATATGAGGGCTGCATGGTCGGAATTAGAGGCCAGAGATATCTTAATATTCCCTTTCGTTGAATTCCAACGATGCAACGCAATTTCAACGCATTCCACAAGATTCTCCCCTAAAATACGGCGCGCACGAATATCGCAGTGATTTTGAGCTTTAGCAACAGGTCAGGCAGCGTTTTATCCCACACTCGCTCTCGTTACTTACGCTTCGATTTTCGCGGGGGTTATCAGCCATTTTCTGGCAATTGGAACAATGAATTCTAATTCACGCAGCCGTACGTACACGTGCGTCCAATTGTCGAGAGATGACGATGGCGTTGGGCGATTTTGCCTTCTTTTTCTTCATCTTCGCTCAATATTCCTATATACGAGTGTGTTGACTGTTCGCGCACAATGAGCCAATGGATACGAAGTTTCCCGCGTGCCCAGTGTCATGCCTCTGATTCACATCGCAGACACGGACGTGCTGCGACTTTTTATCCACGCGCGCTTTTTTAGGCTCGCAAGGATGGCGGGACAAAAAGAGGAAGATTGATCGATTGATTTAATTGTGCCTTGAGAATGATCATGGGATGAAAGAAATAATTACGAAGAAGGAAACAAAGTACGACAATATATATATAAATTTAAATAAATATATATATATTTAAATTTAATAACAATAATAAGAACAAATAAATCTAGTAATAAAAGTTGTTACGTTGTTTTTATTATTGGACTTATTCATTACTAACCTTATCTCTTTCGTTCACATTTATATAAAGTAATGAATAAATGTACCAAATTCAGTAACAATTATTATCATTTTCTTGTTTTTTTACATTTCATTCGCCTCATGTTTATTATTATAAATCCTTTTCATAGATTAATATTGTGAAATGCTAGATAAGTATTTTAAAAACGGGTTGAGGGATTTTGGTATACAATATCTGCCAAAAAAATTAACAAAATTCAGAATATTAATTTTAATTAGGTCAAATGGCATATTTTTATATAATTTATCATCTACATAGTTATGCTATTTCATATAAAAGAGCATAACTATATGATGAAGTTTGCATCGTTGGAAGGCAACGGATGTTTCGTAGCCCAACTTCTTTCGGAACGTTTAGCCCTCAAAAATCACTCAAACGTTTTTCAAAATCCTTACCAGCGATTTTTAGCCTCAGTATGTAGAAAAAATTCTGGATGATGATTAAAATAAAGAAATGAAAGAAATTGAAAAAAAAATTCGTTACATTCCAATTATGCAAACTTCACCAACACAACAGACATTAAATTTTCTTCTGTTGTTCGCCATTTTTTTTGCCGATTTACGTCACGGAAAGAACCGAAACGGTTTTTTAAATCTTCATCAGAGATCCACGACATTAATGGATAAAAAAATGATTGATTATAATAAAAATGAAGAAACGAAAAAAAAAAACAAAGATCTTTCGTTGCATCTCAATGTTGACAAGTTCAACGCCATATAACTGTACAGTAATAGTATACTACTTCATAGTAATATTGCTATATATAATCATTAATGCTCTATACAGAAAAACTATATACCAATATAAAATTCACTATTACAATATTAGTAAAAATCGACAATTTTTATTTAGCTATTTTCCTTATTGAATGGTGTTGAAATTTGCATCGTTGGAACGCAGTGAAAATTCTTTACTATTTTTTAATTTCTTTATTTTTTCTACAATCTAGACGATTTTTTCCAAGTTTAGGTTATGGAACCCTAATGAGGGTCTTCAAAAATGTTCCAGTGGTTTTTGTAGTCTAAATCGGTCGAGAGAAAAATTGGGTAAAAAAAATGCGTTGCATCCCAACGATGTAAACTTCAATACCGTCCTTATTGATACAGTCATAAATAAAATATAAACAACAAAAAGGAATGATCTGCAAGTATACATCGTTGGAACGCAACGAAAATTAATTCTCATTCATTCATGACATTTCTTTTCGGTCGATGTGAGCTATGAAAATCATTTGAACGATTTTATTAATTTTTTTATCACCTATTTGTCATCTCAAGTTGCAAAAAAAGTCTCGAATATCGTTAATAACGAAGAAATAAAGAAAACACGTAGTTGCATTCCAACGTCGCAAACTTCAACGTCGTAAAAAGGACAGAAAATCAAATACCTTAAAATCACATTGTAAGAAGAAACCATACTCTCGTCCGTTCCCAATGGGTCGTACGAGCTGACGAGAGAGAGAGAGAGAGAGAGAGAGAGAGAGAGAGAGAGAGAGAGAGAGAGAAACGAAGTATAATTGTTTCACAAAAAAATACGAAGGACGACATTTTCTTCCGTTTCAACGTCGATGAAAGGAATGAGAAGAAAAATGGAACGTAGGTTTACGGTGGCAGGCCAGGACGTTACGTCGTCGTGAAACTCGAACATTGTATTGTATAGCTATATATATATATATATATATATATATATATATATATATATATATATATATATATATATAACAGACTATATCTACGTATGCATGCACACACACACGTGTCCAAACTTACATACATATTTACACGTAAAAACAAATATGGAGTTATGTTTATCCATCTACGAATGTGTCTACACAAAGGGTGTCGCATTTAAATCAAGCCACTCGAATACCTTCCAAACTCTTGGCAACACCAAGGCACGTTTCGGACCAAAGTTGAACGGTTTCAGGCGGCACGTTATCCGATGCGAGTAAGTTTTTTTTTTTCTCTATACGCTCGCGGACAGAACGGCGCGAGGGTTAACCTTCTCGTTTCTTCAATGACGTTGAAGTTTGCATCGTTGGAATGCAACGACTTCTTTTTTTACGTTTTATTTCTCTACTATTCTCATTATCCGAAGCGTCTTTTTTTGCAAATTAAAGTTCGAGCTCGCTGATGAGAATACGTAAAAACGTTTGAGTGATTTTCCTACAGTCTGTAAGGGCCGAAAAAGTTCTGAACAATTGAAAATAATTATTTTTGGTTGCATTCCAACGATGCAAGCTTCAACATCGTTTTCTTCGAATAGACCAATTTTTTTGATTCACCAATCGATGCAGTACATTGATGATGGGAATTACCAGCCGCATCGGTTGGCGGACGTTGAAGTTTGCATCGTTGGAATGCAACGGATTTTTTTCTATTGGTGGAATATTTCATCCGATTTTGGTTACAAAAAACGCTCTCATTTTTTGACGTATCCTTATTAGAAATTGACGATCTGGATTTGCAAAGAAAGTTTTGGGGAAATATATATAAAAAAATGTAAAATGAAATCGTTGCATCCCAACGATGAGAACTTCAATGCGATTCGATTGGTTGGCCGGAAAATGAGTTTTCAATTTGAAAAAGGTAAACCGAACTTCGGAATGGACTTGAAGTTTGCATCGTTGGAATTCAACGATTTGTTCTTTACTTCCTTATTTTTATTAGTGCGAAAAATCGTACTTTGTAGGCTTGTTACGAATTGTGGAAATGGACGAGGGCAGATGGCCAGAAATCTGCCTGAAGGAGGAACTCAGGAACATTAAAGGGGGAAATCACAGTAGCACACAAAAAATAGGCATATTTTCGGGAATTAATTTTGGCTGAATAAAAGTATCAATCGAAAATCTGTAAAGTAGGTTTTATAGCAATACTAAAAAAGTACAAAATGTAATTTTTTCAATAAAAAATATTTAGAAATGGCGGCTGCGCAGCATATGCCCCAAGGCGCCTTTTTTTGAGCTCGCCGAAGACATAACTCGAGCAAATTTTTACCGAGGGACTTGAAATTTTGACAGTAGCTTCGAAACATCTTTCTCCACGGAGCTACGTAGGATTTGTTCGATATATTGATTTTTCGCAAAATGGTGCATGTTTGAAAATAAAGTTAAATTTTTAACAAACAAAAAACGCCATAAAATCGTCGATAAAAAAAAGTAAGCCATATAAAATAAAAAATCCTACGTAGCTCCGTGGAGAAAGATGTTTCGAAGCTACTGTCAAAATTTCAAGTCGATCGGTAAAAATTTGCTCGAGTTATGTCTTCGGCGAGCTCAAAAAAAGGCGCCTTGGGGCATATGCTGCGCAGCCGCCATTTTAAAATATTTTTTATTGAAAAAATTACATTTTGTCATTTTTTAGTATTGCTATAAAACCTACTTTACAGATTTTCGATTGATACTTTTATTCACCCAAAATTAATTCCCGAAAATATGCCTATTTTTTGTGTGCTACTGTGATTAACCCCCTTAAAAACGGGAGGCAATCGAGATGGGGAAGGGAGTTGAGGGCAGCGATGGACGAGGCAGGAGACGGGAGGATCCTGGAATTAAGGGGCCAGTCCACGTTGGAGCCACGAAAAAGGCTATTTTCGCGATTTTTAAAGGATCTTATAAAATATATGAATATAAAAGTTGTTGGGCTTGATAAATAAAGTCTTGAAATACATTTTAAAAAAAATTTAATTCATGTTTTCTCATTTTTAAGTACAAAAACTATAGTTTAACGTAACGCCTCAAAAATAGGTGGGCTAGGTAGCTCCATCATAACTCGGCAACGGCTTGTCCGAAACAAAAAAAATCAAAGTCCATTAGATTCAGTATGACACCAGCTACAAAATGACCCTCGGATATAAAGTTTTATCAAAAAATTAAAAAATGGCAGATGAAAAACGAAAAAAGTATTTTAAAAACGCGTTTTTTTGCAAAAAAGAGTAAAAATCAAAATTTTTAAACCATCGACGGTCATTTTGTTGCGAATCATGTTTACAATATGTGGTTCAAATTTCAAGAGAATCGGCTTATTAGTTTTAGAGATACGACGGAGTTTGATTTTGAAAACGTCGTTTCGAGAAAAACGCGTTTGAAGTTCAAACGATGTGTCGGCCGAGCGCGCTATACGCTCAGGTAGACGAAATGTGGTCCTGACGTTCAGGTAAAAAAAAAAATCCTTATAGAGCTCGGATCCTCATAAAATTTTGACACAATATTGCTGAATGTATGTACTTTCGAAAACATGAAGAAAATCGATTTTTTGAAATTTTCAAAGTGGACTGGCCCCTTAATAAGAAATAATGGAGACGAAGAGCCGATCAGAGACATTCTTAAGGAAGGAATAGAGATGAAGAGAGATCAGGACATACAGAAGGATTGGGGAGGAATAGACAAATCTTCATTCTGTAATTATTTCAAAGATATAAAAGAAAGATTGGGGAGGGAGGTTTTCTGGGTAGACAAAGACGTTAGGGGAGTCATAAAAGAAGAGTGGGAAACACTGGGATGTGGTAACTTGGTGAGGGCAGGGAAGAAAGGCTACAGCAATTGGGCATGCAGAGTATGCGGAAAGGAAGAGGAGACGTTGGAACATATATGGCAGTGTGGGGAAGCACGAAGGAAAATTAACAATAAGTGGGTAGAAAGTGTCAACAATTGATTGATTGATTGATTGATTGATTATATTTATTTATGCCATGGTTATACCTTAAGGCAAGTCAATTACAGAATTAAGAAGTTTGCGCACGTTTTAGAAGAAAAGCATATTACAAAAGCAGATAAAGATGCGTTCAATAGTATAATTGGATAACAATTGGAGCAACAATAACAATTGGAGGGGGGATAGAGTGGGAGATTGCCTAAAAGGGTGCTGGATAGAAACGCTGAAAGGAAAAATCGTCAAAGAATTGGGAGAATACACAATGGCATTCAGGGGACTCGACGCAGCAGGCTGAAAACTACGCGAATCAGTTTATCAAATATCCCCAAACTAGTAGTCGTAGGCATGCAATGGACGGGCGAGCACTTTTAGGGAAACTCAATGTGATATCGTGTTAGTAGTTATAGTCTTCCGTATCTTTTATGCGGAATGCAAAAATGTAAAAAATGTACCGAACACTGTAAGCTGGTTAATGTCACAACAATCGCAAGACATGTGGAATAAATCTTCTTCCTCTCTTCTTTGTATTTTGTAGGTTTGGATTATAAATTGCTGAACAAGGAGCCTAAAAATAATGAAAATTTGAGATATGCAGTAAATAACAATATCCTTTGAGGGTCCCCTACGAATAGGGGCGAGAAGAAAGTTACTCGTGTCGGATAACGTATCGCGTGAGACGACGTTCGTTGCATCATTGGAATGCAACTAAAATAGATTTTTTTTTTTGAACATCTCTTTGCGCAACTTTAAGCTACGTAAATCTTGAAAAGACTTTTCAGGATTTTTATTTACCGATCGGCAAAAAATCTGCAAAATATAATTTCGAATTTAGTGAAAATGGGAAATTAAAAAGCATTTTCGTTGCGTTCCGACAATGCAAACTTCAATCCCATTCGCGTGGGATGGTTGAACTTATGTCTGGAAGGTATTTTAACACCGTGAACAATTTTGAAAATATTTGATCGGTTAGAAGTTGAAGTTTGCATCGTTAAGTTAAGGTATAGCCCACCAGTGTGAACGCTGAAAATTTGGATGATTTTCGGGATTTTTTTTTGGAAGAAAAGTACTCAATTAAATGTTTCGGAAAATTAATAATATATTTGGCTATATTTGACCTATATTACATGACTTTTTCATAGAACAATATTGAGCTCACTACTGTTCCGGCTGTTAATTGCTCACACTATTCCGGCCGATAGAGTAGCTGAAACTGAAAAAGGAAAAAATGTCGTTAAACTGGAAGGTATTTCCTGTAGAATGACGTAGGATTTTCGAAAAATATCAAAATCCAACAAAATGGCATAGTTATGAAATAAGGTCTGTTTTCTTGCCTATAAAATGGTCGTTTTTGTCAATGCCAAATCGTCGATTTTTATCCAATCAAAAATGTCCTACGTCATTGTAGAGTAAATACATTCAAGAGTACTCAGTTCAAATCTCAAGTCAATCGGATAATTGCTCTTTGAGTTACAATGTCAGCAAATTTGAAAAATTTCATTTCGAGAAAAAAGCCCTTAAATATTTAACTATCGATTTTTGCAAGATGAAATGATTAGCGATACGGCCTTGAAATTTTCACAGGATGGTCTTGAGTATAAACTGTCGAAAAAGGCAAAAAATCGATTTTTTTCAAGTGTCACACTGTTATAGCCTCTTAAAGAGAAGCTAACTTTCGTTGCACTCCAACGCTGTGAACTTCAACGTCATCGGTTAGAATGGGACACCTTGTATGTACTTACGTGCATATGTATAGTATGTACAGGGGCCTGGTGAAACATCGAGGAGAACGTGCCGAGAGAGGTCTAGTCTATGGTGAGCTGTGTGCCTGCAACATAACCCCCCTCCCATCTCGTTGAAGCGAGGCGAGCGCGAAGGAAGGCGGGCACACCGTACTGAGTGTTTTTAACCTCGGAGAGTTAGCGTAACGGTGAGCCACTTTTCTCGCTCTCACGAGCGATGGCAAAACTGTTGGAGGCCGAAGAGCCTCCGCCGAGGGACGAGACATACCGCGCGCCACGTATAAACTCGAAGAGAAAAAAAAAGAAAGACGAGAGAAAAAATGGATCGACAGAAAAGAAACAAGCAACAGCGAAGACGGACCTGAAGGAGAGAGAGAGAGAGAGAGAGCCTCTTCACTATGCCATTGGTTGCTACAAATTTTCGCCAGAAGTTGCCACCCGGTGGCGCTCCCGTCGCGTCCACCGAGCCACAGGAATATCGGTACAATCATCTGCCGCTAGGCGTCGCGAGTTTCGCCACGGCACCAATGTCACCATATCGTCCCTTCGGCATTGCCAATTTTTAACGGGGCATCCCTCTCTAGACGCCCAATTTGAAGGATCAAAATGATGCATTTTTTTTCTCCGGAAGGGTCTCGTGTTCCCAATGTTGATCTCTACAACGCTTCGAATCCATTTTTCAACTTTACAATGACTACCTCTCATCTGTATAAACTCGGAAATCCACCAACTGTACAAGAGTCTCAAGTTTGCAATATTGAACCTCTACAACGATCTAACCTTGTGATTATTCCTACAACGTATTTATTCGGATTTTGCATCAACTACATAATACAAATTTGCAATATTGCATTAATTTTACAATGTATCAACTCTACAAGAACTTTGAGTACTCAACGTTCAACTGGGCAATATTCTTATTGTCTCTATAACAGCTGATATATCAGGTGTATTCTTCATAGAAGAAGAAAATATATATATATATATATATATATATATATATACAGGGTGTCCCATTTTAATCTTACACCTGAATTTTCTCGAAAAATGTTGCTCGGACGAAATATTGTGTGGAACAAAACTTCTAGGGATTGAAGGGGGACTTTTGAAAAAAATTTATTTGAGGAGCCAAAATTCAAAATGGCGGCGTTACAAAGGCTGACATGTTTTTTTCAAACGGAAACATAACTTTTTTTTATTGCCAAAAAATTTGTCAGCTGAGAACTAAAAACTTTTGTTGAAAAAATTTTTTGATAAAGTTCATAGTTTTCAAGTGAGAACATCATTTTCAATTATTTCAGATGTATCCAGGATTTGTGTTTGTGTGTGTGTGTGTGTGTGTGTGCGTGCGTGCGTGCGTGCGTGCGTGCGTGCGTGCGTGTGTGTGTGTGTGTGTGTGTGTGTGTGTGTGTGTGTGTGTGTGTGTGTGTGTGTGTGTGTTTCTACCCATCGTGATCAAAGTTCGTCAAGGATTTAAAGAAACACGTTTTTGGGCCTGAAAATGGCACA
Organism: Ophion obscuratus; assembly: GCA_964007375.1. Taxonomy (NCBI): domain Eukaryota; kingdom Metazoa; phylum Arthropoda; class Insecta; order Hymenoptera; family Ichneumonidae; genus Ophion; species Ophion obscuratus. The sequence continues at coordinate 16,879,494 of OZ023312.1, read as the reverse complement.
AACGCTATTAAAATAGAAAAAAAAACTATTTTTCATCGATTTTCCTCCAAAATTTTCTCATGAAATATCGTCCAAATTTGAAAACAAAAAAAAAACAAAAAAAAACAAAAATTTTCAACAAAAAAATTTGATTCTTTTTTTGTTCAAATGGTCATACATTCGAAAATACAACATTGAGCGGCTTGCCGTGAGACATTTAGTCCATTTAGAGATGTTCTCACTTGAAAACTATGAACTTTATCAAAAAAAATTTTCAACAAAAGTTTTTAGTTTTCAGCTGACAAATTTTTTGGCAATAAAAAAAAGTTATGGTTCCGTTTGAAAAAAACATGTCAGCCTTTGTAATGCCGCCATTTTGAATTTTGGCTCCTCAAATAAATTTTTTTCAAACGTTCCCCTTCAATCCTTAGAAGTTTTGTTCCACACAATAGTTCGTCCGAGCAATATTTTTCGAGAAAATTCAGGTGTAAGATTAAAATGGGACACCCTGCGTGTGTATATATATATATGTGTGTATATATATATATATATATATATATATATATATATATATATATATATATATATATCAGAATATAAATTTATATTGAAGAAGATATTTTACATTCTCATACGCTGTATGGGCCAAATTCGTAAATTTTATACCAAAATGAGTAAGAACACGTTTTTTAGCTATTCAAAATATTTTTTCATACATTTGTCCACGAATGTTTTGATTTTACTTCGATTTTCAAGTTAAAACACCTTTTTCACCCCTTAGGAAGGGTCACAAGTCAAAGATAATACCATCAATCGGAAAAACGAGCGATTTTACTTATAGGGTGAAATAATTTCTGCTGTAGACTGCCAACATCCTTTTTCTCTCAAGTGTTCAAACATAGTCGCTTGGGTGTTAATGGGCCAATATATCTCTTCTTCAATTGATACACCTGATATATCAGCTGTTGCAGAGTTAAGGGGCTATACCAGTGTGAACGCTGAAAATTTGGGTGATTTTCAACTACCTACTAAGTTCAAATACCTACAACTTTTGAATAAAACAATATTTTTTCAAATTCCGTACGTACTTCTCTAGGTATTCTAATGTAGATTGACGAGAATTTTTGTTTTTTTTTTCTAGGTAAAAAATTGTGGATGCTAAATGTCACGCCGCGAAGCGCCTATAAAAAGATAAAAGAAAAAAATTAGTAGTCTGTCATTTTGTACATCGAAAAAAATATATATATTTTTTCTAACAGCTTGATATTCGTACTAAATAAACGTGTAATTAATTTTATGAGTGAATTACTTTTTCATATGAAAAAAATGGTTAAATTCGCACATGATTTTATACCCGTTACTGTGGCCTAAGGCCTCAACTATAAGGACCTGGGCGTTCCACGGCGCAAACTCTAGGAACCAAGTTCGAGCACCTCTAGCACCGCCATTTTGTTTTTTTCGCTCGACATTTTTTTTTTGTATTCATTTGAACGTCAATAATATTATGTAATTTGATTCATTGCAATAAATGCTCTCAATTTTTTGTTAAAAATTCTTTAAAAACCTGTCACCTGGAGGAGGTTCCCCCCTTAAGATTTCTTCATTAAAAAAAAAAATTTGTCTCGAAAGGCGGGAAACACATGGATGATATATCGGCGTTGGAACGGCGGGAATCGCGCAGGAGAAATCTCTCGCGAGATAGGGGTTTATGTGACGAGGCACAGCTCGGCGTCATCGTGATTACGGAAACCTCAAGACGTCGGTCAACAAGCAGGAGATAAGAGGCACTGCCATGGAAAGAGAGCGAGAGAGAGAGAGAGAGAGAGAGAGAGAGAGAGAGAGAGAGAGAGAGAGAGAGAATGTATCCTTACGCATCGTCGGGTGTTCGAATAACAAAGGCGATCGCGGCGAGAGATCGAACCAACGTCAAAGAAAAGAAACAAAGCATTCAGTGGGCGCGTGAAGCATCGTTGAATCGTTATTCACTAATTATATGCACGCGGCAGTATGGGTGCGCGTGCGAAAACTTCTCTCGGGCTAACTTCGCTCGACAGACGAACAAAATTTCTAGAGATTGCAGATTTCGTCTCAATATTGTATTACAACCGACGAAATTTCTGCCTGAAATATAGGACGTTGAAGCTTGCATCGTTGAAATGCAACGATTTTTTAAAATCATTTTTCATTTCTTTATTTTTATCGTTATCCAAAGGATTTTTTTTCCTCAAATGTGGGAAAAGTTTTTCGTTTCCTCTTCTTTATGCGTCGACGGGACTCGGTTGGAGATCGGGTTACGAGACTCTTGAGTGGGTCGTAAACGCGAGGGCTGTTTATTCCCGAGCTAAGGGATAAGACAAGAACGAAGAACGAAGAGCCGTAGGCGAGGCGCCTAGGAATGAACAACAAAGGGGCATTCTGTCCTCAGGCCTTGACCAGCCGCGATCACCGTCCTACGGACTTTGCTCTATCCGTTAAGGCCTTAGGCCACAGTAACGGGTACAAAATCATGTGCGAATTCAAAATTTTTTTTTCGTTTGGAAAAGTGATTCAATCATAAAATTAATTGGACATCTATTTAGTATGAATATCAAGCGGTTAGAAAATACATATATTTTTTTCCGATCTACAAAATGACCGACTACTAATATTTTCATTCGTTATCCTTTTTTTAGGCGCTCCGAGACGTGACATTTAGCATCCACAATTTTCGACCTAGAACAAAAAACAAAAATTCTCGTCAATCGACATTAGAATACCTAGAGAAGTAGGTACGGAATTTGAAAAATATTGTTTTATTCAAAAGTTGTAGGTGTTTGAACTTAACGGCGGGGTAAAGTTAATTCGGCGAAAAAAGGCATGTTTTTAAGATTTTTTTTTTGGCGTAACGAATAGTGTTCGTTTATTGAAAAATTTACATATAATAAAGTAACATTTGAACAACATTCTCCTAAATTTGCATTGCAAAATATTCAAAATTGAGCGAGTGAAAATTAAACCCCGGAGGCGCCTCGAAAAAAAGTTGGTTTGCGGTGTGCACCATAACTCGCAACAGAATCATTTGAAACAAAAAAATCAAAATGCATTTGTTAAAGGAGATGTTTGTCGAGGCAATGACGGGAGGATTTTTTTTTTTTTCGATTTTTCGATTTTTCGTAGCACTTGGGAGCCAAAAACCCGATTTTCGCTAAAAAATCGGCTAATTTGTTGTTGAAAAATTAGTAATTATTAAAAAAAACAAAAAAGTTCTCGACAATACCTGGTGAATTATGTGAAGAAGTACTGTGCAAAATTTCAAAGCGATTGGTCCAGTAGATTTTGAGTTATCGTGCACACGGACTTCAAATATGACAAGTCTCAGAAAAACTGTTTGAAAAACGCAGAAGAGAAGAGAACGGCATGGAGCAATAGACGCTCAAATACTCATAACTTCGTCAATTTTACTCCGATCGACTTGAAATTTTAATACAATATTCTTGATATATTATGCATTCATTTCAAAAATTAAAAAACAATTTTTTCAAAATTTAAATACTTTACCCCGCCCTTAAGAAATGAATTTTCAGTGAAAAATTTCGTTACAACTGCTCATAAAATGAAAAGTTTTCAATTAATCAGAAATTCCGTACGTACTTGTCTGCAAAATGCAATTAGGAATATAACTTTTAAATTTGAAGTAAATCGAGTGAAAATTGTTGAAAATTTATTTGTCACGCCAATTGGAAGAAAGCTGCTTCGAGAAGTTTCGAGTAGTCGGCCATGTTGTACATCGAAAAATATATACATTTTCTATATATATTTTTATTCATGCTAAATAGATGTGTAATTAATTTATGAGTGAATCACTGTCTTTCATACGAGAAAAAATGTTAAATTTGCACATGATTTTATACCCGTTACTGTGGCCTAACGCCTTGGATGGTCCATCCAAAATCTAAAAACCAATCGGGTTACTCAAGTCAGCAATAAACACGAGCCGTTGACGATCACCGATTTTTTAAATCATTTCTTTTAACAACGTGGCAACAACGTTGGAAACAATCCATCGAGTGCTTCTCGAGATATAATGTCCACCGACTTCGAAAGCAGTGTTCGAGAAAAAAAAGCGTTTAAAGTTTGAAGTACGGTGCTGCTACCGCTCGCCCAGCCGACTGTTAGAAACTGTAGCTCATTCAATTTTAGGAATATTTCAATCAATTTTCCAGGAAATATAGCAGGTGATACTATCGAATAAAAATATTTTTGGAAAATGCATCCACCTAAGTAGGTGCAGCCCGTTAAAAATCTCACCAGGAAAAAAAGCGTAGGCCTCTGTAATCCATGCCTAGAAATGGTATCTGCGAATATGGAAGTCGTAGCATCGCGCTGGAGTCTATATACATTAATAATAATAATAATAATAATAATAATAATAATAATCGGTGTAAAAGTCGGTTTGCAGTTTTGCGGGAATACTGTACAAATAATACCGCGGACTGTGTATTCTTTCTCCCTCCATCTCTCTTCGTGATGGACACGCAAAGACCTCGGAAATTTGTGTTCGTCCTAAAGGAGCAGACCGCGTATATAAAGATAAGGAGGATGAGCGACCAGAACCGCGTGAAAGAATATACACGAAGGAGAGAGTTGGCGGGCGGTATTAAAACTGTCCAAGAGGGACAGAGCGCAAGGGCGAAAGAGAGGGGGTGGTGGAGAAAGAGACAGAAAGTAGCCTGACTCTCGCGGTCGTCGTACCCGCGACTCGTAACATTCCTTTCGCTTTGCACGACTCTCTCACTAGCCAGCAGAAGAGGAGGAGGCCTCTCTACCGCACTCTCTGTTTTCCACTACAAACTAACGCGGTCTAGTGATGTACTGTCCCGAGAGAGCTCGACTATTTCTCGCAGTCTTACTATACTACTGGTGCTCGCCATCTAGAGCCGCCGTAACAACAAATAAAAAGTCTTCGGGAGATTGCCACCGTTTTCTCTCTCTCTCTCTCTCCCTCTCTCTCTCTCTTCTCTCTCTCTCTCTCTCTCTCTCTCTCTCTCTCTCTCTCTCTCTCTCTCTCTCTCTCTCTCTCTCTCTCTCTCTCTCTCTCTTCACGGCTCGGAAACAAACGTCAGTGGCCCCTCCCGCGCTCTCGTCGACTCGCCTGCGTTGCCAAATCGTTCGGGAACGAGACGAGTAGAAAAAAAGAAACAACAGTCACAGCGCATGGCATTCTAGGCTCACTTTGGAACGAAATTGCCAGGAGGAAAGAAAGAAAAGAAAGAGAAAAAAAAAACGTCTCGCGCTCATCGCGAATTCGAACGCGCGCACACTTCGCGCCGGTCACGTGGTCGTCTCTCCCCCATTCCCTCCTCGTTTGTTGATCAATTCGGGCCAGATGGCGCCACACTCGAGACCAACAGCTGATCCACCGTTGCCGCCCCCAGGCGTACCGGACAGTCATCGCTTACAATTGCGATTGCATTGCACAATTTTTTTGTTTTCCCCGCTTCAAAGGAAAAATAATAATAATTTTCTGTGCGTTCCAACGATGCAAACTTCAAGACCGTGTGCCGTACCTCCGCCATTTTTAAAGATCGCTGAAAAACAATATCACGTAACAGCCCAAAGTAGTAGTAAAACATACCTCAGGTCTAAAAAATGATGGAGGAATCTTTCCTTCTAAAAACAAATCATGAAAAACAGCATAAGGTTGTTATGAGGTTAAGTCAACATGTTACCACCGAGTTGAATTTTTTTCTGGACCTTTATAACTTCTTTGCTCATCACCCTCTGCAGTTTACATACGATCCACAGTATCGTTTTTGGGAAAAAAAATCGGCATCTCGACGTATTTCGTGAGCTAATTACATTACGCTTATGGAAAACTCCCGATCATTTTTCAGTACATTATTAATATCTGCTAAGTGAATGTCACCACGGAGCTGATAAACCCGTGGTACCGTAAAAATGAGAATTCCCAGTACCGTTATAAAATTATTAATGTTTTTGATAGCGAATCTGTACGAAATCAAGCACACAAAATATTAGACTGTGCAATCATGGCAATGTCGTAGACGGCACAAATGCTACCTATCTTATCGGTATTCGGTAATTATGCCCGGGAACCTCAAATTACTCGGTCAGGATAATTAACAGCGAATATTATTGGTACTTATTCTCTTAATTAGTAATAATTACTTAATATTAATTTGATAACTATGTTCAGAAATTATACATTTCTAAACATTTCCAGGCAAAGACAAAATAACGCGAAATTTTTTTTTCATACTTTTTTTTTTTAGAATATTGGAAAATTATTAAAGTTTTTGATTTCTTCGAGATTATAGACAGCTTTAGTACACACTTTTTCTTTCCAGCGGAATTTTTTTAACTCTTACCGATATTCATTTTTGACAGCTCCTTGGGCCGATATTGAGGTTACGAACGGGGCGCGTATGTCTCTAAATTCCGGACACTTGTGCCAACCTGGGCATTATGATATACCACGATGTACGATATTGCCAATTCGTTTCGCGTTAATTGAGCGAGAAAAAGTTATGTAAAATAATTATACAAAGTAATGAAAGCACTTAAAGTAATCACCGAATGTTCAAAAATGCATATTTCACAAACAGATGTAGAACAATAGTTCGAAAACGTACGTTTAATATGAGGATTATTTGAAAGCGAACAGTTGGTAACAGTCACTCGGCTCCGTGCATAAGCACAGGGCGCTCCCATCGCACTTCACCCCCGACGGCTAAACCCCATAACAACCTTAATTCATGCAAACGCTCAGTCGCCAACCAACATTCACAAACTCGTTTCAAGCGACGATCACTTCGGTATCTCCGAACGTCGCGAATTTCCACAACAGGTATATTGAACGTACGAGTACCAGCCCAGTAACGTGTCGATTCGAATCTCTTCTTCTTTTCCTGCTGGTTCTTCCTCTGTCCCGGGGATTTCGCGCCCAGGAATTTTCTCCCGGTGGTTCATCCATTGCCTCGTTCCTCGGTGATTTTTTTCGCTGCTCGTCGCAACTCTCTCCCTATCTCGTTTTCTTTCTGATCCGCATCGTGTTGTCTGCGGAACGACGACGACGACGTTGGACGTTGCGTGTCGAGAGCATCGAGCCGGTTTTCTCTCTCTCTCTCTCTCTCTCTCTCTCTTTTTCTCTGTGGATGGCCCTTCCCACACACGCAGCGCCATCCCCGACGAACGCACCGTAGAGAATCCCGGTATCTCGCAACGTACATGCATACATATGTAAAGCTTGCCATCCACGCCACTGGCTCGCCCATACCCGTGACCAAGTAAAGGAATGAGCGGAAGGAAACGGCTACTGGGTCTGGTCGTTGGGGAGGTACTGAGCCGAAGAACTCTGTGCATCGATACATATTGTACGTCAGATATCTCTCTCTCTCTCTCTCTCTCTCTCTCTCTCTCTCTCTCTCTCTCTCTCTCTCTCTCTCTCTCTCTCTCTCTCTCTCTCTCTCTCCCCCTCCCGCTCCCCCCCCCAAACAAACCCAAACAAACCCAAACAAATGCACAAGTCAAGCTTTTCACGACACACTACGCGGTAGGTAGAAGTGAAGGGGGTCATAATAAGCGCCGAATGTGTGAAATTGTCGAGTATAATGATTGAGGGTCTTTATATATATATATATACACATGTATGTATGTATGTATGTATGTATGTATGTATGTATGTATGTATGTATGTATGTATGTATGTATGTATGTATGTATGTATGTATGTATGTATGTATGTATGTATGTATGTATGTATGTATGTATGTATGTATATTGTATATAGTGCTCTCCCGGATTAACGCAACGCAACATAGTGGCGCGAGAGCACGGAGAGCTGGTGGCATACAATGTATCCCCCCACGGCTATTAAACGCGCCTCTAGAGACGGCCCCCCTCCCTCGTTTCCTTTTTCCTATCCCTTCCTCGATCCTCCAGCATATGCAGCAGAAAACACGAAAAAACAGTATATTCCAGCACTCACATTGGTAGGTGAGATGCTGGTTAACCTCCTTATGTGTCTGCAATTCGTTCTTCCTGTGGACCGTTTGCGGGAGCCTCCAGAGTGCCCGTGCAAGCGCTAGACTGCCCACTCAATTTGTTGTTCATCCATACAGATGATGTTGAAGTTTGCATCGTTGGAACGCAACGTGAACTCGTTTTTTAAATCATTTCATTTCCTTATTTTCTTGACTATACGAAATAATGTTTCGCAGATCTTCTGAGTTGTCCAGAAAGTTCGTGTCGATTTATGACGTTGAAGTTTGCATCGTTGGAATGCAACGACAATTATTTTTTTTTAATTCACAAATTTTCTTCAGCAGACTCAAGTTACGAAAATTACGAAAACATTTTTCAGGATTCTTATTTAGCGAACTACAACAAACCTGCAAAAAAAATCTCGCACAATGATGAAAATAAGAAATTAAAACGAACTTCCGTTGCATTCCAACGATGCAAACGTCAACGCTATGCCGATTTTCGGTAAGTGGCACATTAAAAAATCGGCACGAACTTTCCGGACAACCCCATATATTGTCGATCAGTAAGTAAGAATGTAAAATAATCATTGAGGGACGTTAGTAGGGAAAATCTGCTAAAAGAAATTAAAGTAATTGAGAAATAGGAATTATCGTTGCATTTCAACGATGCAAACTTCAAACTCATCTTCAAAAATCAAAGAGCAATGAAAAAATCAAGCAGCACAGACTGGAAGTTTATGATGGTCCGTGTAATAAAAAAAATTGTGTGTGTGTGTGTTCGACCTCGCGTGTACTTTGATTATGATTAGTGTGGCCGTTCTCTAACAATCATGTGCACAAATCCGTCCGTGTGAACGTCACGAATCGCGATGACACGAGAGAGGGAGAGACGACAAGAAGGCGATAAAGGAGAGGATAGGCCAGTCGGCGGGTGCAAAGACAGTAAATTCGCGCTTGCGTGTCTCTATTCGCAAGGGATACGAGGCGCGCGCGCGCACCTATCAATGACCGGTCACAGGCTTGCGCGCGTGAGTTTTGTGTATTAAGGGGCGAGAGAGCGAGACAGCGATAGAAGGAAAAACACAGAAGAGAGAGAGAGAGAGAGAGAGAGAGAGGGTAGGAGGTACGTCGTGTTGCTGCTCTCTATATCTCCGACAAGCTGCCCTCCCCCTTAAGCTGATCAATACAAGCGTGCGCGACGTGCAAGGCCGTCGTCTGCTTATATATAAATATACACAGGGTGTCCCAAAAAGCAACGATAATATCGCAAGTGCTGACGGGCCAGCTCATGACGATCCAGAATAACCAAATATGACCTCACTAAAGGCGTCATAGTTTTCGAGATATTCACACCATTTTGAAAGTGGCGAAAATCTCTAGCCTAAGGCAATATTTTACATGTCGAAGCTGCAAATACGGATATTTTTCGGTTGGATTTTTTGTTTGAATATTACTAAAAGATTGCGCTATCAACAACAACCGACAACTACGTGTTGGGCCTTTTTTTAAATCTTGACTAAATGATTCCATTTTTAAGATACGTTGCGAGTTCGGCGTCGTGCGTTCATTGTGCCACTATCAATCAAACTGAGTAATGAACATTCGAAAGAGCTAACAATGTAAATATTTTCGTTATTATAGACAGTACGAAAAAAAAAAAAAACGAAACCGAAAAATATCCGAATCGGCAGCTGGGTGTGTGAAATATTGTCTCAAGGAGGTTGGAGCGTTAGCCAAAACCCAAGGTTGAATTTAATAAAAAAAAATACATGTTATTGTTTAGACTATACTGAGTCTTTACGCATTTTTTGAACTTTTTTCACCACCAAACACCAGGGATAAGAAATAGTTTAATGTATGTACTTTAACGTGCGGTTAGATGGACAAGACTTTCACACTAAAGGTTGCGTAATTATTTTTTGTCATTTAGCACCAAGATAAATCATTTCTAACAACGGATTGACGCAAACTGAACCTTTGTAAACATTGAGAAAAACAAAATCCTCATCTTGCCCATCGTCAACCATGGGCCAATAATCTCGTGACGTAAATATGAATAGGCATAATTATACATCACTCAAAATTTCATTGTGAATTGTATAAAACATTCGTTGCCGTAGTTTTTTCATAATAATCATCGATAAGGTTATACGTTTTTCAAGTTGGTAATAACACAAAAGTTTTTCCACTTTACGTAATAAAAATATTAAAATGCATAATTTTGCCCTTTAATTATATATTTAAAAAAATTTGCATATACAGAATAAATCTGTACGTCGCATGCATTTTTTTGAGGTTCATAGAAAGAAAGAAAAATGAATAAACCGTCATTTGACTTAAGGGGTTACACCCACTTGCGATTTTGAAAAAATCGATTATTTTTTATTGCATTTTTTTGAAGTTTAAGTATCTGAGAATATGTCCTGAAAATTTCAAGTCGATCCGAACAAAATTGACTGATATATGAGGGTTGAAAGAGAAGAATCCGTTGTGTAAACGACCGGAAATTGAAACTTTAAACGCGTTTTTCTCAAAATGGCATTTCTGAAAGTCGGTGACCAAGATTACTCGAACACTAATGAACCGGCCTTCTTGAAATTTTGCAGGCTTATTTAATACATAAAAATGTAGTCTTTAATCGTTCGATTTTTTTTTCGAAAAAAAAAAAAAAAATGGCCGTTTTATAGCCAAAAAACGGCCGTTTTTTTTTCGTTAAAATCGAACCATTAACTTTGACTGTCCGCCATTTTGAGAAAAATGAATATTTTTTAAAATCCTTCGATTAAGGGAGCTTTCCAGTGTGACAGCCCGAAAAATCGCTGTTTTTCGCGATTTTTTTTTTTAAAGAAAAAATAATCTAATCGGTCTGGTTTTTTTTTGTATATTAATTGGGTATTGAAGAATACAAAACAATTTTTTAAAGATCGATTTATTAATTAATTAATATCTATAAAAATGATGAAACAATTGTTGCAGAAAATGCACTTGGATGTGGTGTCCACGTTGGGGGTCACAATTTTGATCTGAAACAAAAAACACAAAAAGATTATTGATCGGTATATAATTGGCTTTCGTGCTATGGAGGCTTTTTTTTTTTTTTTTGCAAAAATGGCGCCGGTTTGAACAAAAAGTATCGATTTTAGCATTTTTTTTTTGCAGTTTTTTTTACAAAAAAATAGGAAGATGTCAAAAAAAAAGCTTCCATAGCACGATAAACAATGACGTTAAGAATATTGTGTAAAAAATTCAACTCGATAGCTTTAAAACTCTGCCCTCCAAGTTGGACACCGTTTTGAAAAATGCTGTTTCGAGAAAAACGCGTTCAAAGTTTCAAGTGAGGACATTTTAGGTAAATCGTTTACTTACGGTCAATCAGCGATGCCAAAGAAGCGATGGGAAGAGTGTATACTATTCGATAAAGCGAAAAAAAAACAAAATCGATTTTTTGAAAATTTCACACTGGAAAGCTCCCTTAAAGACTAGTTTATACTTATATTTGACTAAATCCATCCGCATTTTTTTTCCAGACGATCCACTTCGCCGCAATGTTGTTCACCGCAAACCGTGTATATAAAAACATTATTTCATTGACGGCCATTTGCCACTAAACAATGGAATATTTTTCAATAAAAAAATTACTGAAAGTTCTTCAAGATGTGTTCTTTAAGATGGTATATTGATCGATGAAAAAAGTTTGGTAGTTTTCTTTAAAAAAAATTCATGAAAAAGGCCTTTTTTTTGCCCTACAAGTGGGGGTAACGCCTTAAGTGAATCGCTCCAACCTCCTTAAGTTACTGATTTTCACGAGTTCCAAAAAAGTGCGAATATCTCGAAAACTATGACACTTGTGGTGAGGTCACATTTGGTCGTTCTGGATCATCATGAAGCTGGCCTATCAGCACCTGCAATATTATCGTTGGTTTTTGGGACACCCTGTATATATGTATTTATGTATAAGCCTTCTTGTGTACCTACATAGATCGGCGGCTGTCGCTTCCGTCCTTTCGGCCACGTAGGGTAACCACACTGGACGAATGTGAAGTCTCTCTCTCTCTCGCCTTGTAATTCCCCCTATACTACGCTTCCTCTACCCGCGGTCTCATCCGTGTATTCCCGTTTACGATAAGGGGCCGAATGGCAGCGGGCCTGGGGCAGGGGTCGAGGGGGGTCGCTGAGGCAAAGCCAGAGGAGACTGGCGTCCCCGAATAAAGTGTCCGAATGGCTGGCACGTGCCATTCGTCTGGCTTCAACCCTGCCCGCTTCGATCGTCACGCGAATGTAACGACCGATCTTTTTCCAACGCCGCTGGTGTTGATACGAAACTCCCTGGTCGGCTGATCGACATGTCGATTTTACGAAAGAATGGAATACACACACACACACACACACACACACACACACACACACACACACACACACACACACACACACACACACATACATATACATTTAAAAAAAATATATAAATATATATATAAATATTTTTGGAGTGAATGTTCAAACGATTTTCCAAACATTTTACTTATTCTTTCAAAAATATTTTTTTTTAAATAAACCTGAAAAATATATAAACATATTTTTTAAATGTCAGGTTTACTTTAAAAAAATTGTTCGCTACAGGACTAATTGCATATTGTTTTCATGACCCCAAAGTATTTTTTTAGTCATGAAAAAAGATTTTTCCAAAATCCTAGTGCGGTGTTATCCCTTAAATTGCAAAAGAAGCAGTTAGATAGCAATTAGAATAAAGAAATGTAAAAATAAAGAAGAAGAATTGCACCCCAACGATGCAAACGCCACGTCACGATGACGGAGCGCCACCAAGACGATAGTGTCGATCAGCTGATCGCGGCGGGGTTGGCGCGAGCGTTCTGGGGAACAGCGCGATGTTACGGGATCACACTTGGCACGGGGAATCCCCGTGTTCGTACACGGGGATTAGGCGTAAATCGAGATGGCGATCGGAAATGAATCAGCGTACAAAGGGGAAATTGAAGAGGGGGGGGGGGGATGTGATCAATAAGAAATACGCCGCGTCACTAATTTTTTAGCAGTTGATTTGTAAAATTATAAACAATCCTAGCAGTAGCATGTGACAAGAATTTACTATCGTAATTATTGCAGTTGAGCTTCACCAACTAATTCAGGAGCTATGAGTAATTAAATTATCATGAAACTGAAGTTTGCATGGATGGTATTGAAATTTACATAATTGGAGTGCGACAAAAGTATTTTTTATCGCATTCCCGTATTTTTTTTCTCGCACTTTTAAGCTACGACGTCCATTGAAACATTTTTGAAAATGCTTGTTAAAAAAATTATAACTCAAAGCTGCAAAAAAAAGATTCTAAATGGTAATAATAGTGAGAAATGGAAAAATGAAGAAAAACTTTCGTTGCGTTCCAACGTTGCAAAGTCCGACACCATTTGCATGGTTGCAATGCAATGACAATTTAGTTTTCCGAATGGTTGAAACTTTTTTTTTGGCCGATTCAGCCGACAAATATCGCTGAACCATTTTTAAAGAGACTTATTTGGAGATCGACATTATTAATCAGGAAAAAAGATTTTGAACTTTCATAAAATCAGGAAATGACAATACAAAGAGGAACTTTCGTTGCATTCCAATGACGGAAACTTCAAGACCTTTAATCATCGCAAGGTGGTTCATGGAAACTTCATAAGAGGAATGCACAAATAAATCGATTTTCAATATTTGTTTCTGATCAGTGGGTTGTTTGGGTCTTTAAACCAAAACAAACCAAAACAAAACAAGCGAAAAATAAACATGGACTTTAAAGACTAAAATCCAACCTTCCTGCGGTAAAGTGCGCAAGTAGATAATATCGAAACTAATAATGGAGTTCAGCAAAATCTACTTATTGGAGCATTGTCACATTTTTCTCGAAACAGAATGGTTTTACACAAAAACTCTATAGAACGTGAAAGAACAATCTTTTTATAGGCTATAACTTTTGTAGAAAACATTTTTCTCTAAGATCATCATTTATGAAAATAAAATATAAAACACTTCAAAAACCCAAACAAACCAACAAACCAAAAGAAAACAAGCAAAAAATAAACATGCACTTTGAAGACTAAAATCCAACCTTCCTGCGGTAAAGTGCGCAAGTAGATAATATCGAAACTAATGGAGTTTAGCAAAATGTACTTATTGGAACATTATCACATTTTTCCCGAAACAGAATGGTTTTAGACCAAAACTGTATAGGACATAAAAGATCAATCTTTTTATAGGCTTTAACTTTTGTAGGAAACATGTTTCTCTGAGATCAACATTCATCAAAATAAAACAGAAAAACTTGAAACAATCAGTTTTTATGCCTCAAGTCGCATAAACAACATTACGGGTTCAAAGTCGTTCAAGGTCATTCAAGGTCACCTCTTGAAATTAAATACAAATCTAAATATCTCGGATCACTACCAAATATTTGGTAGTGATCCGAGATATTTAGATTTGTATCATCGATGCTGACCTTGAATGACCTCGAATGACCTCGAATGACCTTGAATGACCTTGAATGACGACTTTGACGCCCAAATGTTTTTTATGCGGCTTGAGGTGCTCCACAAGATGGTTGAAGAAAAATGTACCACTCCATTTAAAAAAGTGGAGGTGACCTTCACTGTGCGTCAGCGCCTCCGCCGAAATAAAAAATATTAGTCGCATTTGATGGCCCCCTTCACAACATTCAACTTTTGTCTGGAACATTTTTTTGTGACGTCGATAATTACCGAGTTATTTCGGGTGGCAGAGATAATAGGGACACCCTGTATACGCGGAAAACCTGAATATGGGTATACGTGTGTTTGTGTATATATATATTTATATATATATATATACATGCATTAATTAACGTTTCATTTTGGTGAATTTTCCTCTGTTTCTCGCGCGCCGATACACACAGACGGACCTCTGCGGCATAAAATGGAGGAAGCTCGTGTGGGGCGAGGTTACCGGTGGCTTTGGTGGTACACCCCTCGAGGATCCGGTGCTCTCGAGCTTCTCGAGGTGTCTCGCCGGCGATATACTCTGCGTTTGGCGTCGCGTCGCCGCCTCACCGTCCTCCGGTAATTCCGGGCCGGCCGGCGGTGGCGGCGGTGGCATATTCGATCTCGGTATAGCACCCTCGCCCGCGCCACCGCCGCTCTCCCTCACCGCCGCCAAGGAACTCTGGATCTTTTGGTACGGCGAGGAGCCCGATCTTTCCGGCCTCGTCTCGCCCGAACTCATCACCTGTGGTAAATATACACTCGTTTTATTACATCCTTTTAGCCATTTTATTTTTCATAATTTTTAGAGACACTTTATTAATGTGAAAACATTTATTATTAATTTAAAAAGAAATTAATGATTTTTTTGAATTTTTTCGTTTTTCAATTTATTTTTTCCCGATTGTTATTATTTTTTTCATTTTTAATTAATTTTTTCAATTTTTAATTTATTATTTCAATTTTTAATTCATTTTTTCAATTTTCAATTTATTTTTTCATTTATTTTTGTCTTATGTATCGTCCGCTTGTTCTTATTAACAATCGCCAACCGAACGTGGAAAAAAACGTAAGATGTCATGTTGCCTGATGCCAAAAAGAGGCGAGAAAAACAGCTAAGACTGTCAGCCGAGTAAAAAGATATTGTTTTGGTTTCGTTTGTCCTGAAATTCCAAAAATGCTGGACAAGTGGAAACGATGGGAATTGTTTATCAAAATGTGAGACGTTTTTTTTTTTATTGCACCGAAAGTTTGCTTTAGAAAGCATGTACGAAGACGCACAAAGTCGAGCCTATCTGAATGGCGATTTTTAAAAAAGTTACTTTTTTTTTGTAAAACTATATATTCGCTACCGTGACTAAAATTATCGGGCACGTATATATAGAAAAAAAAAACGAACGTATGTCAGGAACTTTTTATCGCATTGAAGTTCGCATCGTTGGAGCTGAATAGTTTCATTTTTCATTTCTTTATTTTTATGATTTTCCAAAACTTTTGCAGATCATGATCGTAAGTCTCTAATAAGGAAATGTGAAAAAGTGAGAGTGATTTTCGTAGCAAGAATCGGCGGAAAAAAATATTTGAGCAATAAATTTCGTTGCATTCCAACGATGCAAACTTTAACGTCATAATTTTTTCTCTCATAATCAGAAAGGATAATGGCACTGAAGAGTTCGCTTCGTTGGAATGCAACGAAGCAAACTCGTTGAGACCCACTGTCTCAACGTAGAGTTAATGATGATGTTAAAATTTGCATTGTTGGAATGCAACGAAAATGAATTATTTTTAATTGTTATATTCATTTTTGTCCCGATTTAGCCTTTGAAAAATTCTTTCACGTATTGTTATTAGATATTGATGACATTATGTTGCTAAAAAACAGGCTTTGAATAATGATAAAAATAAATGAAAAAATAAAAATTTACAAAAAAAATCGTTCCATTCCAACGATGCAAACTTCAACATCATGGGTAAAGAAATTTCGGGACAATTGACAAAATATTACCATTTGATTCAATTTCACACAGAAAATTCTTCGTCATGTGCTGTATGCAGCCTCCAAATTTTAAGGCCTTAGGCCACAGTAACGGATATAAAATCATGTGCGAATTTAACAATTGTTTGTCGTATGAAAAAGTGATTCACTCATAAAATTAAGGACACATCTATTTAGTATGAATATCAAGCTGTCAGAAAATATATGAATATATATTTTTTTTATGTACAAAATGGCCGACTGCCGATATTATTTTTTTAGACGCTCCGCGGCGTGACATTTAGCATCCACAATTTTTTTACCTAGAACAAAAAACAAAAATTCTCATTAATCTACATTGGAATACCTAGAGAACTACGTGCGGAATTTAAAAAATATTGTTTTATTCAAAAGTTGTAGGTATTTGAACTTGAGAAATGAATTTTCACTGAAAAATGTCGTTATAACTGCTCATAAACTGCTCATAAAATGAAAATTTTTCGATTAATCAGAAATTCCATTAGGAAGATAACTTTTAAATTTGAAGTAAATCGAGTGAAAAAGCTGTTTCGAGAAGTTTAAAGTAGTCGGCCATTTTATACATCGACAAATATATATATACATTTTCTAACAGCTTGATATTCATACTAAATAGATGTGTAATTAATTTTACGAGTAAATCACTTTTTCATACGAAAAAAAATTGTTAAATTGATGCACACGATTTTATACCCGTTGTGGCCTAAGGCCTTAACGGGGTCGTCTAGCGTGAAGGCCGTTTTTTAATGCTTTTTTGGGGATTTTTTTTTTTTGACAAACCATTAAAATAAAATAATTTATAAATTGTATATCATTTTTATTAACATTTAAACAAACTTTGTGCATTTTTTGAAGTCATATAGAATATAGTCGGAAATACACCGCCCAACAGGAGCACATATATAAAAAGAGGTGCTCCACTGCTGCCATGATTCCGGCCGTTCTGCTTATCTGAAATCAAAAAACCAAACGCAATTTTAATCGTGAGACTTGAGGCTCTACATAGACCCAAAATAAAGTTAGAATTCCAAAAAATTTTTTTTTTTACGCTTTAGAAAAAAAATTCAATTTTTCGTATTTTTTTGGGATCTGTATAGCTGATAAAAATAAAACTAACGAAGCAATCTTAATTATTTTAGTTCAACTTGTAGTTATATATGTACTAAAGATGCTGTACAAATGTGAGCAGAATCAATCAAATAGTTTTTGAGATATCATGGCAGCACTTTGAAAAAAATCGTGTTTTGAGAAAAACGCGTTTGAAAGTTGTATATAATTCATAATTAAAAAATGGTCTCACCATCAATCTGCTATGCCTCGACCACAGAGTACACCTTTCTCTTCTTCAAAAAAGTCACGCAAGGCCGTTTTCTCTTCTTTTGATCTGACACACTAGACGACCCCCTTAAAGCATCACTTAAACGCCAATTAAAAAAAAAAAAAATTTTTTTTAAATCATCCACTAACGTTACCCCTTAATGTAAGACTTGTTATTGTCTTGAAGGTCGCACTGTTCGAACGCAATGAATTTTTTTTTTATTATTTATTTAGTCATTTTTGTTATCGCCTAAATATTCACATTCGGCCGGCGGGGGGGGGGGGGGGGTGAAAAACGGAACTTTCGAGTACGGTGGCGCACCGCTCAATTATTCTAGTCTCTCGATCCACCGTGGCGGTTGGAGAGGGGAGCAAGTAGGGGAGCGGAGGGGATAGGCGCGAAACGCGTCGGCGCCGAAGGAGCGCGCCCCGAAGGATAATCGTCCCGCGACAGGACTACGATACTACTAAATACGTTATACGTAGCGTAGCAAATGTTTGGACGCGCGGGATACGAGCTCGGGGGGTCACCGAACCGCGATCGTTTTCGTCCCGTGCCCCCGCCGCGACTACCTCCCACCCCTCCCTTCCCCTACGCCGCTCGGCCGCCGCCCCTCCCTCGGTCGAGCTCGGCGTGCTCCCGGCGAAAACCGCCGTGCTCTTTTTTTATTCGGCAATTACTCGATTGGGAGTGAAACGAGCGGAAAAAAAGTGACACTCTTGGGCGCGAACGCGCAAGGTCGACGCGACCTTGAAAACGTGGCAGTCGAATTATGTTGGAATTGAAGTGGGTTTTTTTTTTTGAGGATTTAAACAAATGTATCGGAGATTACATTTTTTGATGAATTTTTTACATGTATTTAAAACAGCCCCTTTTTATGATGAAGTTTGCATCGTTGGAACGCAACGTAAATTAATATTTTGGAATTTCTTTGATATATTTTCGTAGACTTTGCCTACGAAAATCCTTCAATCATTTTGGAAGATATTTCTTTAACGATCTACAATATAAATGTATGAATAAAAGATCTATGATAATGATGAAAAAATGGAAAAATAATGTACTCAAGAACTTTTGTTGCGTTCGAACATTGCAAACTTCAACACCATCCCCTTTTATGACTTACTTTTTCAATATAGTTTAACCTCAAAAACATGGCGGTCGAATTACCTTGAATTGACTTGTTTTTTTAGGATTAAAAAAAATGTATCGGAGATTATATTTTTAACGAATTTTTGAGATGTATTTAAAACAGTCCTTTTTATGACTTATTTTTTCAATATAGTTTACTCTTCAAATCATGGCGATCGAATTACCTTGAATTGACTTGTTTTTTTAGGATTGAAAAAAATGTATCGGAGATTATATTTTTAACGAATTTTTGAGATGTATTCAAAACAGCCCTTTTTATGACTTATTTTTTCAATATAGTTTACTCTTGAAAGCATGGCGATCGAATCACCTTGAAATTGAATTGATTTTTTTTAGGATTAAAAATAAATGTATCGGAGATTATATTTTTTAACGAATTTTTGAGACGTATTTAAAACAGTGTTTTTTGATGACTTATTTTTTTTAATGTATAATAGTTTACCCTTGAAAAAATGGCGGTCGAATTACCTTGAAATTGTACTTCTTTGGAGGATTTTTGACATTTCAATATGGCGGAATTTTTATTTTTGAATACAGTTTTAAGATATAATTCGAACAGAATTCTTTGTTGATTTGATTTTTTAAATATAGTTTTGTATGTTTTCAAAGTGCCTACTTTTATTTTCTCAGTGGGTCTGCTTGGGGTCTAAAGACAGCTCGTTTTTCAAGATTTTTTCCCGATGAGGGTATAAGCCAGACACGGTTGGGATTTTATATATGATTGATTCATAGTCTTGCCGAGTTTGAGGTTTTTTGTTATTGAAAAATATTTATAAACAATGTAGTTATTATTTAAACAAAGTGCCGCCGATAGAGAATGGCGAACTGGTTCCGGTGGTTCTGGTAACTAGGGCCATCCTAGGGAAATTTTCAAACTTTTTTTTTTTTATACCTCAGAATATACTCCAAATTTCGCTGGAAAAAATGCGGGGGCAATTTTTCCCTACTTACCCGGCTATGGCGTTTAGAAGTTACGTTCCTAATTGCATTTCGCAGAGAAATACGTACGAAATATCCGATTAATCGAAAACTTTTCATTTTGGGAGCAGTTTATGAGCAGTGATAACGAAAATTTACACTGAAAATTAATTTCTTACTTTCAAATACCTACAACTTTTGAATAAAACAATATTTTTTTAAAATTCCGTACGTACTTCTCTAGGTATTCTAATGTAGATTGACGAGAATTTTCGTTTTTTGTTCTAGGTAAAAAATTGTGGATGCTAAATGTCACGCCGCGGAGCGCCTAAAAAAAGATAACAAAAGAAAATATTAGTAGTCGGCCACTTTGTACATCGAACAAAAATATATATATATTTTCTAACAGCTTGATATTCATACTGAATAGATGTGTTATTAATTTTATGAGTGAATAACTTTTTCATACGAAAAAAAAAATTGTTAAATTCGCACATGATTTTATACCCGATACTGTGGCCCAACCCCTTAATTAAGAAGAGGAAAATGTGAAAAATTATTTACCTACCTTCCAGGAGCGAAAGGAGTGTCAAAATCAAACAGAAATATAATTATATTCTTTTATTTATTATTCATTTAAAGTTTAGTGCTTGAAGTAATGCAAACTTGAAATTGTACTGCTTAAACTTAAAATTGAACTGAACTCTAAAGAGACACGTTTCTACGGGGTTTTAACTTAAGTAGCTTTTAGCTGTGACGTAGATAGTCATTAATCAAACTTGACCTTAGGGAGTTTTTTGTTAAGAAAACAGAGTTCATTAAAAACAACGTTTCAAAAAAGACAATTCACAACGGAGCAGTGAACTCACGAAACTCGTCATAACTCGGTCAACCTTTTCATTTTTTTTTTTTACAAAAACTTCGTTGCAAATTAAAGTTAACGGCGGGGTAAAGTTAATTCGGCGAAAAAAAGGCATGTTTTTAAGATTTTTTTTGGCGTAACGAATGATGTTCGTTTATTGAAAAATTTACATATAATAAAGTAACATTTGAACAACATTCTCCTAAATTTGCATTGCAAAATATTCAAAATTGAGCGAGTGAAAATTAAACCCCGGAGGCGCCTCGAAAAAAAGTTGGTTTGCGGTGTGCACCATAACTCGCAACAGAATCATTTGAAACAAAAAAATCAAAATGCATTTGTTAAAGGAGATGTTTCTCGAGGTAATGACGGGAGGATTTTTTTTTTTCGATTTTTCGATTTTTCGTAGCACTTGGGAGCCAAAAACCCAATTTTCGCTAAAAAAAATCGGCTAATTTGTTGTTGAAAAATTAGTAATTATTAAAAAAAACAAAAAAGCTCTCGACAATACCTGGTGAATTATGTGAAGAAGTACTGTGCAAAATTTCAAAGCGATTGGTCCAGTAGATTTTGAGTTATCGTGCACACGGACTTCAAATATGACAAGTCTCAGGAAAACGGTTTGAAAAACGCAGAAGAGAAGAGAACGGCATGGAGCAATAGACGCTCAAATACTCATAACTTCGTCAATTTAAAAAAAATTTAAATACTTTACCCCGCCCTTAAGATCCCCAGGCTATAGAACTTTGCCGTCCAAAAACATCGTATTTTCGAAATTTTGTATTTCAGACCCCTTAAAGAAAGGAAAACAAAAACATTTATGAACACGATTGTGACAGGGACGAGTCGCGAGTTCGCCACGTGTTTTTTATTATTTCTTTTTTTTTTATTAGCGCTATTGACACACGTGACGGCAAAACGTGTTGCTCGCATGTGTGCCTGTGTGTGACATTCCGCACGCGCTCGCTCCAAGCCCGCGATAATAAGTTCATTCATCGCATTCGAGCCGGCATGACTGAATGGTCCTCTCTTGCTCACTCGCTCTCTTCCTGCCCTCCTGGTCCACCCCTTACTCTCTCTCTCTCTCTCTCTCTCTTTCTCTCTCTCCCTCTCTCTCTCTCTCTCTCTCTCTCTCTCTCTCTCTCTCTCTCTCTCTCTCTCTCTCTCTCTCTCTCTCTCTCTCTCTCCCTCTCTCTCTCTCTCTCCTCTCTCCTCCGTCTTTCGGACCGCAAAGCGCACATCGCATCGTTTCGCGCGGAATTCTGTTCAATAATTTACACCACCGATAATAGCACCTGGCACTGTTGTAAGAAATAAATCAAGACAAAGCATCAGGGAAGATGGCAGGCGAAAACTCACCACAGCGCGGCTTTATATCTAACAATAATAATAATCACAACAATAATAATGCCAATAATACGATGTTGAAGTGTGCATCGTTGGAATGCAACGAAAATCCATTTTTATTGCCTCATTTTCACTGTCATTCAAAAATGTTTCTCACATATTTGGACTGAAGATCATTAACCCTTACTTGTCACACTTCTGTGGAACCACGTACTTGCCACGCTCGGGTTGATTAACACCCCAGCGAGAAAAATTATTACGAAAAATAAACTATTGAATATTTTTACTTGGAAATGTTGTCAGATAATCTAAGGAGTTCACTTTAAAAGACCATGTGGGTTATTTAGCCAAAAATAAAAATGAACCCTTACTTGCCACTCTTCTTGCTTGCCGGTGTTTCGAACCCCACAGTGGCAAGCAAGGGTTAATAAGGAGCTTGACATAAATTTGTCTGATCTTGGGGCCTGAAACCCCAAAAAAATGGGCTACGGAACTTTAGTTGCATTCCTACGATGCAAACTTCAATACCATCTAATAATGTTTAAGGCAGTCCTATCGCGTCACACTAGTCATACCACTGATCATACTTGAGACTTGTACTATTTATATTTTTAACATATGCAATAAAAGAAATTTGTAATAACTAAATTTTCCATGTGTAAACTGTTCAAGGGGCCAGTCCACTTTGGAGCCACGAAAAAGAACATTTTCGCGATTTTTTTTAAAGGGGTTTATAAAAGATATGCATATAAAAGTTGTTGGGCTTGATAAATAAAGTCTTGAAATACATTTAAAAGAAAATTGAATTCATTTTTATTTATTTTTAAGCACAAAAACTTTAGTTCAACGTAACGCCTCAAAAATAGGTGGGCTAGGTAGCTCCATCACAACTCGGCAACGGCTTGTCTGAAACGAAAAAAACCAAAGTCCATTAGATCCAGTATGACACCAGCTACAGTACTACCTCTCTAAGAGAGCCCTCGCTAAGAGAGAATTTCCCCGCCGTTCCGCTTGAGCGCATTTTATGGCTTCCCCCACCTAGCTCGAGCTGTCCAGTGTACCCGAGGCCTCTCGAGTTTGTCGCGGACAACTCGATAAGAGATCGCGAGCGATTTCAGAAAATCGCACGTCGCACGATTGTCGAATGGATAATATTCCTTTGTATAATAATATATACGTTTGAGCCGTAAAGTCGGAGAAAAAAACATGCACCATAATTAAATTTCAAGTAGTAATTTAATGCAAGTAAAATATATTTTAATAGACATTAACACAGCATAGAATATTATTGATATTGATAAAAATTATCGAGGCTACATTATACTAGAGATATGTTTATGAGTAGTAGTAATAAATGCAAATATCGTACAGCATATCTAAAAATGAAATATTTATACATATATATACATTGTATATTTCAACTTGAAGTATATACACAAGATAAATTGTTAGTTACATTTTTTTTGTACACTATATATTTTCGAGTTTCGATAACGAATATACTACGTATATTTTTGCGAACAATAAGATAATTCAACAATTATTGAAAGTCTTACAAATGTTTCCTTCATATGTGTTATAATATTGCAACAACAAAATATACCAAACAGCAGAATAAAAAAAAAACGCGAAGAAAAAGAAAGATTTACACATCAATATTCAATGAGATATACTTACGCATGAAACGACGAAACGCCAGTACACTTTCCGCACCTCGTTTACAGTTTTCTCAACACTTTCGTTCGCGCTCTCTTATCGAGTTCGAGTGGAGAAACACATACACGCTACCACATGCGCGATTTTCGAGCGCGCTAACCTAGCGGTGGGGGAAGGCTTCGGCGACGAATTTCTCGAGAATTTTTTCCCCTAACCGCCCTAGACCGCTCTCTTAGAGAGGTAGTACTGTACAAAATGGCCCTCGGATATAAAGTTTTATCGAAAAATAAAAAAATGGCAGATGAAAAACGAAAAAAGTTTTAAAAACCGTGTTTTTTCTCAGTTTTTCGCAAAAAAAAGAGTAAAAATGAAAATTTTAAAACCATCGAGGGTCATCTCGTTGCCAATCATGTTTACAATATGTATTCCAAATTTCAAGAGAATCGGTTTATTAGTTTCATAGATACGACGGAGCTAGATTTTGAAAACGTTGTTTCGAGGAAAACGCGTTTGAAGTACATACTATGAAAAAATCTTACCTAAACTCAATCGGCAATTCCTGCACTGTACAAAATCCCTTCTGATTGCTCATCATCGTCGATTTGTTCAAGTCTTGCTTGCTATCGATTTTTAAAAATTGTCAAAGTGGACTGGCCCCTTAAGAAAACAATTCTTGACAAAGAATTGTTCTTTTATTTAATGGTATTTACACTTCTGCTTCGGTTTCCGCTTCTGCTTCTGTTATGACACGTCCGTTGCATCACTAATATGTACAGATTATGCAAAAAATCGATATTTTTTTCTCGGGTCATAAAAAATATGTTAGCCCCTCATGACTCAACAACGTAAACATTATAAATACTAATAAATACAAAAACACGTGTTCTTTAGTTTCTGAAAAATGTAATCAGGGGGCTAGTTGTGAAGCAATGAGGATGAAATTGAAGTTTGCATCGTCGGAATGCAACGTATGTTTTCTTCTCATAATTTTTTCGTCAGATCCAAGCTACAAAAATCACTAACACCCTTTTGAGGATCTTTATTCGGAAATATATAATCTACATCTGCAAAAAGACAATTTCATATGATAATAAAAATTAGAAAACGCAATTATGAAGTAAAATTTTCGTTAATTTCCAACGATGCAAACTTCAACACCATGCAATAGGGGCCGTCCATATATTACGTCATCGATTTTTGCTGATTTTCGACCCCCCCCCTACAATCATCCTATCGTAATTTCCTAATGACCCCCCCCCCCCCTCTCGCAAAACTGACGTCATTACCAGTTTGGCAAAATTAAAACATTTGCGGATTTGAGAAAAATTGGGTAACATTAAAACATTTTGTTATAGAATCATCTTTTATTATTTTGTACTTTGGCAATGTTTATTAATATAATAATATTATTCTTCCCTATTCTTTAGTTTTCTTTGGATAGCTCCCACATTTTGTTATAGAATCATCTATTATTATTTTGTATTTTGGCAATTTTCATTAATATAATAATATTATTCTTCCCTATTCTTTAGTTTTCTTTGGATAGCTCCCACGGAGTTTTCACCCGTTCTTGCAAATCCTGGATCACGGGTAATATCTCCGTATCCTCCCCATATTCATTTTGGCTCGATCGAACTATTTTCATAGGTACGCTGTTATTTGAACTTCTCGAATATAATGTAGACAAACCTTATGTAATAAATACATAAATAATGAGTTCAATAATTAATACCATTAGGTACTTGCAAAATATTTTTCATCACTCATGCGGGGAAACCACTCTAGTTGTACAATATACTATTGTACATTTTGAAGTAACTGGTATCACAAGAATGACGTCAATTTCGAAACGCCCCCCCCCCCCCCCCCTCTACCATCATTTACCGTCATCCGCAGACGAACCTCCCCCCCCCCCAAATTTTGAATGACGTAATATATGGACGGCCCCATAAGGGGAGTGCGACAGACGAGTTACATTGTGTCGTAACATTCCCTTATGATGTATGGAATGCTTTGAAGCAGTTATTTTGCTTGTTGTAGCACAAAGCCACGCTACGTTTTTTTTTACACGATATCGGTTTGACACTTTTGTTATTGTATGGTGTTGATGTTTGCATCGTTGGCATGCAATGAAAATCTACTTCGTTTCAACACATTTAGGGTACGAAAGTCACCGAAACATTTTTGACAATCTTTGTTGAAAATTTGTAATGAAAATCGGCCAAAAATGATCTTAGATTATAATAAAACTTAAGGAATTGAAAACATCAGGAGGAATTTTCGTTGCATTCCAACGATGCAAATTTCAACATTATCGTTACAGAATTGTCACACGGTGGAATAAAAGGTTAGGATATGGTAGAAAAAAATCCTTGCAAAAATTGAGCCATGTGGGTCAATTAAAAAAGATAATGCAGAACGATTTCTGATATTTCTCCAATTTTAGGTCAAAATTATTACTTTAGGTGTCGATTTCTTTTGCATTACCCTAAAATACAGACACACGTACATTTCGTTACAAATTTGCGCTTTGTTTTTTTTTTTTTTTTTTTCAAATTTTTCATTTACCAATCAGGAGAAATGACTTAGAGCTTGGGGCGAAGGATGTACCCCGTGACATAAGAGTGCGAGTGAGGGAAAGAGAGAGTTAAAGATCCGAAAATCCGTTTCCCACGTCTTTTCGAGACGTGTACTTTTCGAAAAAGCAAAAGGAAAATCTTATTCATGACGTTCGAGCTTGCATGGTTGAAATTCAACGAAAATAAAATTCTTCCTAACAGCTGAATTTTTATTAGACGATTAAGGTTGTCCAATCCGCTCAACCGTTGTTACGTATTCTTATTGTGAATGTACGACCTCAATGTGCAAAAAGGCTTCGAGTAAAGACAAAAATAAAGAAAAAAAAACAGCTGAAAACATCGTTGCATTCCAATGATGAAAAATTCAACGTCGTGTCTTGCTCTACATTGACAACAGCATAACGCGAGCCACTCACGAGTATCTTTATTTTTGACACACACGCTAATATTCGGTATTATGACCCCACCTTTTGAGGGACTCGGAATGGGGGGATATGTTAAAATAGGTCACCCCGAACAACATGCCGACGAGAAATCACGGCGGTCATCTCCCCCGTAAAAAGTTACGTGAATGTGAAGTTTGTAAAAATGAACGATAAAATTGCCATTTTTCGTTGGATAGAATTTGCGATTTTCGTTGGTGGGCGGCGGGAACCTCAGATGGGCACGTGGAATTGCGGGGTGCGTAGAACGCGTTCACCGGCACGTGGTTTAGCAATATACGTTTGAAATTGAATTTGAGTGAATTTTTATTGAAACGGCGATACGAGTTTCGTGAGCGAATACCAGCCTTTGTTACCACAATGAGGAGGCGTATGTATAAATTCACAGAGGTGGATTTCATCAACGAATCAATATCTGATAGATCCTAAGTAGAGGTAACAAGTTAAAATCATATAAAATTGTCGCCACGATTCATGAAAAGTTTTTTTGTTTATAAAATGGGGTGGGGGGTTACCGCCACAATTTCCCTTAAGAATAGTGTTATACGGTTCCTCCCCCCACCATATTCCTAATCCCGCAACCCCCTCAAACGGTGGGATCGTAATACCGAAAATTACCTTTCAACGTCATCCCCATGCAACCTGCTGATTGGTGGCATTCTGTTAGCCGGTACCAAATGAGCCGTTTGGCGGCTTGATAAG